>CAEFZP010002341.1:22500-54758 GCA_903064625.1 Mallotus villosus | reverse complement strand
AGATAGAATTCGGACTGTAGAGAGAAGAGAAAGTGAGGGAAAAAATATTTAGTCATACAGTAGCAACATTCCAGTGGAGCATTGAGTTGTGAGGTCAGTTAGTGTGTGGTGCGTGTGTGTGTGTGGTGTGTGGGTGTGTGTTAGTTGTGGAATGTACAGCAACTCTGCCTGAACCTAAAACACCTTCACTGAGCTCACAGTTTAGAGATGATCAGACAGTCACACTAGTCACTTCGCAGACGCTTTTCTGCTAAGTGACCCGAAATACAGAAGAAAGCAGAGCAGAGAGGCCCAACATGAAACATTCCAAACGGTTATAAACTGAATATGTGTCTGTTGCTTGAGATGAATCTGTAATAAAACTGAATAAATTGTCCAAGACTTCAACGTGATGGCTTTGGTCTATACACACGGGCTACAGCTGTTTCATTGTGTTTTCCAAGCACTATAAAAAAGCCGTCAAGGTTGGCTAATTCGTCTGAAAAATACATACGTATACGCCCAGAAAATAAACATGATTTAAAGTGTTGTGAATTAAATCTAAAAGGATGTTATTTTGCAACAATGTAAACCGGTGTGAAAAAGCGAATTAGTATTTTCTCCACGTCCAAAAAAATACATTTAAACCCAGACAGACGCATTCCTCAGATCAATTATCGCCTTCTGAAAGCCGCCAAAGTGTTCAGAGGAAAGGGAAGACAAGAGACTAAGGATTGGCGAAAGCATAGTGATTTTATACATTTCAGTCACATTAAAGAAAAAAAGAAGAAAAAAATTACTTAAGAGTTCCGGGTCTTTATTTATCTCTCTCAACACGAGCGAGGGGAGTGCTAAAAAGGAAGAAAAAGACAGGCTATCTCTTTCTTTGATGAAAGGAGAGAGAGTGAAAAATCTTGTCAGTAATGAAGTCAGGCGTGCACGCTACCCGAGCACTAAGCAACCGCACCATTATTTCATTACGGAGAGAGATGTCATTCTGTAGTCAACTAATCAACACTCCCATCTCCGATCTGAGACACACACACACCAAATACAACGTTCACACAAGGTACACGATAAACACACAAAGAAATAGGAAAAATACAAACATACTCCGAACAAAATGAAAGATTTCAGAGCAGGAAAAACCCTGTGATTTAAGACGCGGATAAAATGGACGGCTCATCCTGAACACAAAGGACGTCCTCTTCAAGAAACACACTCAAATATGCCGAGGGGGAAATTGTTCCACAAATAAGAGATCAATAACAGCGGATCGTCAGACGAACAGGTTTGGTATAGCGTTGTAAAGGGGAAAAGTTAATTCTCCTGATTGGAAACCAGTTCGTCAGACTGTGAGGCTCGAGATAGCCGTGTTTGCCGTAGGCCGTTTGTGATAAAACAATAGACAAACATTTCGTATTAAATATGTTTATCGACTAAAACTAACATCAGAAAATAGATATTTTTGAACGGAACAATACCTGACACATTCTGGTATGTGGTGATCTTAGCTAGTCATATCGCAGCGGAGCTAATTTATCTCGTCGTTAGGAGCCTAGTTGTGATCTGTTGGAAGTGGGATGCAGACAACACGTCACTGTCTATCGTTAAGGTCTGACGCGCTGTGGGGCCACGGACAAAACATCAGGCCTAGCATTTCACACCATTTAAGAGCACATTTATTCTCCATATGTAACAGGATTGATCCACCACAGCAATCTCGTCTGCATTGGTAGCGCCTACTGAACGGAACCCTCCTCGTACCCGATACGAGTCTATATACAACACACAAAAGCTATCGTCACCTCCCAACTCTCACGTTACTGGCAGAGTCTCGAAGCCAGTCGACATAAGGGAATGTAGGACATGAGTTGGGTCCTGTCGTGTGCGAGATGTCCGGCAGATGGCTGCTCGTGCGCATGTGAGTGTGTAGTCTGGCAGTGAGTGCGTGGTTGTGTGTATTCTTGCAGCGGAGGTGTGTTGTATTGACCGAGGAGGAGTGTGTGTGGACGTCGAGGGAAGCGTGTTAGCCGGTGAGTGAGCGTATGTGTACGCGTGTCTGGCCCAAACAGAGCCACAGACCCTCCTCTGAGTTGCTTCGGAGCGTGGACGACTGACATAGCGAGCTCTCTGGAGGGGTGGCATGGACTGAGACATGCGTTCTCTGCAGCGGGTGGCTGGAGGTGCCACTGGATGAGACATGGTTACCTCTGCGAGTGACTGGAGGTGAGCTGACGACTGCAGACATGCGTTCTCTGGAAGGTGAGCTGGAAGTGCTGGACTGGACTGAGACCCTGGTCTCTGGGTGGCTGGAGGTGCGGCTGGACTGAGACATGAGTTCCAGTTGCAAAATGGCGTACGCTGGGTTAATGGAGGTGGCTGGACTGAGACATGGTTCAGC
The DNA here is from genome assembly GCA_903064625.1 of Mallotus villosus. Classification (NCBI taxonomy): domain Eukaryota; kingdom Metazoa; phylum Chordata; class Actinopteri; order Osmeriformes; family Salangidae; genus Mallotus; species Mallotus villosus. Next base: position 52,375 of record CAEFZP010002341.1, on the reverse strand, counting down.
TGGCGCCTGGAGGAGGACATGTGGACCTGAGACATCGGTAGCTGGAGGTTGGCTGGAGGTGGCCTGAGGACGAGCATGGAGTCTCTAGAAGGCTGGAGGTGGCTCGGACATGGACATGGTTACTCTGGAGGAAGCTCCAACCCACCCAGAGACCAATATATATGAAACCAGCTAGCAAACTAGATTTGTTATTTGTTATTGACCACACAAACACACACTCACGTGCACACACAACACTGCACACACACACACACACACACACACGCCGACACACAACGATACACACACACACACACACACACGAGCACCACACACACACAACACACACACACAAACAGACAGACTGGTATGTACCCAGTAAAAGATAGAGGAAAAAGTACTCTCCTCTTTGAGATTGAATCCACCGCAGAATGAAACGCAAATACCTGCAGCCCTGCACGCCCTGCAAGCCTCCCTATCATTATTTTCAGTGAAGTCAACAGACATAACACTGAGCCTGTGTGGAAGGTATAGGTTTAAACACACACATCGCAACTCTAGCCTGGCTCTGCCCATCTACGTAGACTAGCTAGCCACTCCCTGAAGATATGGGAGCAGCCAGTCTTCATGTCTTGCACGGGTATATGCAGGTACGGATAACATTCACAAAATGCTATTATTTGATGGAAAACCGTGATGGAAAATATCTTAGTCAAAACTTTTGTAGAAAAATATTTTAGACAAATGTTTTACGACTAAATATTTCCAGCCAATTTTTGTGGCCAAAAAAATGTCTCATCAAATGTTTTCCATAAAAATATTTTCTTGCTAAAAAATCTCACTGTTTTGAGGAAAAGTTTTCCCCAAAAGTTTGAAAGTACGAAAAAAAGATTTTCTGATAAATATTTGTACCAGAAGGAGACCAGAACACAGGAGAGCCTGCCTAACCCAGATCTCAGATCTGCAGAACTCTGGTAGGAACACAAGACTCTGTAGGAGCATGTGTCATATGAGAAGAGGAAGAAGAGCGAGAGAGATGTAGAGAGATGGAGAGAGAGAGAGAGATGAGAAGAGAGGACCTCCCGCCCGCCCGACGGGGCTGACAGAGGGTCGACCCGTTACCTTCTGCAGTACGCAGGTCGTTGAGGAGAGATTTTCCTCCCCTCTTCGCCCCCCCCCGCCCTTCTTCTCTTTTTTTTCCGTCGGTTGAACGAGAGCAGAGCGACATGGAGATGTTTTCGCCCGATCGATGAGAGGGACGAGGGTGGAGAGATGTAGCAGGGCGGAAGAGAGAGAGGGGCGGCGACGAGGATAGAGGTGAGGAGAGAGAGAAGGAGAGAGAAGAGCAGCTTGATCGATTGGGGAGGGAGGGGACAGGAAGGAGAGGAGGATAGAGGAGAGAGGAGACGAGAGAGAAGGACGAGAAAGGAAGGAGAGAGGGAGATGAGGGAGAGAGTGGGAGAGAGAGAGAGGAGAAAGAGCGAGAGGAGATAGAGAGCAGAGAGAAAGCGAAGAGGCGAGAGGAGAAGAGAGGGATGAAGAGAGAGGGATGAGAGAGAGAAGCAGGCGAAGAGAGAGGAGAGGGGAGAAGAGAGGGAGAGGATTAGGGAGAGAGAGGATTTTCCTGTGGCAGCACACTTGGCCTTTTGAAAAACAAAAAAGTAAAGTGGTCAGAGGATGGATGGATCTCTCGGGTGACACTGCGCTGGGAGCAGAGAAGGACCCGGTCACGATAGTCTCGTTAGGACATCGTCCTGGAGTTCCTCTACCCTCTGATTGACTGAACAAGCACGCGAGCGCATAACCATCCCCTCCAGCAGAGTAACTAAAGAACGTGTGTTCTCTCACAACACTGCTCAGACAGTCTGAGAGCAGTCACCGTCCCTCCTCTCCTGACCTCACCACATGCTCCGCTACGCGCGAAACACCAGCACGCGCGCGACAGCAGACGAAAGAACATAGCGATCCTGCCGCGAGAATCGCGCTCGCGCGCGTGACAATACGACGCAAGCACACGCGACCTCAAGAGAAGCCCAAGAGACGCATCTAGCACAGACTACGACGAAGTGAGTCCACTCACGCATTCGCATCGATGCCTCACTCACAGTAGCATCTACCTCCTCTCACATCTACATCTCACGACTCTCATCCGCATCCACGCACGACTCGCTATCAATCACTCTCCTCCTCCCTCACACATCACAGAGCTCTGCCGTGTTACGTCAAGCTCTACGTGAGGTTCAGCTAAAAATAAATAATATCATGCATCACTTAGAAGACCAGACATTATCTAAAGCCACGTTACAGGGCAGTATTTGAACCCGGAGACCTTTTGGAGTCAGAGATGCCTCTACCCGACTAAGCTAAAGACAAGCGTGTAAGGAATGGAGCAGAGAAGGAAAGAGAGGGAGATAAGGCGGGTCACTGGGCTCGGAACGCTCGCAGTAGTAACTGGATAATCCACAACACTGTTTTGGTTCTGGTGGGCGGGTGCCACACTCTTTAGAACAAAGCCAGAGAGGGGAGTCGAGGATAGAAGGGGGGAGGTAGAGAGAGAGGTAGAAGGGGGAGGTGGTAGAGAGCGAAGAGGTGAGAAGACGGCGGAGGTAGAAGGGGGAGGCAGAGAGGTAAATAAAGTCATACAAAGAGAGGAGCAATGACGGTTGCAGAAGGATGATAGACGAAGAGAGAGTGGTAGAGAGGGAGAGCGGGACAGAGGCAGAGAGAGAAGAGAGAGGCAGAGATGAGGGAACCAGCGGGATGGGGAGAGAGAGATGGGCCTGAGGCAGAGAGAGAGAGAAATGATGGGACCAGAGAGTTGCGAGAGAGAGAGAGAGGCACGGACGAGAGCACTATCCCGATGAGAGAGATACGCGAGAGACGAGAGAGAGAGAGAGGAGAAGGCGAGACGAAACAACGCGATACAGAGACCAGGAGATGTGATAGGAGAGGCCCGGATGACGAGATGACACCAGAGATGTGAGAGAGAGCGAGAGAGAGAGAGAGATAGACGAGATGAGGACGAGTGATGGATGCGAAGAAGACGATGGAGAGAGATGCCAGAGAGAAAGGGAAGAGAAAGAGAACAAGAAGGCAGAGAGAGAGAGCGCGAGCAGAGAGAGAGAGAGAGGGGGAGGCAGAGAGAGAGACGAGAGAGAGCAGGAGGACGTGAGGAGAGCTGAGAGGCAGAGAGAGAGAGAGCACCGGCAGCCACGAGGCACAGAAACAGATCCATGTCGTGGTTGTGTTCAGAGAGTGAAGGGTAGGACAGACTCCAGGAGCGTAAACACGTGCGTATGAATGAATCCCCCCAAAGTTGTGATTTATCATGACATGAGATTCTTGCACGTGTGCGTGAATCCAAGATGAGCATACTACGCGTAGCTGCGGACGAACAATTCCAGATGGTGAATTGTGAAACAAGGGAAGTGCATCGTGAACACGGGAACTCTATGTAGGCTACAAGATTAAAATCCATAATCAAAGCATTTGCACGGATTTCATGAAATATGAATTATGCATGAAAATACTGTAATGATATAATGAACACACATAAGGGCGTTATTAATATGGTCGAAGTGATGTGTTAATGTAGTGTCAGTCACCATAATCTGCTTGTGGACCACTATAAAAGACAGCAACTTAACACAGATATCGAAGATGGAAGCTGGGCAGATCTAGCTGTGTTGGAAGATTAGCACACGCCGCATTTCGTCAAGGGTGTATTTTTAGGACAGGTTGACTTTTACACAAGAGGTGGCTCATTAGTAGATATCGTTTCCTTAAACCCATTTTTAGGGAATTATCTAGATCTAAGGACAACTCAAGGAGACCACAAAGACAAACAAGGAGAATGAATGCCATCCAGTGCACATCAGGCGCTCCACCCTGGGATCTTGGAGACGGGTACTCTCAGCCTGGAGCTTGCTGATCGGTCTGTATACTCACAAACCTCCATCACCCTCACGATGCCCTCACAACCTCCATCACCTCACGATGCCCTCACAACCCTCCATCACCCTCACGATGCTGACGATGCTGCTGCTGTTTTAACCATCATCAGCAGATCCCATCAGAACATCATCTGAACACACAGAAGCCACAAACAGGTAGAAGGCAAACGAGGGTCTTTACGCTCGACGGCTTACATTTACTTTACATTTATTCATTTAGCAGATGCTTTTTCCCAAACGCAGTGAGTGGGGGACGGCAGTTACAGGCCCTTCCCGAACGTCTTCAATTACCACTTTAACCACTTACATCCTTATTTATTGTTGGTGTTCAACTCATTTAGATAATATTGGGGCGTTCTCATGCAAATACTGTGTTGTGTGCACGAGTTTATAGACTAAGAACAGGTGAGATTATCAAGGATAATCTCCTAGAAGTTATATTCCAACTATTCACGTAAGAACAATGTATACCACACACTGATAAACGAGGCTCCAGGTGTACCCTCACCCCGGTCCACGCCTCCCAGTTCCAGTCGGGGTCAAAGGTCAAACAGCCAACTGTTCTGATTGGCCGGGGGACCTGTCAATCACAGCTAGGGGGAGGGGCATCTACGACCTCTCTCACACGCCACCAGTTCAGCTAGAATCACCTCCTCCTCCTTCCTACACTCTGATTCATTGCCAATTAACTTGCCCTGCGGTTGACAGGTCTTGTAGTCAATAACCCCCTTAATGGGATGGGCCACAGCGTGCGACCTTTAGGTCAGAGAGCAAATGTCAATTACTAATCAGCTGTAGTCCACCTGCTCTCTGAAGTGGATAAACGGGTGATTATCCAGACTACAGGAATGTTCAGACCAACAGAGGGATCCAATATTAGCTATTATATCACTTTAAAAAGGTTTTATAGTGTATGTCATCGTTTGTGTACAGAACATCCCTTTAAAATCCATAAAAACAAACCAGGGTCAATTCAAATATCTTAGAATAGATGTCGTTATGAAAGCATGAAGAGTATTGTTGTATCACGGTTTAAAAAAGCCTAATATTAACGAGGTTCACATGTAGTTCAAGAGCACCAGCTCTGAATGCACACAGGCAGACTGGTGCTTTACAGAGATATATAACACTAGTCACATGGGTGAGTGAGAAGGGAGAGGAGAGAAGGAGGGAGACGAGAAGGAGGAGGCAGGAGAGGAGAGGAGAGGAGAGGAGAGAGAGGAGAGAGAGGAGAGGAGAGGAGAGAGTATGAGGAGAGGAAGGAGAGAGAGGAGAGAAGGAGGAGGAGAGGGAGGAGAGGAGAGGGAGGAGAGGAGAGGAGAGGAGAGGGGAGAGGAGGGAAGAGAAGAGAGAGGAGAGAAGGAGGAGGAGAGGAGAGAAGGAGGAAGGAGAGAGGAGAGAAGGAGGGAGAAGAGAAGAGGAGGAGAAGGAGGGAGGGAGAGAGGGGAGAGGAGGCAGCAAAGGAGAGAAGGAGGAGGAGAGAGAAGAGGGAGGAGGAGGAAAGAGAGAGAAGGAGGCAGGAGAGGGAGAAAACAGAGGAGGAGATGAACTCACACCCCATACCACAACACTCAAAACACACACGCTGAACACACACACACATCAACACACAACACACAAAACACACAATAAACAAAACAACCTCAAACACACACGTAACGCACAACACACACACACACAACACACACACACACACACAAACACACAACACACACACACCACACAACACACACCATCACAAACACACACACACACACACACACACACACACACACCCACCACACACACACACACACCCACACACACACACACCACGCTCACACACACACACTGCAAGCACAGCCTTTGATAAGGATAGCATCATCCACGGTGCAGATCAAGCAATGAAGAAGTACCTTTCCCCTTATCACATTCCCTCAGAACTACAACGCTGCACAGTGTGGGTGTGTGTGTGTGTGTGGTGTGTCTGGTCTGTGTGTGTGTGCTATGACGTGTGTGTATGAGGTATGTGTGTGTATGAGTGTGCGTGACGCAAATCATGAAAAAGTGTGTGTGCTCGTAACATGAGCTGAGGGTCAAATGAAAGAGATGATCATCTCTGGGATTGTAACAAATATTTGCCGTCGCTTACAATCACTATACTGCTCTTCCAGGTGTAACATCAAAACATATGCAGTATCTTTCATATATACCCCCCACACACACACACACACACACCCACACACACACACACACAGCACACACACACACACACACACACAGGCTCACTCATCCACAGAGCAAAATGGTTTCTCTGAGAAGAGAGCGTCTGTCTTATCATGGGGTGTGTTTCAGCTGTCTACACTAATCAATAAATACAGAGGAACAAAATGACAACAGGACGAGAGGGAGGGAGAGAGAGAGAGAGGGGATGAGGAGGGAGAGGGAGAGAGAGAGAGAGGATGAGGGAGCGAGAGGAGGGGAGAGAGAGAGAGTCGAGAGAGAGAGAGAGATAGAGAGAGGATGAGGGAGCGGAGCGAGAGAAAGAGAAAAGAGAGGATGATGGGCTGGGAGCGAGGATGGAGACAGGTGAGAGAGACAGAAAGAGAGAGACAGAGAGAGAGACAGAGAGAGAGAGACCACAGAGAGAGAGATGTAGAGGAGGAGAGGACAGAGGAGAGACAGAGAGAGAGAGAAACAGCAGCGAGAGAGAGACGAGAGAGACAGAGAGAGACAGAGAGGACAGAGTGAGAGAGAGAGAGATTGCAGAAAAAGTGGAACCCCAACTGAAAAAAATAAAACCATTAAAATAACGTGTGACTGAGTGTTTCCTTCCCCCTCCCTCCGTCTCCATTCATCCAATCAGCACCACCCACTCACTCCCCCTACTATATCTCTCCTCCATAGGAGACAGGGCCACACAAAGCATGTGTTATATCAGCAGGGTAGAACCTTCCGGCAGATTCTGACTAATGCTGCATTACATCAGAGCCCAAGCCCCAACCACACTGCACACCAGCCCAACCACACTGCCCCCACAGCCACCAAACCACAACTGCCCCCAGCCCCAACCACACTGCCCCCCCAGCCCAAACCACACTGCCCTCCCCAGCCCCAACCACACTGCCCTGCCCAACCACATGCTGCCCCAACCACACTGCCCCCCAGCCCCAACCACACTGCAGCCCACAACCACAATGCCCCCCAGCCCCAACCACCACTGCCCCCCTGGGGAGGGGGAGAGGGGGGAGGCAGGGGGGAGGCATGGGGAGGCAGGGGGAGGCAGAGGCAGGGGGAGCAGGGGGAGGCAGGGGGGGCAGGGCCTGCGCTGGACAGGACACACCAGGTGGGTCGTCTGCACGCGAGAGGGGAAGTGACATCATGGCGTTCCTGAGACTAGCATCTCGAGGACATCAAAGGATTCAGTCTCACAACAACAGACCTGCCGAATGTCAACGTCACTTACACCTCTGCCTCATCTCCCCCTCCCTCCCCCTCTCCCCCAGTCGTCGCCTAGTAGCGCCAGCGATGAGGAGAGAGAGCGAGAGGGTTTAATGAAGGTTGCTCTCTCATTTCTCATAAAGCCTCTGATAGACGCTAGGGGAACAGGAATTTTTAACGAACGAGCACAACCCAGGAATCAGAACTGAGTCAGCAGGACGTTTGGACACAAACACAGCCCGAGGAGATCGAGACTAAAATTCTTTTCCCTTGGAAGGAGAGGCTAGAGCGAATAAAGGAGTCGAAAGAGATTGAGAGAGAGCGAGAGAGAGAGAGAGAGAGGAAACGAGAATGCAGAAAGGCGACAGAACCAGAAGGATGAGAAAGAAATAATTATGAGGAAAGGCTTGCGACCTCCTCTCTTCGTAGGATGGAACGGGACGTGAGCTGGCCCTGGATGCGCGAAGTGGTGTTAAGAAGAGAGAGACTGCAGAGACGAGGAGAGACGAGACCGAGAGGAGAGACCGGAGATGTGAGACAGGGGATGAGGGGACTCAGAGGGGACGAGGCGGAGAGGCCGGTAGAGGACGAGCGAGGGGCGAGACGGATCCGAGCGAGACGGAGAGGAGAGGACCCGCAGGATCGAGGAGTTTATGTTTTTGAGAGGAGAGGAGAGGAGTTAGGATCTTTGAGGAGCGGAGAGGAGAGGAAGGAAAGGAAAGAGAGACGGAGAGGAGAGGAGAGGGACGAGAGCGAGGACGAGGAGACGAGTGCTCCCGACTGGAGAGGAGAGAGAGGAGAGGAGATGTCCCGATGATGCAGGAGCTGATGAGTGCTGAGCCCGAGAGGACGAGGAGAGAGACGAGGAGGAGAGAGGAGAGCGGAGCGCTAGCTCTAGTAGAGGAGGCAGGAGCGGACGAGGACGGACGGAGAGGCACTTTGCCATGGACGAGGAGAGGAGAGGAGAGGCAGACGGAGAGGACAGAGGAGCAGGAGATGGAGAGTGATGCCAGGATTTTCTCGGATGTAGAGACGTAGAGGAGAGAGGCATGATGGAGGAGGACTGCGAGAGGAGAGAGGCCACCTCTTTTTGAGAGGAGAGAGTTGAGACGATTTGGAGAGAGGCGCAGAGAGAAGTGGGCTGGATGTCTGAGCCGGGTAACGTTTTAGAGGACATCATACCAGAGTAAAAACTACAGATTTAACGACATGGATGCTCCACGATGCAGCATTCTACGTACAAAACGACCAAGCTTCTCTGCCTCTCTACAATACAGTCTGTCATGACAACTTCGGTCTCTCTCTCTCTCCTCTCTTCACAGTATGTCTCTTTGTCTATCTATCTCTCCTAATTCTTCCAGTATGTATCTTTGTCTCTCTCTCATCTCCTCTACTTCAGTATGTCTCTTTGTCTCTCTCTCTCTATCTCTCTTCCAGTATGTATCTTTGTCTCTCTCTCTCTCCTCTGCTCCAGTATGTATCTTTGTCTCTCCTCTTTCTATCTATCTTACAGTATGTATCTTTGTCTCTCGTCTCCTCTCTCCAAGTATGTATTTGGTCTTTGTATCTATCTCTATTCTCTCTCTATCCAGTACTGATATCTTGTCCTCTCTCTCTCTCCTCTCTTCCAGTATGTCTCTTTGTCTGCATCTATCTCTATCCTCTACTTCAAGTACGTATCTTTGTCTCTCTCTCTCCCTCTCTTCCAGTATGTATCTTGTCTCTATCTCCTCTCTTCCAGTATGTATCTTGTCTCTCTCTCCTCTCTTCCAGTATGTATCTTTGTCTCTCTCTCCCTTCCAGTATGTCTCTTTGTCTCTATCTCCACTCCTCTCTCCTCCTCTCTCCTCTTCCTTCTAGCTGCACATATGGTGCTCGCTCGCTCGCAGGCGGCGTTCTGCCTCACGTCGTTAAATGATTCACACTTTTATGAGCTTCTTAATTATTCAGAGAGAATCATTAACAAGGCATCTGGAGGAGAAGGAGGCATATCTCAAACGGATGCAACAGAAAGAAGAAATGATGATGATGCAACCAGTTTCTGTTCACGTTCTGAGACTTGCAGGCAGGATGAAAGGATCGTGTCTACAACCGACCAAACCAAATTAATTTAAAAAAAATCTGACATAATAGATAAAAGAGTTTTTAACAGCAGTTCCACATTTCTTGAAGTCCTATTCAGACTAAACCCCTCTGACTGGAGAAGAGAGTGTGTGTTACTGGTCTCTCTCCTGAACAGAGCTGGTGGAGAGTGTGTGTTACTGGTCTCTCTCCTGACACGAGCTGGTGGAGAGAGTGTGTTACTGGTCTCTCTCCTGTACAGAGCTGGTGGAGAGTGTGTGTTAACTGGTCTCTCTCCTGTAGAGAGACTGGTGGAGAGTGTGTGTACTGGTTCTCTCTCCTGCACAGAGCTGGTGGAGAGTGTTGTTTAATGGTATCTCTCCTGTCACAGAGCTGTGGAGAGTGTGTTACTGGTCTCTCTCTGTACAAGCTGGTGGAGAGTGTGTGTTACTGGTCTCTCTCATGTACAGAGCTGGTGGAGAGGTGTGTTACTGGTCTCTCTCTGTACAGAGCTGGTGGAGAGTGTGTCTTACTGGTCTCTCTCAGTACAGAGCTGGTGGAGAGTGTGTTACTGGTCCTCTCCTGCACAGAGCTGGTGGAGGAGGAGTGTGTTACTGGTCTCTCTCCTGTACAGAGCTGGTGGAGAGTGTGTTTTCACTGGTCTCTCTGACACACAGACATCCTCTACCTCTTTCTACTGTGGCCTCTGACGTGAATATGGACAAATCACACCAAGAGAGAGAGAGAGATGAGAGAGCTGTCTGTGTGTGTGTGTGTTCGGTGTATTTATTTTGTATACTGGATATATGCGATTCTAAAACCAATTCTGAAAGAGCGGGATCGAGACGAAAGGAGAGAGAGAGACTTGAGACTGTATCCTCTTCTCCCGACGATTTGGATGTGGAATCTCGCTATTGTATTTTCCTCCCGGGATCTTGAGGGCAGAGAGGGAATGAGATCGGCGCGGCAGTTTTTTGCCCGACTGTATTCCCGGGCGGTACCGCACGCTCGTTCCCACGAGGGAGCTGCCCAGAGGGACGAGTTGTGAGATGACAGAGGCGCAGGGAGGAGCGGAGAGGGAGTAGGATGAGGGAGAGGGAGAGGGATGGCGGAGGATGATGAGAGGGAGAGGGAGAGGGAGATGGGAAAAGCAGGAGGGAGGCTAGGGCGAGATGGAAAGAGGGCGAGAGCGACGAGTGGAGAGGGAGAGCGAGGAGAGAGGGAGAGAGAGAGACAGGAGAGTTGAGGTTAGAGAGATGGGAGGGCAGAGAGAGAGGAGGACGAGAGGGATGAGAGAGGACGTAGAGTGAGAGAGGAGAGGAGTCTCATGCTCCTAAGAATGTAACTGGACTTTAGTCGAGTGCGAAGCAGTCCGACGTTTTTTAGTCAGTAATTACGCCCATGATGGAGTCTCGTACTGATCTAGCTCTAGCGAGACGGATAGTGGAAAACGGAGGGAAGAGGGAGAGGACGGGAGAGAGCGCTCTCCTCTTGAGCTTGGTAGAGACAGGGGAGGGAGGGCAGCCCGAGAAGGAAGGAGAGAGGGAGAGAGCAGGCGGGTGGTGAGGCCGGGTGTGAGAGACAGAGAGAGACCGAGAGGAGGGCCTGGAGAGGAAGAGACATGAGAGAGTGTGTATGCGTTGTGTGAGAGGGAGAGACAGTGTGTGTGTGTGTGTGGGTGTGTGTTGGGTGGTGTGAGAGAGGGAGGAGATGAGAGAGAGAGAGAGGGTGTGTGGGTGTGAGAGGGGAGAGTGTGTGAGGGGGAGAGAGAGTGTGTGTGTGTGTGTGTGTGTGTGTATGTGAAGAGAGAGAGGAGAGAGAGAGTGTGTGTGTGAGAGGGAGAGTGGTGAGGGGGAGAGAGAGTGTGAGTGTGTTGTGTGTGTGTGTGTGCCCCGTGTGTGTGTGTGTAAGAGAGAGAGAGAGAGGTGTGTGTGTGAGAGGGAGAGACAGAGATGAGAGAGTGTGTTGTGTGTGTTTTCATATGTGGGTCACATCTGGTCCCTTCTCCTCCACAGCAGAGACGCTGCAACACTTAGAGAGACGCTGCAACACTTAAAAACACACAAATCTAACTCCCGTCTGTGAAGGGCCTATAGTGCAGGGCGATAGGGAGAGCATACAGATCGACCTGAGACCTTTCACGTTCCACTCCACGTCTCATCCTGAGACCCCCTCCATGTCTCTCCTGGTTCTGGGGGGAAAGCTGCTTTATTTATGTCTAAACAGAGTGGATGCCGTTCGAGCGGCGAGGAGCGGCTAGCCCCGGGTCAACCTGATCATTATCTCCACAATCTAAACAAGCTCCACTTTCCCAGAACATGGCTGGATTCTATAAGCACTCGTACTCCAACGTGGGGGGGTGGGGGGGGTAACGCAGTGGCTGTGAGTGGTGTGGTGTGTGTGTGGTGTGTGTGTGGGGTGTGTGAGTGAGTGTGTGTGTGAGTGTGTGTGTGTGTGGGTGAGTGTGGTGGTGTGGGGTGTGTGTAGTCGAGTAGTGTGTGTAAGTAGTGTGAGTAGTGTGGTGAGTATTGTGGGTGTGTGGAGGTGGTGTGTGAGGTGGGTGGTGTGTAGTGTGAGTGCGTGGTGTGTGTGTGTGTGGTGTGGGTGTGTGTGTGTGTGTGTGAGTGTTGTGTGTGTGTAGTGTGGGTGTGTGGAATGCGTGGTGTGTGTGAGTGTGTGTGGTGTGTGGAGTGTGTGTGTGTGTGTGGTGTGTGTGAGTGTGTGTGTTGAAAGAATGAAAGACTGAAACAGTGAAGGCTCTGTGGAGTCAGGAAAACAGACTAATGTATTTATCTAAACACATCTCTGCTCTCAGGGTCCGAAGCTTATAAAACACAAGCAGTCGTCAGAAGAATCCACAAATCCCTCACAGGAAGCTGCAGAAATACCAAAACATTGAATAATTCAGCACTGTATCTGACTACGTTTGAGAACTGTTCTTTATTATTTATCTAAATTTATGTTTTATCACCTCAAGTACCAAAAAATAGATTCAGTATCAACAAGTTAGCTACTGGAGCAGAGCAGCTCAACATGCGAGGTGAACACGTCTAAACACCATGAACACAAATCACTCACCCAAGAGAGACATCATCCACACTGCATCCCTGTGCAGACACACTGCATCCCTGTGCTGACACACTGCATCCCTGTGCCCAAGGGACGACACACTGCATCCCTGTGCCAGACACACTGCATCCTGTGCAGACACACTGCATCCCTGTGCCCAAGGGACGACCACACTGCATCCCTGTGCAGAACACACTGCATCCCTGTGCCGACACACTGCATCCCTGTGCCGACACACTGCATCCCTGTGCCCGACCACACTGCATCCTGTGCACGACACCACTGCATCCCTGTGCCGACACACTGCATCCCTGTGCACGACACACTGCATCCCTGTGCCCAAGGGACGACACACTGCATCCCTGTGCCCAAGGGACGACACACTGCATCCCTGTGCCGACACACTGCATCCCTGTGCAGACACACTGCATCCCTGTGCCCAGGACGACACACTGCATCCCTGTGCCCAAGGGACGACACACTGCATCCCTGTGCCCAGGGACACACTGCATCCCTGTGCAGACACACTGCATCCCTGTGCCCAAGGGACGACACACTGCATCCCGTGCCCAGACACACATGCCGTGCGACACTGCATCCCTGTGCCGACACACTGCATCCCTGTGCGACACACTGCATCCCTGTGACGACACACGCATCCCTGTGCCCAAGGGACAACACACTGCATCTCTGAGCCGACACACTGCATCCCTGTGACGACACACTGCATCCCTGTGCCCACACACTGCATCCCTGAGCCAACACACTGCATCCCTGATTGGGTGATTCTCAACTTCATACAGTGTCCGGTTCTCAAGGTAATCAATCATTTAGAACACACCAACACATCACAACACGCTCTTATCCAGAGCGACTTACAGTAAGTACAGGGACATCCCCCGAGGCAAGTAGGGTGAAGTGCCTTGCCCAAGGAAACAACGTAATTTGGCATGGCCGGGAATCGAACAAGCAACCTTCTGATTACTAGCCCCTTGAGAAGACTGCACACGCACATCTGCACTCACACAGACAGGTTGTCTAAGGCTTGTCCTTCCTTTGATTCATCGTGATCATTAATACTATTTCTGAGGAGAACGAATCACTGTTAGACAGATCACGTCAGACCTGGGACGGCTTCACGGAGGGCAGGGGAGAAAGGAGGCAGGAAGGAGGCAGGAAAGGAGGCAGGAAAGGAGGCAGGAAAGGAGGAATGTGTTTCAAGCATTTGACCAGGGACTTTGATTTACAGCTTCTCATCTCCTGTCAGCATGAAGATAGATAGATAGATGGATGAATAGATAGATGGATGAATAGATAGATGGATAGATGGATAGATAGATAGATGGATGAATAGATGGATGGATAGATAAAAGGCCAGTGTTGCATCTCTCATCTCTCGCTGGCTGACCCAGGGTGACCCCAACAACGCGCAGCACCCACATCGTCAGCAACCCCAGGACAGACACCCTGCCCCCAGGCCCCCAGCCCAGGCCCCCCAGGACAGACACCCTGCCCCCAGGCCCCCCAGGACAGACACCCTGCCCCCAGCCCCCCAGCCCAGGCCCACCAGCCCAGGCCCCCCAGCCCAGCCCCCCCCACCTGTCCTCACAGCTCTCCTGCACAGCCCTGCTAACTGATCTCCTGGACACACACTGGACAGAGCGTGTGTGTATGTGTTCTGTGTGTGTGTTCTGTGCGTGCGCGTGCGTGTACTCACATGTGTACGTGTGGCGGCTGGAACCTGCTCTGGTTGATATGTAGTGTGTGAAGGCCTGAGTGGGGTTGGAGCTGTACTCGTCCACCGCGATGGTAACTTTCCCGTGAGCCATCTCCGCCCCTCGGTCATCAGACGAGGGCTAGCGCGGATCCCAGAGAGGCCCGCCCCCTGCTCATCCTTCAGGACCGCACAGCAGAACCACGTACCGCACAGCAGAACCACGTACCGCACAGCAGAACCACGTACCGCACAGCAGAACCACGTACCGCACAGCAGAACCACGTACCGCACAGCAGAACCACACCGGCAGGTCGAGCGCTCTGGACCAGGATCAGGACGGCTCGGAGTCTGAAGCCAGAGAGAGGGAGGAGGTTAGGGGAGGAGGTTAGGGGAGGAGGACAAGGGGAGGAGGGGAGGAGGACAAGGGGAGGAGGGCAGGAGGACAAGGGGAGGAGGGGAGGAGGACAAGGGCAGGAGGTTAGAGGACAAGGGGAGGAGGACAAGGGGAGGAGGTTAGAGGAGGACAAGGGGAGGAGGGGAGGAGGACAAGGGGAGAGGAGGGCAGGAGGACAAGGGGAGGAGGACAGGAGGACAAGGGGAGGAGGACAGGAGGACAGGGGCAGGAGGACAGCAGGTGGATCTGAGGAGACGTGGGGATGGTGCATGTGGTACAGCAGGAGACCAAGGAGTAGATGTTTTTATATACCTTAAAAAACACAGGTAAACCCTGAGTTATAGATCTTAAATAACACAGGTAAACCCTGGGGTATAGATCTTAAATAACACAAGTAAATCCAAGCATGGTTCTATATATCCTGTGGGAAGGTTCTCTTCATTAAGATTTTATGTTTTAGAATATATATATATATTTAGTGTATATACTTTTCTATTGTTAACATAATGCTAATTATCAGCCTGAAATCTTTTTTTAACCATTATTTTGTGGAATGTTAAAATTACACATTTTTCACAATCACAGAGTTATGAATATCATAGAAATACCACCAAAAAAAAATCAAATGTCCAATACATAACCATCATTCCTGCTCAAAGTGCTTGAATTCAGTGTGTTGCATTTTGGAGGTCGAGGGTCTGATTTCTTTAAATGCATTTGTGCTCTATGTGAAACATAATCCCCGTTAGGCTATGATTCATAGTTTAGACATAATTACGGACAGCATGTAGACAACAAATAAATAAATCCAAAATCCAAATCGAGATTAAATAGGACTGAAAGTAAACATTAAGCGACTTAACGATTCTATATGGTCCATGCTCTAAAGTATAGAATCCAGCCTTTTAAAACCAGGTTAGGACCTCACGGCCTGTCAGGATGTTAGCAGTGAAACGCATTAACAGACTTTAGTGTAACAAAAACATTCTACAGCTAACACAGCTCTTCATTGAACACAGTTACAAATTCAAAGGATTGCTAAAATACATAATTTTACTGACGTAAGGAAATTCAGAAATTATCCAACAATTTCCTCTGCAATGAGAAAATAAAAGATGATTAGCTATATAAAATAACTAATGAAAAGAGAGTTTTACCGGAGAGAGGAACAAAACCCGAAGAGAGGAAGGCGATTCGGTGTGCTGCTAAAAGCTCGCTCACCGGTTCTGCGGTTGTACCTCCCTCGACCCTAGCTGCCTCTCTTGTCTCAAGTTCCTGATTGATTGTAGTAAGTCACCACAGTGGGTTTGATATCGCACCTGCAAGCTGTTTTATAGGAGACCTCCTGCACGCTGTCACGCTGATGCAAGGGCCACATACCCCTTAATTTACACGTCCATCACTCACGGGGAAATCAGAACAACAGCGAGTTCAAGGGTTTGTTTTAAGACTATCTACTCGAAACATTGTACAAGCGGATGATTGGCAATTGAACAACGTTTTCCCGGTAAACAGTCACCTGAAGAAATTATAAACATTGTAGCAACTCGTAGGACTATAGGCTACGGTTATCCAGGCTTCAGGAGTTCATGCCCTCACGGTTCCCTACGGTGAATCCCTCTCCGGTGCTGCTCAACTTAGGCCTCGGACACACAAGAAATTGTACTGCTCCTACGGTTTATCAGTCACATTATACAGGCAATACACAATCGTTTTCTTTGTATTCTACATGCCACTTGTCAAGTTTACTCGTCTCTCTTTGAAGCACTCAGTTGAAAAATAAATATGTTGGAGCAAACAGTGAGAAGTGTGGTTGAATTAGCTACCGAGATGTATATTCTGTAATATCCTACTGTACCTCGGCTTAGCCTGTGGCTTGCTGCAACCCCCAGCTACAGTAGCATAGCTTGCTAAAACCTGCCATGCATTTAAAAATTCACGCTTAAGCTTCGTTTAACGGTTTTACAATAGCTTGCGCACCGTGTCTGGCCGCGTCTTTATTCTATTACAAGCTTTCTAGCTTCTAACTTCAAGACAAAAAACGCCATTTGTCTTATAAATCCACTCTTGACCAAAACAATATTGCTGGCTTGTTCCCGTATGAGAGAGAAAGGGGAGAGAGAACGTTGACCCTCATCATACCACGCATTACGATCTACGCGCCGATTTCTATAACGTTGCCGTTTTTCAATAACACACAAAAGGTCTATGAAGGCATGAACTCTGCTTGTGGCTCGAGGTATGCAGAGAGCGCGGGGGTGATCCGTGTCAGCGATCCGCCGCACTAACCTCTTGCTCTCCCTTGTAAATGACAAGGCACCTCTAACCTACGGCATTGTGTCATGTCTTCCATGCCTGCGATTTTCAAAGCTATACGAAAAGGTGAATCTGTATCTACCTTCGTTCTGGCCGGTTCGCGTCCCGGGGTTGCCCTCTAAGCTGTCAAAGAACGTGGATCCATGCAGGAGAATGCAGATTTCAGCGGCCGGCGGGGGGTAGCAGTCTGAGCGGATAGGGCAGAACCTTCGACCCGAGGGGACCTCGGCTGGCTCGTGCGGAAACGAGACAGGCGGAGAGGGGGAGAGGGAGCGAGAGAGAGAGAGAGAGAGAGACAGAGAGAGAGAGAGAGAGAGAGACCAGCCTCGATCTGACAGAGCCGGGGAGCGGTGTAGTGAGATGGGACAGCCACTGGGGTCAGAGAGCATAGAGAGCAGAGCACAGCCCCCCGTGCGCGTCCACGGAGTCTTTGCCCTGTTACGCGCAGACGCGCGCGCTCTCGTTTCGGAATACGCGTTCTCGTGTCGCTGTCCATCCTTCTGTTGGACAATTAACGCATTGGTGCTGTCGAATTGTAGCATTCACGCTTTTTACAAACACAGAGGCTATGTTCGACGTTTTTTTTTACATGACAGTTTTTGTTTCATGACAGCAACAGGGACACGCAAATCTTTACGAATGTTGCACATCTCTGCTTGTTCCGCTACGGGGAAAAGAGTTGGCAAATATGTGAGCTATTGATTTCATTCACTGAAACCATGAGCTAAAACTCGATAGTGTGGTCCCTGCGCTGTGAACTGCATATTCCTCCTCGTTTGTCCACGCTGCAACAAGTCAGGAAGATGTCACTAAAACGATTACCTCTCAAATGTAGCAGTGACATGTGTTTGCTTATTAAATCAGAATACCGTGCATTGATTTCGGATTCCCTGCAGACGCCCCATATGGGGGATTCAAACCTGCGAACCTTTTGATCTGCAATCAAATCATTTATAGAGAGAGAGAGCTATAGCCTATTCATACACACCAAAAGCTACTTGTTGAATATTAATGCAGGCTATAATCTGTACATTACAATGCTACTGAGACCATGGATAAGTGTTCTGGCCTAATTTACTGTGAATCTTGGCTGCTGTGGTTGTCCAGCAGGTTGAGCCCTAACCTGCAGGTGACAGATCATGTGACAGATCATGTGACAGATCATGTGACAGATCATGTGACAGATCAGTGACAGATCAGGGTGGAGAGGAGCTCATCTGTTCAGTAGAAAATATGTAAAGAAAATTGAGGAGCAAGATGAGAGAAATCAGCTGTTCTGCCTGACTCTACTGCCCTGACTCTACTGCCCGTCTCTACTGCCCTGTCTCTACTGCCCTGTCTCTACTGCCCTGTCTCTACTGCCCTGACTCTACTGCCCTGTCTCTACTGCCCTGGCTCTAGTGCCCTGTCTCTACTGCCCTGGCTCTACTGCCCTGTCTCTACTGCCCTGGCTCTACTGCCCTGTCTCTACTGCCCTGGCTCTACTGCCCTGTCTCTACTGCCCTGGCTCTACTGCCCTGTCTCTACTGCCCTGACTCTACTGCCCTGACTCTACTGCCCTGACTCTACTGCCCTGTCTCTACTGCCCTGGCTCTACTGCCCTGTCTCTACTGCCCTGTCTCTACTGCCCTGACTTACTGCCCTGAGTCTCGACTGCCCTGTCTCTACTGCCCTGAATCTTTGGTGTCTGTGCACTCATGTTCAGGTCTTGATCACATGTTGCATTTATTTTTAAATCTCTTTTTACAAGCTGTGTTACAGATGTACTGAGAGGCATATCTGAGAAAATAAACATGCTAACCAAACCTATTTAGCATGTTTCTATTAATATCCAAGCATTGTCAGTCAGGAAGTAGATATGTTAGCCAGCTGCGAGTTTTAGTGTGAGGACTGGTTTAGTGAGAGGATGGTTTAGTGAGAGGATTGGTTTGTTAGTGAGAGGACTGGTTTGGTGAGAAGACTGGTTTGTTAGTGAGAGGACTGGTTTGTTAGTGAGAGGACTGGTTTGTTAGTGAGAGGACTGGTTTGTAGTGAGAGGACTGGTTTAGTGAGAGGACTGGTTTGTTAGTGAGAGGACTGGTTTGTTAGTGAGAGGACTGGTTTGTTAGTGAGAGGACTGGTTTAGTGAGAGGACTGGTTTGTTAGTGAGAGGACTGGTTTCGTTAGAGGACTGATTATGATGAAGTCATATGGTTTTGTTCAGTGAGAGGATGATTAAATTAAAATGACAAGTGGTGTCATGTGCAGCCTGTCACCAGACACACACAGCACTGTACATCCAGCCCAGACACACACAGCACTGTACATACCCAACGCCACACACACACACACAGCACTGTACATCCAGACCCACACAGCACTGTACATCCAGCCCACACAGCACTGTACATCCAGCCCAGACAGCACTGTACATCCAGCCCAGACACACAGCACTGTACATCCAGCCCTCACAGCACTGTACATCCAGCCCACACAGCACTGTACATCCAGCCCAGCACAGCACTGTACATCCAGCCCACACACACGCACTGTACATCCAGCCCATCAACAGCACTGTACATCCAGCCCAGACACACACAGCACTGTACATCCAGCCCCACACAGCACTGTACATCCAGCCCACACAGCACTGTACATCCAGCCCACACACACACAGCACTGTACATCCAGCCCAGACACACACAGCACTGTACATCCAGCCCAGACACACACAGCACTGTACATCCAGCCCACACAGCACTGTACATCCAGCCCACACAGCACTGTACATCCAGCCCCACGACACACACACAGCACTGTACATCCAGCCCACACACAGCACTGTACATCCAGCCCAGACACACACAGCACTGTACATCCAGCCCAGACACACACAGCACTGTACATCCAGCCCACACAGCACTGTACATCCAGCCCACACAGCACTGTACATCCAGCCCACACAGCACTGTACATCCAGCCCACACACACACAGCACTGTACATCCAGCCCTCACAGCACTGTACATCCAGCCCAGACACACACAGCACTGTACATCCAGCCCTCACAGCACTGTACATCCAGCCCAGCCACACACAGCACTGTACATCCAGCCCACACAGCACTGTACATCCAGCCCACACAGCACTGTACATCCAGCCCACACAGCACTGTACATCCAGACACACACAGCACTGTACATCCAGCCCAGACACACACAGCACTGTACATCCAGCCCTCACAGCACTGTACATCCAGCCCACACAGCACTGTACATCCAGCCCAGACAGCACTGTACATCCAGACCCACACAGCACTGTACATCCAGCCCAGACAGCACTGTACATCCAGCCCTCACAGCACTGTACATCCAGCCCCACACAGCACTGTACATCCAGCCCCACACAGCACTGTACATCCAGCCCTCACAGCACTGTACATCCAGCCCACACAGCACTGTACATCCAGCCCAGACACACACAGCACTGTACATCCAGCCCACACAGCACTGTACATCCAGCCCAGACACACACAGCACTGTACATCCAGCCCTCACAGCACTGTACATCCAGCCCTCACAGCACTGTACATCCATCCCTCACAGCACTGTACATCCATCCCTCACAGCACTGTACATCCATCCCTCACAGCACTGTACATCCAGCCCTCACAGCACTGTACATCCAGCCCACACAGCACTGTACATCCAGCCCACACAGCACTGTACATCCAGCCCAGACAGCACTGTA
This sequence comes from Mallotus villosus, assembly GCA_903064625.1. NCBI lineage: Eukaryota > Metazoa > Chordata > Actinopteri > Osmeriformes > Salangidae > Mallotus > Mallotus villosus. The sequence continues at coordinate 31,738 of CAEFZP010002341.1, read as the reverse complement.
CATCCAGACCCACACAGCACTGTACATCCAGCCCAGACAGCACTGTACATCCAGCCCTCACAGCACTGTACATCCAGCCCCACACAGCACTGTACATCCAGCCCAGACAGCACTGTACATCCAGCCCTCACAGCACTGTACATCCAGCCCACACAGCACTGTACATCCAGCCCAGACACACACAGCACTGTACATCCAGCCCACACAGCACTGTACATCCAGCCCAGACACACACAGCACTGTACATCCAGCCCACACAGCACTGTACATCCAGCCCACACAGCACTGTACATCCAGCCCCAGACACACACAGCACTGTACATCCAGCCCACACAGCACTGTACATCCAGCCCACACACACACAGCACTGTACATCCAGCCCACACAGCACTGTACATCCAGCCCAGACACACACAGCACTGTACATCCAGCCCTCACAGCACTGTACATCCAGCCCACACAGCACTGTACATCCAGCCCAGACACACACAGCACTGTACATCCAGCCCACACAGCACTGTACATCCAGCCCACACACACACAGCACTGTACATCCAGCCCACACAGCACTGTACATCCAGCCCAGACACACACAGCACTGTACATCCAGACCCACACAGCACTGTACATCCAGCCCCACACAGCACTGTACATCCAGCCCACACACACACAGCACTGTACATCCAGACCCACACAGCACTGTACATCCAGCCCACACAGCACTGTACATCCAGCCCAGACACACACAGCACTGTACATCCAGACCCACACAGCACTGTACATCCAGACCCACACAGCACTGTACATCCAGCCCACACACACACAGCACTGTACATCCAGACCCACACAGCACTGTACATCCAGCCCACACAGCACTGTACATCCAGCCCAGACACACACAGCACTGTACATCCAGCCCTCACAGCACTGTACATCCAGCCCACACAGCACTGTACATCCAGACACACACAGCACTGTACATCCAGCCCACACAGCACTGTACATCCAGCCCACACAGCACTGTACATCCAGCCCAGACAGCACTGTACATCCAGCCCTCACAGCACTGTACATCCAGCCCTCACAGCACTGTACATCCAGCCCTCACAGCACTGTACATCCAGCCCAAACAAACACAGCACTGTACATCCAGCCCACACAGCACTGTACATCCAGCCCACACAGCACTGTACATCCAGCCCAGACACACACAGCACTGTACCTCCAGCCCACACAGCACTGTACATCCAGCCCTCACAGCACTGTACATCCAGCCCAGACACACACAGCACTGTACATCCAGCCCAGACACACACAGCACTGTACATCCAGCCCACACAGCACTGTACATCCAGCCCAGACACACACAGCACTGTACATCCAGCCCTCACAGCACTGTACATCCAGCCCACACAGCACTGTACATCCAGCCCTCACAGCACTGTACATCCAGACCCACACAGCACTGTACATCCAGCCCAGACAGCACTGTACATCCAGCCCTCACAGCACTGTACATCCAGACCCACACAGCACTGTACATCCAGCCCTCACAGCACTGTACATCCAGCCCACACAGCACCGTACATCCAGCCCAGACACACACAGCACTGTACATCCAGCCCTCACAGCACTGTACATCCAGCCCTCACAGCACTGTACATCCAGCCCTCACAGCACTGTACATCCATCCCTCACAGCACTGTACATCCAGCCCAGACACACACAGCACTGTACATCCAGCCCACACAGCACTGTACATCCAGCCCAGACACACACAGCACTGTACATCCAGCCCACACAGCACTGTACATCCAGCCCACACAGCACTGTACATCCAGCCCACACAGCACTGTACATCCAGCCCAGACACACACAGCACTGTACATCCAGCCCACACAGCACTGTACATCCAGCCCACACACACACAGCACTGTACATCCAGCCCTCACAGCACTGTACATCCAGCCCACACACACAGCACTGTACATCCAGCCCAGACCCAAACATCCTGGTTCCATTCCTACAAACATCTGAATAAATCTCCTTCTTTCCAGTGTTGAAACCCCCCAAACCCAGTAAGGCCTGGTGAGATGCAAACACTTGACACCCCTCAGATCCATGAGAAGGAAACAACAAGGACACAGGGAAGGGGGAGGGTTTTTTGGTTTGGAACGGAGCCATGAAAATAATCTCTCTTTAGAGTGAGTGTGTCTGGCCCGACACCTGTCCCAGATCCTTCTCACCGCGACCTCCACCGTGGAAAACCACCGCTGACAGACCAATCGCATTATTCATATTACAATTCAACAACAATTTAAATCAAAACAAAAACACATGAGCGCTGACCCCTGGCCGCTCGAGCCCGTTTCAAATCAGATTTCGAGGGTTGAGGTGGGAGGGGGGGCGGGTGGTAGATGTTAGAGGTGGAGAAAGAATAAAATGGCGTGTGATATTGTGTACCGCTTAAACACATCTCACAATGCCAGCCGGTGTCATATCTACATTTCCTCCCCGATGGTGGAAGTGGCTTTTCTAATTTTACTGACATGCTTCAATTTCCTCCATCCGAGGCCCAAGCGCCCCCCCCGCCCCACCCACCCCACTCTCCCCATCCTCACAACAGCCTGCTAGTCATTTCCATTTGACTTCTTCTCTTATCTCCGCAGAAAAGGCATTTCCATCGACTAGCCGGCGGTGTTAATGTGAAAGCGGGGTTTATATTTTATACGGGAGGCCACATTTAAACATTTGACCGGCGTTTGTTCCCCTGACTGAATATAAAAACCTGATGATAGATAGGGGTCCAAATGTCACCTCAGAAATGGCTTTTGCCACCAATGTTTTATTCAGCTCCACCTCACACCGATCACATTTATACAATAGAAAATGTAAATGTTATGCAGAGTGTTAAAAAAGCCACTATATATTTTATGACCCTTCTATAAAAGAGGCCAAAATGGCTCTCCATCTAAATAGGGCAGAAACTGAACATGTATTTAATAAGAAAGGGAAATAGCAGTCTGTGAAAGAGAGAGAGAGAGAGAGGGAGAGAGAGGGAGAGAAAGAGAAAGAGAGGGAGCGAAAGAGAGAGAGGGAGATGAACAGAGAGAGATAGAGAGACAGAGAGGGGATATACATTGAGAGGGAGAGAGGAAAAGAGAGAGAGAGGAGATGAACAGAGAGAGATAGAGAGACAGAGAGAGGGATATACATTGAGAGGGAGAGAGGAAAAGAGAGAGGGATATAGATTGAGAACCGAGAGAGAGAGGGGGAATGAGAGAGACAGGGAGAGAGAAAGAGAGAGGAACACAGTTGAGAGAGAGAAGAAAGAGAGTGGGATATGAACTGAGAGTGCAGGAGTGATAGAGGTTAGTGAGAGAGAATGAAGGCAGTGAGAGAGTGATTAGAGAGAAAGAAGGAGAGAGATAGGAAGAGAAGAGAGATACGAGATAGAGAGAGAGAGAGAGAGATACGAGAGAGGAGAGAGAGATCTATTGTGATGTCGTATCGACGCTATCGTATAGCTAGCGATCGGATTTATATCGCGGTCTAGAGCTCTCCTCTGCTCTTCTTTGCGCGCTGCTCTCGCGCTCGTTCTCTCTCGCGCTCTCGTCTCGTCTCTCCGTTTCTTGCTCTCGCGCGCTGCTCTGGCTCTCCTCGCGCGCTCGGGCGTGTCGTCTTCTAGCGAGAGAGAGCTCCTTCCCGTGTGTGGGATATTCACTTAGACCTGGTCGCTACGGCGACTCTGCTGTTTCCAACGAGGGACAAGATTTATCTGCAGCGCTGCCTGTCGTCTCTGCAGCACGGATACATAAACTTGACGCCTGTCTCTCTGAGAGGCCCAGCCACACAGCCAGGTGTTACATGGGGATACCAGACACAGCTAGGGCGTTACAATGGTGAGTACCAGGCAGCCACACAGCCAGGGCGTTACATGTGGATACCAGGGCGTTACATGGGGATACCAGGCGTTACATGGTGATACCAGGTGTTACATGGTGATACCAGGCGTTACATGGTGATACCAGGTGTTACATGGGGATACCAGGGCGTTACATGGTGATACCAGGTGTTACATGGGGATACCAGGGCGTTACATGGTGATACCAGGCGTTACATGGTGATACCAGGGCGTTACATGGTGATACCAGTGGCGTTACATGGTGATACCAGGGCATGGTGATACCAGGGCATGGTGATACCAGGCAGCCCACACAGCCAGGGCGTTACATGGTGATACCAGGGCGTTACATGGTGATACCAGGCATTACATGGTGATACCAGGGTGTTACATGGTGATACCAGGGTGTTACATGGTGATACCAGGGCGTTACATGGTGATACCAGGGCGTTACATGGTGATACCAGGGTGTTACATGGGGATACCAGGGCGTTACATGGTGATACCAGGGTGTTACATGGTGATACCAGGGTGTTACATGGGATACCAGGGCGTTACACATGGTGATACCAGGGCGTTACATGGTGATACCAGGGCATGGTGATACCAGGGCATGGTGATACCCAGGGCGTTACATGGTGATACCAGGGTGTTACATGGTGATACCAGGGTGTTACATGGGGATACCAGGGCATGGTGATACCAGGCAGCCACACAGCCAGGGCGTTACAATGGTGATACCAGGGCGTTACATGGTGATACCAGGGCGTTACATGGTGATACCAGGGTGTTACATGGGGGATACCAGGGCGTTACATGGTGATACCAGGGCGTTACATGGTGATACCAGGGTGTTTACATGGGGATACCAGGGCGTTACATGGTGATACCAGGGCGTTACATGGTGATACCAGGGAGTTACATGGGGATACCAGGGTGTTACATGGGGATACCAGGGTGTTACATGGGGATACCAGGGTGTTACATGGTGATACCAGGGTGTTACATGGTGATACCAGGGTGTTACATGGTGATACCAGGGCGTTACAGGGGGATACCAGGGCGTTACATGGTGATACCAGGGTGTTACATGGTGATACCAGGGTGTTACATGGTGATACCAGGGAGTTACATGGTGATACCAGGGCGTTACATGGGGATACCAGGGCGTTACATGGGGATACCATGGTGTGTTACATGGTGATACCAGGGCGTTACATGGTGATACCAGGGCGTTACATGGTGATACCAGGGCATTACATGGTGATACCAGGGTGTTACATGGTGATACCAGGGTGTTACATGGTGATACCAGGGTGTTACATGGTGATACCAGGGCGTTACAATGGTGATACCCGGGCGTTACATGGTGATACCAGGGCGTTACATGGTGATACCAGGGCGTTACATGGTGATACCAGGGCGTTACAATGGTGATACCAGGGCGTTACAATGGTGATACCAGGGCGTTACATGGTGATACCAGGGCGTTACATGTGATACCAGGGCGTTACATGGTGATACCAGGGCGTTACACATGGTGATACCAGGGCGTTACATGGTGATACCAGGGGCGTTACATGGTGATACCAGGGCGTTACATGGTGATACCAGGGCGTTACATGGTGATACCAGGGTGTTACATGGGGATACCAGGGCGTTACATGGTGATACCAGGGCGTTACATGGTGATACCTGGGTGTTACATGGTGATACCAGGCAGCCACACAGCCAGGGCGTTACATGGTGATACCAGGGCGTTACATGGTGATACCAGGGCGTTACATGGTGATACCAGGGCGTTACATGGTGATACCAGGGCATGGTGATACCAGGGCGTTACATGGTGATACCAGGGCGTTACATGGTGATACCAGGCAGATTGATGGAGCACGGAGAGAAAGCAGAGGTTATGCAGAGAGATAACGTATTCATTCAGAAGATGTTTTTATCCAAAGGGGACGTACAGGGTCAATTTAATCACAGTTTCTCAGAAGTTGATGTGGTTGAAAAGAGAAACTAAAACTCTCTCTAGTCTTTTAGTGTGAAACCACACAAACACACACTACACACTACACACACACACACTACACACTACACACACACACTACACACACACACTACACACACACTACACACACACACACAAACACACACTACACACTACAAACACACACTACACACACACACTACAAACACCACACTACACACTACAAACACACACTACACACACACACACACACACCACACACACACTACACACACACACTACACACACACACTACACACACAACGACCACACACAAACACAGGCTGCAGAACCGGTGCTGCAGTATCATGTCATAGTGTTCGTCTACAACCTGCAGTTCAGTCCTCACTGTCTAGAGCTCTACACAGTAGCTGCTGAATCTAGTTGTTATAGATCTAGGCCCCGAAGATATACTGGTGGTTTGGTCCCGGTTCCCTGCTCAACAGGCAGAGATAAGCAGGTACAAGAAAACAGTAAGAACATCAAATGTGTGTGTGTGTGTGTGTGTGCAAGAGAGAAGATATTGGATGAAGCTAAAGAGGAGAGGGAGAATAGAGGGGGGAAATTGATAGCGAGCTACAACATGGTGCAAGCATGTGTGTGTGTGTGTGTGTGTGTGTGTGTTTGTGTGTGTGTGTGTGTGTGTGTGTGTGTGTGTGTGTGTAATGTGCATAAGTGCGAGCTCTGTGATTTAATTTCCTTCCCACTCTCCTGCTGGTTCTGATAGTCTGTATGCAGACTCTCTCTCTATGCCATGGGCTAAAGGCAGCCTCTCTCTGTCTCTCTCTCTCTCTCTCTCTCTCTCCTCTCTCTCTCTCTTCTCTCTCTCTTTCTCTCTCTCTCCCTCTTTCTCTCTCTCTCTCATCTCTCTCTCCTCTCTCTCTCTCTCTCTCTCCTCTCTCTCTCTCTTCTTATTCAGTAGTTTATCTCTCAGTGATCAACATGTAGAGTTATCAGATCAGCCCTGTGTGTAGTGTGTTGTGGTGGGCTGCTGGTGTGTGTGTGTATAGTGTGTTGTGGTGTGTGTGTGTAGTGTGTTGTGGTGTATGTGTGTAGTGTGTTGTGTGTGTTGTGGTGTGTGCGTGTAGTGTGTTGTGGTGTGTGTATAGTATGTTGTGGTGGTGTGTGTAGTGTGTTGTGGTGGGCTGCTGGTGTCCCATGGCTACATGAAGGTGAACAGGACTTGTTCAGGCTGCCCAACGATGGGCGGCATGCGGTCACCATAACGACTGGATGTGTGTGGGGGTGTTTGTGTGTGTGTGTGTTTGTGTGTGAGCAAGGACAGAGAAATATCTTACTTTCATTCTGTCCTGCTGTCATACAGCAGTGTGTGTGTGTGTGTGTGTGTGTGTGAGAGAGAGAGAGAGAGAGGTCTGTGTGTGTGTGTGTGGGTGTGTGTGTTGTGAGAGAGAGAGAGAGAGTCTGTGTGTGTGTGTGTGGGTGAGAGAGAGCAGAGAGAGATAGAGATAGAGAGCGCGAGCGCCGCGCGCGCCGCGCGCGCTCGCGCGCGGCGCGCGCGTGTGTGTGTTTGTGTTCGCGCGCGCGCTCGCGCTCGCGAGCGAGGTGTGTGTGTGTGTGTGTGTGTGTGTGTAGGGTGACGACTGTGCGTGTGAGCGAGGACGGATTATCTGGGTTTCATGGCTCGCTCCCCTGCTGTGGCTGCTGATGGGGTTTTCCACTGGGGACTGTGCTGAAGGAAAGGACAATTGACGTCTGCGTGTGTGACACTTGTTTGCAATCACCTCAGTTTGTGTGTGTGTGTGGTGTGTGTGTGTGTGAGAGAGAGCACCTGTGTGTGTGAGGGTGTTTATGTGTGCTTGAACAGGTGGACAGGCACTTTGTGTGAAGGACAGAGCGTGATATAGAGAGCAGGAGAGCACTCAGTCCAGACTCCTGTCCTCCTCCTCCTTCCTCCCCATCTCCCAGCAGAACAGAGCAGAGCAGAGCAGAGTAGAAATAGAGTAGAGCAGAGCAGAGCAGAGCAGAGTAGAACAGAGTAGAACAGAGCAGAGTAGAACAGAGCAGAGCAGAGCAGAGTAGAATAGAGTAGAACAGAGCAGAGTAGAACAGAGCAGAGTAGAACAGAGCAGAGTAGAACAGAGCAGAGCAGAGTAGAATAGAGTAGAACAGAGCAGAGCAGAGCAGAGCAGAGCAGAGTAGAACAGAGCAGAGCAGAGTAGAACAGAGCAGAACAGAGCAGAGCAGAGCAGAGCAGAGTAGAGCAGAGTAGAACAGAATAGAGCAGAGTAGAGTAGAACAGAACAGAGCAGAGTAGAACAGAATAGAGCAGAGCAGAGCAGAGCAGAGTAGAATAGAGTAGAACAGAGCAGAGTAGAACAGAGCAGAGCAGAGTAGAATAGAGTAGAACAGAGCAGAGTAGAACAGAGCAGAGCAGAGTAGAACAGAGTAGAACAGAGCAGAGCAGAGTAGAGTAGAATAGAGTAGAACAGAGCAGAGCAGAGCAGAACAGAGCAGAGTAGAACAGAGCAGAGCAGAGTAGAGCAGAGTAGAACAGAGCAGAGCAGAGCAGAGTAGAGCAGAGCAGAGCAGAGCAGAGCAGAGTAGAACAGAGCAGAGCAGAGTAGAATAGAGTAGAACAGAGCAGAGTAGAACAGAGCAAGCAGAGTAGAACAGAGCAGAACAGAGCAGAGCAGAGCAGAGCAGAGTAGAACAGAGCAGAGCAGAGTAGAATAGAGCAGAACAGAGCAGAGCAGAGCAGAGTAGAACAGAGCAGAGCAGAGTAGAACAGAGCAGAACAGAGCAGAACAGAGCAGAGCAGAGTAGAGCAGAGTAGAGCAGAACAGAGCAGAGCAGAGCAGAGCAGAACAGAGCAGAGCAGAGCAGAGTAGAACAGAGCAGAGCAGAGTAGAACAGAGCAGAGCAGAGTAGAACAGAGCAGAACAGAGCAGAACAGAACAGAACATAGCAGAGCAGAGTAGAACAGAGCAGAACAGAGCAGAGCAGAACAGAGCAGAACAGAGCAGAGCAGAGCAGAGTAGAATAGAGTAGAACAGAACAGAGCAGAGTAGAACAGAATAGAGCAGAGCAGAGCAGAACAGAACAGAGCAGAGCAGAGTAGAATAGAGTAGAGCAGAGCAGAGCAGAGCAGAGTAGAACAGAGCAGAGTAGAGTAGAACAGAGCAGAGTAGAACAGAACAGAGCAGAGTAGAACAGAATAGAGCAGAGCAGAGCAGAGCAGAGCAGAACAGAGTAGAATAGAGTAGAGCAGAGCAGAGTAGAACAGAGCAGTGTAGAGTAGAGTAGAACAGAGCAGAGCAGAGTAGAACAGAGTAGAACAGAGCAGA
>CAEFZP010002341.1:15000-17500 GCA_903064625.1 Mallotus villosus | reverse complement strand
TCTCTTATATCACAGAAACGAATGAACATTTTGTAAGGCGCGCATACACACACACACATCCATACAGCTCAAACACATACTCACACCACACACACACACAGCTCAGACACTCTGAAGTTGTACACACACAAGTGTGTCAAGCAGTGGAAGACAAGACCAGAGCTCTTTCAGAGCCCAGGTAATGACACTGCCTGAATAAACCACTTTCACATTTGTTCCTTTGGAAAATGTGATCTCTGGAAGTCTGGTTCAGAGTAGGACCAAGGCTGGAAGACTCACTAAAGGAAATGACCTGCTGTATTAACGCTGCCAGAAGCAGTGATTTCAGAGCAGTTTTGTGTTTAGGAGAGTGGGTTAACCCTTGTGTTGTGACCCGAAGGGCAGCACAAAGGGTTAAGTGGGTGTTCTTAGATGTGAACACAGGGGGGATCAAAAATGTTACTCCTTTTAAGCTACTTCTAGAACCTTCCTCAAGAACCTGCTGTACTCCACGGAACCCAGCACTAGAACCCAGCACTAGAACCCAGGACTAGAACCCAGCACTAGAACCCAGGACTAGAACCCACACTAGAACCCAGCACTAGAACCCAGCACTAGAACCCAGCACTAGAGAACCAGGCACCGTCTGATAGCGTACCTTCAACAGTTGCATGTTTCCACTCAACTCTGTGCACCAATCAGAAGCCTGCTAGAGCAGGAACAGAGCGGTGATGGACAGGGCTGTCGACAAGCCGTGACCCTCACCCCGAGAGGTCAAGAGGTCACAGGGGCTGCATGAGGTCATGTCGGGAGGGATGAGGTCAAGGGCTAATTGGAGCTCTAAAACACTGAGCAGGTCAAAGGTCACCCATGACATCATGACAATGGTGTAATGCCCCGGTCTTTAGGAATGCCACGGACCTGTCCACCAATCACAGTGGAGCTGTGGAAACCAGGAAGTTCACTTTAGTGACACCTATCCGGTCGCAAGTCGAGCCTGTGCTGGGACAGTTTAAACAAACCCCGTTTTTAGGACACTGACACAGTTTAACAAAACAGACCCTGTGTTTTAGGAGGGTAACACAGTTTAACCCTGTGTTTTAGGACACTAACACAGTTTAGAGCCTGTGTTTTAGGACACTAACACAGTTCAACCCTGTGTTTTAGGACACTAACACAGTTTAACCCTGTGTTTTAAGGAGGGTACAGTTTAAACCCTGTGTTTTTAGGAGGGTAACAGTTTAACCCTTCAATGACAGCTGGTCCCTCACCACAGAGAAGAGTCTGTCAAACCTCAATCTCTCAATCGCAGACTTCACCTAAAGAAACACTGGATTTGGCCAGTAATCAGTTTGTTTCAAATTGATTTCCATTGCGTATAATCTGTTTAACTTGGCCCCCTGCTAACCCCCCTGTCCCCTCTATGCCGTCTCCAGCTGATGACCCTCACAGCTTCATGACTCACCCCATGAAACCGCCTCTCACACCTCTTTTACCCGAGCGACCCGACCCTCAGCTGCTCAACATGGTCCCCGATCAGACTAAAACTAGGACCTCGCCATTTCCCCAAACACCCCGCAAGCCCCCTGTCCCCCCTGTCCCTCTCCTCCTCCCCCTCCCTCCTTCTCTCTCCCCCCCTCCCTCCCTGTCCCTCTCCTTCTCCCCCTCCCTCCTTCTCTCCCCCCCCTCCTCCCTTCCCTGTCCCCTCTCCTTCTCCCCCTCCTCCTTCTCTCTGCCCTCCCCTCTCCTCCCTCCCTGTCCCTCTCCTTCTCTCCCTCCTCCTCCTCATCTCTAAATATTCAGTGTTCTCTCCTTCTCTGTGATCTGTGATGGGGTGTGTGGGTGTGGGGGTGGTGTGATGTTTTGGGGGGTAGTGGGGGAGGGAGCTGAATGCGAGGAATGTTGAGGTGCGTTGAGGATCGGGAGGAGGCGTGAGCGTGCTGGATGTGGACGCCCCCGGTGTCGTCAGGGTAACGCAGGGTAGAGGCCACACCCTCACCACACACAACGCCACTACACACCCCACCCACCACACCACCACCCCCACACCCCATACCCCACCACACACTCGCACACCCACCCTCACCACACACACACCCCCACACCCCGCGACCCCACCACGCACGCACCCCTCCCCCACCACCACACTCCCCCCCCACACACCACCCCCCTCACCACACCCCTCCCACACTCACCCCACACACCCCCCCTCACCACACCCACACACCTCTCGTGGTCGCATCTCTAGTTTGGCGCTCATTAAGACGATTATTCCCACAAGCCCCCCGGGTAGCGTGCAGGGGATAAGCACGCGTTATTAATTGACCTGCTGCTAAACAGATTGAAGACAGACTGGTGTGTGTGTTTGTCTGTTTTTTACCAATTTTCTTCTATTAAATGTCTGCCTGTCATTCCTCTAGGCTGTTTTCAACTCTCTCTCTCTCCTCCCTATTTCTTAAACTGTCTCTCTCTTTCTTTCCTCTCGTAACCTGTCTCTCTCTCTCTCTTTCCTGGCCTGTCC
>CAEFZP010002341.1:0-12500 GCA_903064625.1 Mallotus villosus | reverse complement strand
GGAGCAGGGCCCCCTGTTCAAGATTTATACAAAATCCAATTGATACAAATAAAAAATCTAATTTCAAAGTCAAATACCGTTATTCTTTTATTTTGACGGCACTGTATAGACTTCCTCATCACCTTTGCTGTACAAAATAATACAGTTTGAATGAATGAATGCAGAAGTAGTTCAGGAAGGACAAGACAGGAGAGGCAGACTCAGAGGCAGCTCACAGCAAGAGAGGCAGACTCAGAGCAAGAGAGGCAGAGTCACAGCAAGAGAGGCAGACTCACAGCAAGAGAGGCAGAGTCACAGCAAGAGAGGCAGACTCACAGCAAGAGAGGCAGACTCGCAGCAAGAGAGGCAGACTCAGAGCAAGAGAGGCAGACTCAGAGGCAGACTCACAGCAAGAGAGGCAGACTCAGCAGAGAGGCAGACTCGAGCAAGAGAGGCAGACTCAGAGCAAGAGAGGCAGACTCACAGCAGAGAGGCAGACTCACAGCAAGAGAGGCAGACTCACAGCAGAGAGGCAGATCAGAGCAGACTCACACAGAGAGGCAGACTCACAGAGAGGCAGACTCAGAGGCAGACTCACAGCAAGAGAGGCAGACTCACAGCAAGAGAGGCAGCAGAGAGGCAGACTCATAGCAAGAGAGGCAGACTCAGCGCAAGAGAGCAGCAGAGAGGCAGACTCACAGCAAGAGAGGCGACTCACAGCAAGAGGCACAAGAAGAGCAGACTCATAGCAGAGAGGCAGACTCACAGCAGAGGCAGACTCACACAAGAGAGGCAGACTTACAAGCAAGAGAGGCAGACTCAGAGCAAGAGATGCAGACTCACAGCATAGGCAGACTCACAGCAAGAGGCAGACTCACAGCAAGATAGCAGACTCAGAGCAAGAGATGGATACAGAAAGGGAGAGAAAAGAAATGAGAGAGAGAGAGACGGGGGAAGGGAGAAAGAAAGAGAGACACGAGAGAGCAAATAGAGAGAGATAGAGAGAAGGCGAGAGGGAGAGAGATATGTATAGAGTGGAAGATAGCAGATAGTGCGTCCGATCGCTCTTTCACTCTTTATCTCTCTTCTCCTCTCGTTGGCGTCTCTCTCGGCTTGTCTCGCTCTGTCTCGTCTCATCTCGCTTTCGGCTCTTTCTCCTCTCTCTCTTTCTGCGCTGGTCTACGCGTGAGCTTTCGCGTACTCGCGTGATCGCGGCTCTCGCAGCACGTCCCAGACATTACGGTTCCCGGGTCCCCTTGGGTTCCTGATTGTGTTGAAATGTAGAGAGAAGCATAGTGGAGCTTAACTGGCACAAACATAGTAAATCATAGAGTGCAATTAACACAAGCTTTGGTTTCTGCAGAGCTGAGAGGAATTTCTTATTTATTAAACTCTCCCCTCTCGTCATCTACCTCCCTCCTCCATCCTGTCTCCATGTAATCCAGTTCTCGTTGACGCAGCTTGTGCAGGCGAGGGACAAGTCAGGAAGTCAATATTATCCTCCCTGAAAGCTGCTGTCAACTGGACAACAGGTGAGTGTGTGTTTGATATAAAGGTGTGTTTGATAAGGACAGGTGTGGTTTGTTGTGTTGTGAGGAAGGATTGTGTTTGTGTGTGAGGGAGAGGCCCCAGCCCAAGGTGTGTGTTTGTTTTCTTCCTGTTTTTGTTTGATGTTGTGTGCTCTCCTGCCAGGCAGTGTGTGTGCTTGTTAGCCTGCCGGGCGGTGGTGTGTAGTGTGCGAGGCGCGGCCCCGGATTGGCCTCGTTGGGTGTGGTGTGCTGCCGGCGGTTGTGTGCGCGCGGCCAGGTGTGCTGCGGGCGGGTGTGTGTGTAAGTGCGGGCGCGGCCAAGGGTGTGTGTGTGTTTGTGGCTGTTGCGGCCGGCGGGTGTGTTTTGCGCGCGGCCGTGTGTGTGTGTGGTTTGCGGCGGGCGGGTGTTTGGTGTTTGTGTGGGTGTGGGCGGGCGCGGGCCGGTGTGTGTGTTTGTGCGGCCGTGCGTGTGTGTTGTGAGCGCGGCCCGGTGTGTGGTGTGTGTGGCGGCGGGCGAGATTGTGTGTGCTGAGCTCGGCCAGTGGGTGTGTTGTGTTGTGTGTGGTGCGGCGGGCGGGTGTGTGGTGTGTTGAGGGCGCGGCCCGGTGTGTGTGTCTTCGGCCCTTTCGGGAGGGTGTTAGTATTCGGCTTCTGTTTTCTTCCTTCCCCCTTGTTTTATTGTTTTCTATAACCTTTTTTACTTTTTTTTGTTCGTTCTCTTGCCACTGGTTTGTGTTTTGAGGAGGGAGGGTGTGTGAGAGAGGACAGGCGTGGTGAGAGGAAGGAAGGACCAAACTGTACATCCCCGCAACGGCAGAGACTCAGACCCCCACAAAAACACACACACACACACACACACCAAACGAAATAGACATGAGCTGGGAGTGAACCGCAAGAAAGTGTGAACAAACGCTCGTTATCATCGCTGCGGCGCCAGGGGGGGGCGTACACCAAATCCACTGTGTGTTACCAAGTCCAAAAAAAGAAAAAAAACAAGGCGGAAGGCTCAAACATATGCTAAGCCGGACCACCACAGGGTAGTAGGAGAGCAAGCTAGCTAATATTGAACAGAAAGAACACAAGATGATTAGAGGACAGAGAAAACATGTGTACGGAAGACTAGATCCAACTGCCCAGAAAAAAAAAAATAACAAAGGCAAGAGGTAAGCCCGCAAAACAAACAGAGGTGAAAAGATAAACACAAAGCGGAAGAAGAAACGAGAAAGCCTCAACATAAGCAAGAAAGAGGCTAAAAAGCGGAAAGTAGCGTAAGATCCTTATCAAGGAAAGAAGCGGGGTTAGGATACACGCCACGAGAAGAGAAACGAAGCAAACAATGAAAAGAAAAGAAGGGAGACAAAGGGGATTGAACGACAGAAACGCGTCAGGGCCGTGGCAGCGGGTGGAAACTGAACTCGGGAAAACAGCGAGCGAAAGAGAAGCGGTGGGAAGAGAAGGGAGAAATTAACAGCGAAGAGATTCAAAGGGAGCAGACTTAAGAAGCAGATTGGGGGAGAGGACGGGCAAAAACGCGGAGGAACGTAAACATAATTCAGACACGGTAACGTCAGTGACAGATAAAGGAGAACCAAAGATAACGAGAGGACGAATAGGTCCAGAAGGGTAATACGTGAAGGAAAAGCAACCAAGAAAGGGCAGCCACAAGCGAATGCAAAACCAAGGGGCAAAACCATTCATAAAAAACGACCACAAACGAAAAGAACCGCGAGTCCCAACCAAAAACCCAAAAATAAGAAGAAGGCGCACCCGAACATAAAAAAAATTAGTGCGCCTCACCTGGTTCAACGGTAGCGCAAAGCTATAAATTACAAAAAGTAATAGGCAAAGTATCCATACAAGAAAGAACAGATAAGCGAAGGGAAAAAAAAGAGTAGAAAATCGAGAAAAAAAAATTAACGAAGACAAAATACAGGTCAAAAAGAATGCGTAGCAGCATGAAATTATATAGTGCTACGACAGAGCAGATGCCAAAATTTAGTAAAGGTCTAAACACCTGCCGAAGACCGAATGGGACAGCGAGAATACAGCCAAATCCGAGCGCGGAATGGCAAGAGAAAACGGGAAACAAAGTAAGAACGGGACAGGGAAAATAGAGGGCACAGGGTCAGGAAAAGTACGAAATTAGAGCCGAAGAAGAACAGGAGCGACGGGTCAGATGCAATAAGAAGTGCGACATAGCGGGGACACGCAAAGAAGAGCGGGCAGCGATCACACACAGCAAACACGAAAAAATCATAAAGCAGTGAAAACCGAGGAACCAACAGGAGATATTAAGTCCATGATGGGGTAGATGTTCCGGGAGGGGCGCGAGGACCCACAAAGTAAGCCAGCAGAACGGGATAGGTAGGCAAAGAGAGGGTCACGGTAAGAGACGAAAGGCGAAAGATAAGCGTTGAAGAGACCAAGAGTGCCGGGCAAAGGTACCACACACACGGAAAAAGCAAGATAAAAAACCAGTCCAAACGCGAAACATTAAAGATAAGGAGACTCAAGGAACGGAAGGTCGGAAATGAAAGAAAACAGGGAGCTAACGGGGCGCGCCGAGGGCAGGCTCAAAAAATAACATGGAGAAAAAACCCACAGAAACCCGGAGAAATAAACCCACATTGACGGAATAGTAACCCGACTACAAAAGGAGCAAAGCACTAGATACCAGAGGACCACCCGGCATACTACAGGCGGACAAAGGTGATTGCAACGTAGGTTAGTCGCAAATCAATATGCAACGAGATGGAGTGGGGCGCATTCGAAAGAGAGGGCAGAAGATGAGCCACATACAACCGCAGATAAAATGCGCGCAAAAAGGGGCCACCCAAACTATACAACGAATCCCCCAAGATAAGCCAACTCCTACAACCCATGATGCGGAAATAGCAATAGGGGCACGACGGTGAGACGCAACCACGGATCAGCCCAGCGAGAAGTAGGTACAGCAGTCTGCAGCGAAAGCGAAAAGCCCGAGACGAAATAAGGAGAGGAAGAGAAGAAGCCAGCCGCGTAGGAAGAAAAATATGCCGCTAAACATTCTAGGACCACTCCCCGACGTCAGAGAATTCCCCGTCCCTCCCTCCCCTCCCCTCCCTTTCCCTTCTCTTGTGAGTTTGATCCAGGCCGGGATGTGAGGCCAGAGTGAGTAAATGAAATATTGAGCGGTGCTCTGTGGCCTTGCCTTCACCTTGTCCGCTGATGTTACTGATCGTCCTGCTTGTAATGGAATTATACAAGCTGGGCCGGGGCGAGTATTACTTGGCCGAGCGGAGAGGGGAGGCAGGGGTGGGCGAGATGTATATTTCTGTAAGAAGATTATTTACCGACCCCACGCCCTCCCTACCTACTCTCCTCGCGCCGCGCTCTACCTCTCCTCCCCATGTCGCACTCACCCCTCTGTCCCCACATCATCGCCCAGCAGCCCCCTCTCACCTCCTCTCCTCCCACTGCCTCACCCCGCTCACTGCACCGTCCTCCTCTCTCACGGGCCCTGCACCTCGCCCCGCAATTCCTCCCCACGTCTCTCCTCCACGCGCTCCTACGCTCAGATGCTCGCCCCGTCCGCCCCGCTCCTCGGCCCACACGTCTATAACGTACCGTCCCCCCTCCTCCCCCTGCCTCACCCCTCCTCCCCCTCCTCCTCCCCCCTCCCACCCTCGGACACTGCCCTGCCTGTCACAGCCTCCTGTCTTTCGTACCTTGATCGTTCTGTTCACCGTCATTATCTCCACAGGTGTCGAGTTTATCAACGCCCCCTGCAGCATAGAGGCTACTGGAGAACACACAGATCACAGGTAGAACAACTGGAGAGGAGAGAGGGAGAGGGGGCAGGCCTGGGGGGAGGAGAGAGGGGGGGGAGGGGGGCAGGCCTGACTGAGAGAGAGAGTTGGGAGCACAGGTTGCCCCAGACAATTCTTTGAGAAGGAGGCAGAGGGCAGCCCACGTGCCAAGGAGAGATGAAAGAGTCTGGAAACTTCTCTCCCACCCTCCACCCCCTAGCCCAGCCTCCATCACCAGTCCACCCCCAGCCTGGCCTCCACCCCCTCAGCCTCCACCCCCCTGGCCTCCTAACAAGATCAGAGCCAACCCTCGTAGATTCTATTACCCCACCACTCTATTACATACATCTCATTTAGCACCTTAAGGAGTCCCAGATCCAACAGGGCTTCGACCTGTCAGCCAGAGAGACTGGCCAGAGAGAGGAGAGGATAGAGTGATTTGTTATAGAGTCGCTATAGGTGAGGTGTTACTCTCGCCTAGAGTTATAGCGTCTCTCTACTCTCTCTGCTCTCTCTCTCGCATCTCTCGCCGTCCTCTCGCTCTCCCTCTTTCTCTCGCTCCCTCGCTCGCGCTCCCTGTGTACCCTCTTTCTCTCTCTCTCTCCCTCTCCTTTCCCCGTCTCCCCCGTCGCTCCGTTGGTGTTGTCGTCTCTCTGCTTCTCTGTTTTTCGTCTCGACTGATGGATTGTCCGTCTCTCAGTTTGCCCTCGACTCCTTTCCCGTCGTTGACCCGATATCCGTTGCTCATTCAGCTCTCTAGAGTGGATTTTGGATGATGCCAGGAAGAGACAGTAAAGTCGTCCTCTCAGAGAGGAGAGGAGACTTCATGTGTGTGTAGGTAACATGGAGAGAGAGAGACTTGTGTACCTGGGCCTCAGTGTGTGAGGTAAACATGGAGAGAGAGACTTGTGTTCCTGGGCCTCAGTGTGTGAGGTAAACATGGAGAGAGAGAGACTTGTGTACCTGGGCCTCAGTGTGTGAGGTAAACATGGAGAGAGAGACTTGTGTTCCTGGGCCTCAGTGTGTGAGGTAAACATGGAGAGAGACTTGTGTACCTGGGCCTCAGTGTGTGAGGTAAACATGGAGAGAGAGACTTGTGTTCCTGGGCCTCAGTGTGTTAGGTAAACATGGAGAGAGAGAGCTTGTGTTCCTGGGCCTCAGTGTGTTAGGTAAACATGGAGAGAGAGACTTGTGTTCCTGGGCCTCAGTGTGTGAGGTAAACATGGAGAGAGAGACTTGTGTTCCTGGGCCTCAGTGTGTTAGGTAAACATGGAGAGAGAGACTTGTGTTCCTGGGCCTCAGTGTGTGAGGTAAACATGGAGAGAGACTTGTGTACCTGGGCCTCAGTGTGTGAGGTAAACATGGAGAGAGAGACTTGTGTTCCTGGGCCTCAGTGTGTTAGGTAAACATGGAGAGAGAGACTTGTGTTCCTGGGCCTCAGTGTGTTAGGTAAACATGGAGAGAGAGACTTGTGTTCCTGGGCCTCAGTGTGTGAGGTAAACATGGAGAGAGAGACTTGTGTTCCTGGGCCTCAGTGTGTGAGGTGAACATGGAGAAAGACTTGTGTTAACTGGGCCTCAGTGTGTAAGGTAAACATGGAGAGAGACTTGTGTTCCTGGGCCTCAGTGTGTTAGGTAAACATTGAGAGAGAGAGACTTGTGTTCCTGGGCCTGAGTGTGTCAGGTAAACATGGAGAGAGAGACTTGTGTTCCTGGGCCTCAGTGTGTTAGGTAAACATGGAGAGACAGACTTGTGTTCCTGGGCCTCAGTGTGTGAGGTAAACATGGAGAGGGAGACTTGTGTTCCTGGGCCTCAGTGTGTTAGGTAAACATGGAGAGACAGACTTGTGTTCCTGGGCCTCAGTGTGTGAGGTAAACATGGAGAGAGAGACTGTGTTCCTGGGCCTCAGTGTGTTAGGTAAACATGGAGAGACAGACTTGTGTTCCTGGGCCTCAGTGTGTGAGGTAAACATGGAGAGAGAGACTTGTGTTCCTGGGCCTCAGTGTGTTAGGTAAACATGGAGAGAGAGAGACTTGTGTTCCTGGCCCTCAGTGTGTGAGGTAAACATGGAGAGAGACTTGTGTTCCTGGGCCTCAGTGTGTAAGGTAAACATGGAGAGAGACTTGTGTTCCTGGGCCTCAGTGTGTGAGGTAAACATGGAGAGAGAGACTTGTGTTCCTGGGCCTCAGTGTGTGAGGTAAACATGGAGAGAGAGACTTGTGTTCCTGGGCCTCAGTGTGTGAGGTAAACATGGAGAGAGAGACTTGTGTTCCTGGGCCTCAGTGGTGTGAGGTAAACATGGAGAGAGACTGGTGTTCCTGGGCCTCAGTGTGTGAGGTAAACATGGAGAGAGAGACTTGTGTTCCTGGGCCTCAGTGTGTTAGGTAAACATGGAGAGAGAGAGACTTGTGTTCCTGGCCCTCAGTGTGTTAGGTAAACATGGAGAGAGAGACTTGTGTTCCTGGCCCTCAGTGTGTTAGGTAAACATGGAGAGAGAGACTTGTGTACCTGGGCCTCAGTGTGTGAGGTAAACATGGAGAAAGACTTGTGTACCTGGGCCTCAGTGTGTGAGGTAAACATGGAGAGAGACGTGTGTTCCTGGGCCTCAGTGTGTGAGGTAAACATGGAGAAAGACTTGTGTACCTGGGCCTCAGTGTGTGAGGTAAACATGGAGAGAGACGTGTGTTCCTGGGCCTCAGTGTGTTAGGTAAACATGGAGAAAGACTTGTGTACCTGGGCCTCAGTGTGTTAGGTAAACATGGAGAGAGAGACTTGTGTTCCTGGGCCTCAGTGTGTTAGGTAAACATGGAGAGAGACTTGTGTTCCTGGGCCTCAGTGTGTGAGGTAAACATGGAGAGAGAGAGACTTGTGTTCCTGGGCCTCAGTGTGTGAGGTAAACATGGAGAGAGATACTTGTGTTCCTGGGCCTCAGTGTGTTAGGTAAACATGGAGAGAGAGACTTGTGTTCCTGGGCCTCAGTGTGTGAGGTAAACATGGAGAGAGAGACTTGTGTTCCTGGGCCTCAGTGTGTGAGGTAAACATGGAGAGAGAGACTTGTGTTCCTGGGCCTCAGTGTGTGAGGTAAACATGGAGAGAGAGACTTGTGTTCCTGGGCCTCAGTGTGTGAGGTAAACATGGAGAGAGAGAGACTTGTGTTCCTGGGCCTCAGTGTGTGAGGTAAACATGGAGAAAGAGACTTGTGTTCCTGGACCTCAGTGTGTGAGGTAAACATGGAGAGAGAGAGACTTGTGTTCCTGGGCCTCAGTGTGTGAGGTAAACATGGAGAGAGAGACTTGTGTTCCTGGGCCTCAGTGTGTGAGGTAAACATGGAGAGAGAGACTTGTGTTCTGGGCCTCAGTGTGTGAGGTAAACATGGAGAGAGAGACTTGTGTTCCTGGGCCTCAGTGTGTGAGGTAAACATGGAGAGAGAGACTTGTGTTCCTGGGCCTCAGTGTGTGAGGTAAACATGGAGAGAGAGACTTGTGTTCCTGGGCCTCAGTGTGTTAGGTAAACATGGAGAGAGAGACTTGTGTTCCTGGGCCTCAGTGTGTGAGGTAAACATGGAGAGAGAGACTTGTGTTCCTGGGCCTCAGTGTGTGAGGTAAACATGGAGAGAGAGACTTGTGTTCTTGGGCCTCAGTGTGTGAGGTAAACATGGAGAGAGAGACTTGTGTTCCTGGGCCTCAGTGTGTGAGGTAAACATGGAGAGAGAGACTTGTGTACCTGGGCCTCAGTGTGTGAGGTAAACATGGAGAGAGACGTGTGTTCCTGGGCCTCAGTGTGTGAGGTAAACATGGAGAGAGAGACTTGTGTTCCTGGGCCTCAGTGTGTTAGGTAAACATGGAGAGAGACTTGTGTTCCTGGGCCTCAGTGTGTGAGGTAAACATGGAGAGAGAGACTTGTGTTCCTGGGCCTCAGTGTGTGAGGTAAACATGGAGAGAGAGAGACTTGTGTTCCTGGGCCTCAGTGTGTGAGGTAAACATGGAGAGAGAGACTTGTGTTCCTGGGCCTCAGTGTGTGAGGTAAACACGGAGAAAGAGACTTGTGTTCCTGGGCCTCAGTGTGTGAGGTAAACATGGAGAGAGAGAGACTTGTGTGCCTGGGCCTCAGTGTGTGAGGTAAACATGGAGAGAGAGACTTGTGTTCCTGGGCCTCAGTGTGTGAGGTAAACATGCAGAGAGAGACTTGTGTTCCTGGGCCTGAGTGTGTGAGGTAAACATGGAGAGAGAGACTTGTGTTCCTGGGCCTCAGTGTGTTAGGTAAACATGGAGAGAGAGACTTGTGTTCCTGGGCCTCAGTGTGTTAGGTAAACATGGAGAGAGAGACTTGTGTTCCTGGGCCTCAGTGTGTGAGGTAAACATGGAGAGAGACTTGTGTTCCTGGGCCTCAGTGTGTTAGGTAAACATGGAGAGAGAGACTTGTGTTCCTGGGCCTCAGTGTGTGAGGTAAACATGGAGAGAGAGACTTGTGTTCCTGGGCCTCAGTGTGTGAGGTAAACATGGAGAGAGAGACTTGTGTTCCTGGGCCTCAGTGTGTGAGGTAAACATGGAGAGAGAGACTTGTGTACCTGGGCCTCAGTGTGTGAGGTAAACATGGAGAGAGAGACTTGTGTTCCTGGGCCTCAGTGTGTGAGGTAAACATGGAGAGAGAGACTTGTGTTCCTGGGCCTCAGTGTGTTAGGTAAACATGGAGAGAGAGACTTGTGTTCCTGGGCCTCAGTGTGTTAGGTAAACATGGAGAGAGACGTGTGTTCCTGGGCCTCAGTGTGTGAGGTAAACATGGAGAAAGACTTGTGTACCTGGGCCTCAGTGTGTTAGGTAAACATGGAGAGAGAGACTTGTGTTCCTGGGCCTCAGTGTGTTAGGTAAACATGGAGAGAGAGACTTGTGTTCCTGGGCCTCAGTGTGTTAGGTAAACATGGAGAGAGAGACTTGTGTTCCTGGGCCTCAGTGTGTGAGGTAAACATGGAGAGAGACGTGTGTTCCTGGGCCTCAGTGTGTGAGGTAAACATGGAGAGAGACTTGTGTTCCTGGGCCTCAGTGTGTGAGGTAAACATGGAGAGAGACTTGTGTTCCTGGGCCTCAGTGTGTTAGGTAAACATGGAGAGAGACTTGTGTACCTGGGCCTCAGTGTGTTAGGTAAACATGGAGAGAGAGACTTGTGATCCTGGGCCTCAGTGTGTGAGGTAAACATGGAGAGAGAGACTGTGTTCCTGGGCCTGAGTGTGTGAGGTAAACATAGAGAGAGACGTGTGTTCCTGGGCCTCAGTGTGTGAGGTAAACATGGAGAAAGACTTGTGTACCTGGGCCTCAGTGTGTGAGGTAAACATGGAGAGAGAGACTTGTGTTCCTGGGCCTCAGTGTGTGAGGTAAACATGGAGAGAGAGACTTGTGTTCCTGGGCCTCAGTGTGTGAGGTAAACATGGAGAGCAGAGCTGTGTCCTGCAGCCTGGCTTTCCACAGGAACACCTGACCATCGGCGGCACATGGGCCCAATCTCAAGCTATGCAGTGTGTGAGCACTTACCGCTGAATAATTCAAGGCAAATGAAAGCAGAGAGAATCCAGCCGCCACAGCGACCAGTCAGAGCGGTGATGAAAGAGGCCTGTGAGGAGAACGCACCGAGGAGGAAGCAGGAAATATTCCCCATTTGGGTCCGAATGACTGATTGAAGATCAGAGATGACCAGCGTGATGATGATGCATCTCTCGAAGGTCTGCAAAATGATAAGTCTCATTTGGCTGCGGTCGCATCACGGTAAGGTGTGCCGGAGCACACACACACACACACACACAGACACACACACACCACAGACACACAGACACACACAGACACACACAGACACACACACACACAACACACACACACACACACAGACACACACAGACACACACACACGGGTTCTGGCATCACCAACACACCCTCCCCCCCTGTCCAAGGTATGGGGCATGGCTGGGCTGGACAGCCAGGCTGGGCCGGGGGCCGGAGGACGGAGGCTGGGGGCTGGAGGGACACAGGCTCATTCCCGGAGGTGTCTGGGGAGCCAACCCTTCCCATCCCCCCCCAGCCCCCAGCCCCCCATCCCCCAGCAGCCCCCCCCCCATCCCCCAGCCCCCATGCCCCCCCCAACGCTACAGATATCTATTCCAAATGGAGCCAATCTTACACCCCCTCGAGGAACATGTGGGCAGATGTATTCTTCCACACCCCCCCCACCCCCCCCAGAATTGCATCCCCGTGCTCCATAACAGCTCATCTTCTCTGTCGGAGGAGTGCATCAGAATACAGCGGTGAGAGAGAGAGAGAGAGGGGGCGCAGGAAGGGGGGAGGAGAAAGAGGGGATATGGCAGAGGGAAGCCAGGCTCTCCCTGCGTCCTTTGAAGCCTGTCTCATGACGTTCCTCTGTCAGGTCTCTCTCCAGGGACTCGGACAGCCCCTGGCAGCCATCTCTGCCCCCCCAACACATCTCACACAGAATGCTTAAGACCCGGGCTTCAAACCTGTGGAGGAGGAGGAGGTGAAGGAGGAGGTGAAGGAGGAGAAGGTAGAGGTGGAGGAGGAGGAGTAAGTGGAGGTTGCGGTAGAGGAGGAGGTCAAGGAGGAGAAGGTAGAGGTAGGTTGGAGGAGGTAGAGGAGGAGGTGAAGATCATACTTTCACCAGAGAGAGAGAGAGTTTTATGTTTTAAGTATTTGCCATGACGACAATTATCTGTCGAGGCCTTTTTAGCGCAAACGTTTCAAGAAATGAAAACATTCAGGGACACTTTCATTCCCCTCCAACTCTTTGCTTGGTTTCTTTTTTCTTTGTTTCTTTTCTTTTCAAAGGCCATCGTCTGTTCCCTTCCATTTCATACTTTCAATCATCGTTTTAATTCGTCCGTGGAACTCTCCAGTCCTGTCTGACTGAGCGTCCTTATCTGCCCGGATACCCACGCGCCTTCTGTGCACCGTGTCAGGGACGATTGTTTTTTGCGAGCGCGTTACTAACACACAGATAGATCGCGGCGTGCACAGGCTTCTCCCCCGTACCGGGAACGCAGGTTCGGTTGCGGACCGAGGTATCACCTAGGAGACCGAGGTATCGCCTAGGAGACCGAGGTATCACCTAGGAGACCGAGGTATCACCTAGGAGACCGAGGTATCACCTAGGAGACCGAGGTATCGCCTATGAGACCGAGGTATCGCCTAGGAGACCGAGGTATCGCC
>CAEFZP010002340.1:115000-160109 GCA_903064625.1 Mallotus villosus | reverse complement strand
GCTGGCTGGCAGGCTGGCTGGCAGGCTGGCTGGCAGGCTGGCTGGTTGTCTGGCTGTCTGGCTGGCTGTCAGGCTGGCTGGCTGTCTGGCTGGCTGTCAGGCTGGCTGGCTGTCTGGCTGGCTGGCTGGCTGGTTGTCTGGCAGGCTGGCAGGCTGGCTGGCTGTCTGACTGGCTGGCTGGCTGTCTGGCTGCGTGTCTTTCAGCTCAGGTCTCGTTCTCTAGGCACACCAGCTCTCTCTGTCCTTCAGACTGACTCTGCTTCTCTAAGGACAGTTTCTGTCTCTCGCTCCATCAGTTTAACAGTGTTTCAGTGCCTGCCTGCCTGCCTGCCTGCCTGCCTGCCTGCCTGCCTGTCTGCCTGCCTGCCTGTCTGCCTGCCTGCCTGCCTGCCTGCCTGCCTGCCCGCCTGCTTCTCTTTCTTCCTTTGACAAACGCACACACACTCACATACATTGAAAAACACACACACACACACACACACACACAAGGCCTGTTCATAGGGGTCAGTGTCTGAAGCTTGTTGGTGACGCGAGGTACAGAGGCGCTACAACACTCCCTCTGGTGGTCGTCCCACAACGGCACTCTGTTTACTGACGGCTGAGTGTCTCCTCCAGCTGGCAGAGAAGGAAACCACATTATGGACATGTGTCAGACATGTGTTAGACATGTGTCAGACCCTATAAGCCCAACACAAACACTCAAACACACTCCTCTCAGTCTGTCTCACATAGATCAAGCTTCCAGCATGGAATAGTAGAGAGAGGGAGAGAGAGAGTGGGAGAGAGCGAGAGAGAGAGCGGAGAGAGAGAGAGCGAAGAGAGAGAGAGAGCTAGAGATGTGAGATATGGGAGAGATCGAGAGGTGGAGAGAGAGCTATCTAGCTCGATACGAGATATATATAGATCTTGACGCGACTCGATCTATCATCTGAGATATCGTTGCTGCTAGATCGCTCTGCTTTTTCTCTCGTCTCTCTCTATTTTCTCTCTCTCTTGCTCTGATCTTAGTATGTGCTTATAATACTCCTGTAGTATTTATCCACAGCAACACAACCGGGGATTTGAACCTGGGATCTCCTGATCTGCAGTCGATGTTTGTGTGAAAATGAATTGTAATCAGTTGACAGTTGGAACCACCTCCCCAAGCAGAACCCCCTCTCTCTCTCTCTCTCTCGTCTCTCTCTCACCACACACACACACACATATATACAGATATACTCTGTCTCTCCCTATGGACCGTACACATTAACAAGCTGACGCTGGACCTATGTACCGTACAGTCCTCTGTGCCCCTGGCCGTGTGTGTGTGTCAGACTGTGTGTGTGTGTGTGTCAGACTGTGTGTGTGTGTGTGTGTGTAAGTCAGACTGTGTGTGTGTGTGTGTGTGTAAGTCATACTGTGTGTGTGTGTGTGTCAGACTGTGTGTGTGTGTGTGGGTCTGATCTCTGAGCTCTGTCCTCTTGCAGATAGCCCTGCCTTTTTCATAGTCCTTCAAACACACCAGTATCTCTCTCTCTCTCTTCATATCTCTCTCTCTTCATATCCTCTCTCTCTCTCATATCTCTCTCTCTTCATATCTCTCTCTCTTCATATCTCTCTCTCTTCATCTCTCTCTCTCTATAAAGCTTTGTATCTCTTTTGATCTCTCTCTTGGTTCTTCCCTCTGGCATGAACCCTCCTCTCCCAGACCTGGTGTACAGCTGCCAGCACAGCCCCAGGCACACACACACACACGCGTGTGCATACAGACATAAACACACACGCATGAACACACAACACACACACAACCCCCGCCCCCGTTCCGCCCCCCTCTGCAGAAAGGACTGATGGGTCAGGGAAAACAAGACAATTTGCAAAAACAGAAATGTAACATTTGTGCATGTGCATGCGGCGGTCAGCCAGGCGTAACGTCCCTCTCTAACGCACTCTGAGAGCTTCCTTACTCACTGCCACCTTCACTCAGAAACACACACACAGCAAACTGCCACCTTCGCCTCAGAAACACACACAGCAAACTGCCACCTTCACTCAGAAACACACACAGCAAACTGCCACCTTCACTCAGAAACACACACAGCAAACTGCCACCTTCACTCAGAAACACACACATCACACTGCCACCTTCACTCAGAAACACACACAGCAAACTGCCACCTTCACTCAGAACACACACAGCAAACTGCCACCTTCACTCAGAAACACACACATGCAAACTGCCACCTTCGCTCAGAAACACACACACGCAAACTGCCACCTCGCTCAGAACACACCACAGCAAACTGCCACCTTCACTCAGAAACACACACTGCAACTGCCACCTTCGCTCAGAAAGTATTCAACTCCTGTCCCTCACCGTTATTAAATATGTTTTCTTTAGGCTCCTCAAGGAGAGGATCACATGACAGCTAGAAGGTTCCTCTCAGGAACAGTCCTGATATTTCTTTGACATGTTACATGGTTAACCATAAAGCTGGTTATCTGAGTCTGCAACTCTTGAGATGGGAGGAAGAGAGTGACAGAGAGATGACTTTGTGTGTACTACACTAAATGTACATTCCACATACATTAAGTCCACATTAATGTATACACTGCATTTAAAACTAATAGTTCATTATCTACTGAATCCCCAGGCTAATCAAGGTAGTTAGCAGTGAGTCATGCATGTATACAGTTCACCCTGGATACAGTTCACCCTGGATACAGTTCACCCTGGATACAGTTCACCCTGGATACAGTTCACCCTGGATACAGTTCACCCTGGATACAGTTCACCCCTGGATACAGTTTATAATGAGTCGCATGAGCACACATGAAGCATCTGAATTCCAGCTCCAGTTGGTTAAGAACACAGAGTTGATTGGGTTGTGGACCACAGAGGAGATAAACCTCCAGCAGACTCAGCAGATTATGGGATGGATAGCTGGATCAGTGGAAGGAGGTGAGAGCCCTCCCCCTCCTCCTCCTCCTCCCCCTCCTCCCCTCTCCCCTCCCCTCTCCCCTCTCCCCTCTCTCCCCTCTCCCCTCTCCCCCTCTCCCCTCTCCCCTCTCCCCTCCCTCTCCCTCTCCCCTCTCCCCTCTCCCCTCTCCCCTCTCCCCTCTCCCCTCTCCCCCTCCCCTCCCCTCGTCCCCTCTCCCCTCTCTCTCCCTCTCCCCTCTCCCCCTCTCCCCTCTCCCCTCTCTCTTCCCCTCTCCCCTCTCCCCTCTCCCTCTCCCCTCTCCCCTCTCCCCTCTCACCCCTCTCGCCTCATCCCCCTCTCACTCTCCCCTCTCCCCCTCTCCCCTCCCTCCTCCCTCCTCCCTCCTCGCCTCCTCGCCTCCATCTCGCCTCCTCTCTCCTCTCTCCTCTCTCCCTCTCTCCTCTCTCCCTCTCATGGCTGCAGCTCCACATGTTGTACCAGACAGACACCAGACAGACACCTCCTTCCACTTGATCCAGCTATCCATCTGGCCATCAGTAACAGAGAGACAGACAGACAGGCAGGGAGACGACAGGCAGACAGACAGGCGACAGGCAGGGAGACAGGCAGGGAGACGGCAGGGAGACAGGCAGGGAGACAGGCAGGGAGACAGGGAGACAGGCAGGGAGACAGGCAGGCAGACAGACAGGCAGACAGACAGGAGAACAGGCAGGGAGACAGGCAGGGAAACAGGGAGACAGGCAGGGAGACAGACAGACAGACAGGCAGGAGACAGGCAGGGAACAGACAGGCAGACAGGCAGACATGCCGGAGACAGGCAGGAGACAGGCAGGAGAACAGGCAGGGAGACAGGGAGACAGGCAGGCAGACAGGCAGGGAGACAGGCAGGGAGACAGGCAGGGAGACAGGCAGGGAGACAGGCAGGGGAGACAGGGAGACAGACAGGGAGACAGACAGACAGACAGGCAGGGAGACAGGCAGGGAAACAGACAGGCAGACAGGCAGGAGACAGGCAGGGAAACAGGGAGACAGGCAGGGAGACAGACAGACAGACAGCAGGAGACAGGCAGGGAAACAGACAGGCAGACAGGCAGGGAGACAGGCAGGGAAACAGGGAGACAGGCGGGAGACAGACAGACAGACAGGCAGGGAGACAGGCAGGGAACAGACAGGCAGACAGGCAGGGAGACAGGCAGGGAAACAGGGAGACAGGCAGGGAAACAGGCACACAGAGACAGAAATGCTGAAAGTTCTCTTTTAAAAAAATCAATATGCCACTAAAAACCTGTACATGCGAGAAGATAGAATCTGAAGAACAGGATTAAAACAATCACGTTTTGTTCAGCACCTTCGCTCTCTAACTGACTAGTGCGTTTAAATTCACCTTTTTCTGCTTCCCATCTGGAATCCCCAATAGTTACCAGACTACCATACTCCCGCTCCATGACAAGAGATCATGCTCGTCTTGGCTGAAACTGTCTGGGGTCACCTTCATTATCTCTAATGTCCCTGTACAGCAGTCAGGGGTGACAGGTCAGATGTAATCTTCTCTCCCCCTCTCACTCCTTCTCTCCCCCTTCTCCTTCTCTCCCTCTCGTCTCTCCTTCTCTCCCCCTCTCCTCTCCTTCTCTCCCCCTTTCTCCTTCTCCCCCCTCTCTCCTCTCTCCCTCTCTCTCTCCTTCTCTCCCCCTCTCTCCTCTCTCCCCTCTCTCCTCTCCTCCTCTCCCTCTCTCTCTCCTTCTCCCCCCTCACTCCCTCACTCCACCTCTCCTTCTCTCCCCCCTCTCTCCCTTCACTCCCCCCTCTCTCTCCTCTCTCCACCCTCTCTCCTACCTCTCCTCCTCTCTCTCTCCTCCTCATCTCTGACTTCCTCCCCCCCTCTCTCCGATACTCACCCTCTCTCTCTCCTTCTCTCCCCCTCTCTCCTTCTCCCCCTCTCTCTCCATCCTCACCTCCACCCTCCTCCTTCTCCTCTTCCCCTCATCTCCTTCTCTCCACATCTCTCATCTCCTTCTCTCCAATCTCCCTCTCTCCTTCTCTCCCCCTCTCTCCGTCCCTCTCCTCCTCTCTCGTCCTTCTCTCCCTCTCTCTCCTTCTCTCTCGTCCCTCTCCTCTCCTTCTCTCCCCCTCTCTCCTTCTCTCCTCCTCCTCTCCCCCTCTCTCCTCTCCTTCTCTCCCTCTCTCTCTCCTCTCCTCCCCTCTCTCTCCCTTCCTTCTCTCCCCCTCTCCCCTTCTTCTCCCTCTCTCTTCTCCTTCTCTCCCCCTCTCTCCTTCTCTCCTCCCCCTCTCGAGCCTTCTCCTCCCCCTCTCCCTTCTCCTCTCCCTCTCTCTCATCGTCCTCTCTCCCTCTCCGTTCTCGTCCTTCTTCTCACTACCTCGTTCTCGTCACCTCCCCCTTTCTCCTCTCTCCATACCCCCTCCTCGTCCTTCCCCGTCCGCCCCTCTCTTCCTTTCTCTTCCGCCCTCTCTTCCTTCTCTCGCTCTCTCCGTCCGCTCGGTGTTTCGGGGGTCTCTGGAAAGCACCGTCTCGGGGACGGGTTCCTTCTGCGAGGAAAATACCACACTCGGGGGAAGTCGCCGGCCTCGTGCGGTGCCATGTGCAAACGGGCGTGCTCCGGAAATCTCTGGGCCCGGGGTCCGGGCTCCGTCGTCGTCGCTTCTCTGCGGCCCCTCTCGGGTCCTTCTGCTCGGGGGGGGGGGGGAAAAAAAAAGAGGATGGGAGAAGAGGTGAAATGGGGAGGGGGGAGAAAGGGTGGGGGGACGTATAAAGAAGATCGCAAAAATTAACTCGAATTCATCCTCGTCTGCACTGGGAGACTTCCTGTCTTACGAAAAGGATGGTGCCCTTGCTTTTCTCTCCTCCTTCTCTCCCCCTTTCGTTGGTTCCGTAATGTCTCTCCCCCTTTCTAAGTGTGAACTCCTCCCCTTTCTTCTCCTTTCTCTCCTCCCCTCTCTCCCCTCTCTCCTCTCCTCTCTCCTTCTCTCCCCCTCTCTCTCTCCCTTCCCTCCAGCTGTGGAGTAGAGGAGCGAGTATATCTCTATCTGCTGGTATGTGATTTCCACCGGGAATATCCCCCTACAAACGCTGGTACCGAAATAACACGACTGAATGCCCTGTGAACATCTTCCTCCACCTACGCACAACACAACATCCTTTCACACCACCCACACACACAACAAAGACACACCACACACACACACACACACAACGCCTTCGGCCACGAGATCCACTCCCACACACACTACACACACCACAAACAAACACTACACACGAGTCACCCACACACCCACACACTACACCCCAACTCACTCACACACCACACACCCACGCCTTCGGACAAAGAGTCTCCTCCCCACACACCAGCACACACACACACACACAACGGCCTTCTGACAAGAGTCCACACGACACAATCATCACACACACACCTACACTACACACACACTACACACACACGCCTTCGAGACAAGATGTCCTCCCCACAGCACACACACCACACACACACACACAACACACACACGACAAGAGTCCCATCCCTCACACACACTACACACACATCAACACACACACACACACACACACCTGCACAGAGACAGCGATGTCACACGAACCCTATGGCCTCTCTCTTTACAGACCTCCAGAGAGATAGCAGAGGATTGAGGGGAGGATGGTGCGTGGATGAGATGTGAGTAGATGGAGTGTAGAGAGGTTATAGGTGAGGAGGTGTTGTGTGAGAGAGGTGAGGAGTGTGCGTTGTAGGGAGAGTGGAAGGATGTGTTCGTTGAAGGGGAGAAGTGTAGAGTTGAGTGGATGTGAGAGTTATGTGAGGTGTCGATCACAACGGATTATGTGCATTTAGTGTTAAACTGCTCAAAGCTAAATACAACAAATGGAACATAAAAGCAGACGGCGGGGATGGAGAACATGAGTGTTTCTAACGATACACTCCCACAAAACACCCCTAGGACCCCAGAGCCAATAACAGCAGGAGAGGAGGAGAAAGAGGAGAAGGAGGAGGGCAGATGTCATGGTGAGCTGCAGGCTGAACAGACATTTGGAAGAATAGAGAGAAACATTTAGATAAAAGGAGAGAGAGAAATAAATAAGAGGAGACATAGAAGAGAGAAAGATGCTGGAGGGTGGAGCAGGGCTCCTCCTCTCTCCTCCACCCTGCTCCTCCTCTCTCTCCCACCCTGCTCCTCCTCTCATCCTCCACCCTGCTCCTCCTCTCTCCTCCACCCTGCTCCTCCCTCTCTCCATCCACCCTGCTCCTCTCTCTCCTCCACCCTGCTCCTCTCCTCTCTCCTCCACCCTGCTCCTCCTCTCTCCTCCACACCCTGCTCCTCCTCTCTCCTCCCACCCTGCTCCTCCTCTCTCCTCCTCTCTCCTCCACCCTGAGAGCCCTGCTCCTCCTCTCTCCTCCACCCCTGAGAGCCCTGCTCCTCCTCTCCCCTCCACCCTGAGAGCCCTGCTCCTCCTCTCTCCTCCACCCTGAGAGCCCTGCTCCTCCTCTCTCCTCCACCCTGAGAGCCCTGCTCCTCCTCTCTCCTCCACCCTGCTCCTCCTCTCCTCCTCCACCCTGCTCCTCCTCTCTCCTCCACCCTGCTCCTCCTCTCTCTCCTCTCTCCTCCACCCTGCTCCTCCTCTCTCCTCCTCTCGTCCTCCACCCTGCTCCTCCTCTCTCCTCCCCCCTGAGAGCCCTGCTCCTCCTCTCTCCTCCACCCTGCTCCTCCTCTCTCCTCCACCCTGCTCCTCCTCTCTCCTCCTCTCTCCTCCACCCTGCTCCTCCTCTCTCCTCCTCTCTCCTCCACCCTGCTCCTCCTCTCTCCTCCACACTTCCTCAACGTGCCTGCTGGAGAGAGAGAGTGGGAGGAGAGAGAGAGTGGGAGGAGAGAGAGCAGAGAAAGATGCAAAGAGATAGAGAATGTGTGTGTGCTGAGCAGAGTGTCCTAGTTGTGGGAGGTAGATTCTGTGTGTGGACTGCGATCATCTCTCCACCACCACAGTTCACAGACTGCAGAACCTCCAGCCAGCCAGCACAGATACATTCTTCAGTCTTCTGCTCCACCACTAGCAGTCTGGAGGAGGAGGAGAGGAGGAGGGAGAAGAAGAGGAGGAGGGAGAAGAGGAGGAGGAGGGAGAAGAGGAGGAGGAGGACAGAAGAGGAGGAGAAGAAAGAGGGAGAGGAGGAGAGCGCGGCTCGGAGGAACGGGTGAAGCTGCTTCAGGGTGCGTAGGGTCCTGAGACCCCTGTTCACCTCCTGATCCTGGGAGCCAGTCTGCACTGCAGACCCCTGTTCACCCTCCTGATCCAGTCTGCACTGCAGACCCCTGTTCACTGTCCTGATCCTGGGAGCCAGTCTGCACTGCAGACCCCTGTTCACTCTCCTGATCCAGTCTGCACTGCAGACCCCTGTTCACCCTCCTGGGAGCCAGTCTGCACTGCAGACCCCTGTTCACCCTCCTGATCCTGGGAGCCAGTCTGCACTGCAGACCCCTGTTCACCCTCCTGATCCTGGGAGCCAGTCTGCACTGCAGACCCCTGTTCACTCTCCTGATCCAGTCTGCACTGCAGACCCCTGTTCACTCTCCTGATCCAGTCTGCACTGCAGACCCCTGTTCACTCTCCTGATCCAGCTGCCAGCAGAGGCAGTACTGGGGGCAGGGATGAGAGGCAGCTCTCTCACACACACACACACAGTCTCTCTCTCTCACATGGGATGTGTGTGTGTGAGAGAGAGGGATGCAGGCAAACAGGTCATCATAGTCGTCATGACAGCAGTGACTCATGACCCCTACAGGAGTATGAGGTCTGGAGAGACACGCTCAGTCTCTCTCTTACACTTTCTGTCTCTCCTCATCCTCCATCACACTTATCTCTCCTTCCTCCACCCCTCTGGGCCCCTAGTCTCCCGCTGGTCTCCCTGCTGGTCTCCCTGCTGGGCCCCTGGTCTCCCTGCTGGGCCCTGGTCTCCCTGGTCTCCCTGGTCTCCCTGGTCTCCCCCCTGGTCTCCCTGGTCTCCCCCCTGGTCTCCCTGGTCTCCCCCCTGGTCTCCCTGGTCTCCCCCCTGGTCTCCCCCCTGGTCTCCCTGGTCTCCCTGGTCTCCCTGGTCTCCCTGGTCTCCCCCCTGGTCTCCCCCCTGGTCTCCATGGTCCCCCTGGTCTCCCTGGTCTCCCTGGTCTCCCTGGTCTCCCTGGTCTCACCCCTGGTCTCACTGGTCTCCCCCCTGGTCTCCCTGGTCTCCCCCCTGGTCTCCCTGGTCTCCCCCCTGGTCTCCCTGGTCTCACCCCTGGTCTCCCCCCTGGTCTCCCTGGTCTCCCTGGTCTCCCTGGTCTCCCTGGTCTCCCCCTGGTCTCCCCCTGGTCTCCTGGTCCCCCTGGTCTCCCTGGTCTCCCCCCTGGTCTCCCTGCTGGCTGGCAGGACCAGCGGGGCCCCTGCGTCAGAGCAAACACTCGATGACGTCTCATTCATCTATCCTTCCTGACCTTTACCAGACGTTGATGCTGTTACCCTTTCTTCTCTTCTCCAGTCCTCTCTGTCTCCTTCATATCTCTCCTTCTCTCTCCCGTCATCTCTGACTCCCTCCATATCTCTCCTTCTCTCTCTCCATCCTCTCTGACTCCCTCCATATCTCTACTCTCTCTCTCCCATCCTCTCTGACTCCCTCCATATCTCCTTCTCTCTCTCCCTCCCTCTCTGTCTCCCTCATATCTCTCATTTTCTCTCTCCCATCCTCTCTGTCTCACTCCATATCTCTCCTTCTCTCTCTCCCGTCCTCTCTGTCTCCCTCCATATCTCGCCTTCTCTCTCCCTCCTCTCTCCCTCCCTCCATATCTCTCATTTTCTCTCTCCCATCCCCTCTTCTCACTCCATATCTCTCCTTCTCTCTCTCCCTCCCTCTCTGTCTCCCTCCATATCTCTCCATTTCTCTCTCCCTCCCTCTCTGTCTCCCTCCATATCTCTCTTCCTCCTCCTCCTCCCTTCCTCAGGACCCGCTGGACAGGGTTGCCAGTGCGGGGGTCAGTAAGCTGAGGGGTCAGTAAGCTGAGGGGTCAGTAAACTCACGTTCAGATCAGTCACAGGGGAATGATCCTGAGCTGTACTGGACACCACCCACATGATCAGGTAGAGAGGGAAGAGGGAGGAGAGAGGAGGAGAGGAGGAGGAGAGGAGGAGGAGAGGAGGAGGGAAGAGGAACAGAGAGGAGGAGAGAGGAGGAGGGAAAGAGGAACAGAGAGGAGGAGAGGAGGAGGAGGAGAGGAGGAGGGAAGAGGAGAAGGAGGAGGAGGGAAAGAGGAACAGAGAGGAGGAGGAGAGAGGAGGAGGGAAGAGGAACAGAGAGGAGGAGAGAGGAGGAGGGAAGAGGGAAGAGGGAAGAGGGAGGAAGAAGGAGGAGAGAGTTAGAAAGGAGAGAGACTAAGGAGGGAGGAGAGATGAGGGAATAGGGAGGAGGGAGGAGAGAGGAAGGAGAGAATATGGAGGAGGGAGAATAGGAGAGAGGAGAGGAGAGGAGGCAGACAAGGACTCTGTAGGCAGCCCTCCCCTTGCAGACTGACACTAGAACACTAGGATGCTAGGACACTAGAACACAAGAACACTAGGATGCTAGGACAGTAGGACACAAGAACACTAGGATGCTAGGACACAAGAACACTAGGATGCTAGGACACTAGAACACAAGAACACTAGGATGCTAGGCACACAAGAACACTAGGATGCTAGGACACTAGAACACAAGAACACTAGGATGTTAGGACAGTAGGACACAAGAACACTAGGATGCTAGGACACTAGAACGCTAGGACACAAGAACACTAGGATGCTAGGACACTAGGACGCTGGAACACTAAGATGCTAGATGGAACAGAGCGACTGCCAGTTAAAGGCTGCTCTGTGTTTAAGTCACACACACACACACACACACACACACTAAGGGCAACCGTCACAGGTCTGGGACACACACACACGCACACGCACACACAAGCGTTTGACTGAGGTATAGGAGAAGCAGAATCACAGAACTAGTCAGAGGCAGGATGTTGTGTTTCTGCAAAGTCTTATCTCAGACTGACAGGAAGCTGTCCTATGTCTGCAAGGTATGGAGTACACACACACACACACAACACACACACACACACACCACACACACACACACACACACACACACACACACACACACACACACACAGGAATACACAGGGATGCACACACACACAGGGATGCACGTACACACACAGGAATACACACACACACACACAGGTTTGCTCTGAAGCCTCTGCCTACCTATGCAGGAGTTACAGCGTGGAAATAGAGAGTACTTTAGTTTTCAGCCATCTCCCAGAGCACCATGTACCAGCCCTGACAGAGCCAGCCCATCAACACCACACAGTCACACTTACAGACACACACACACACACACTTACAGACACACACACACACACACACAGTCACACTTACATACACACACACACACAGTCACACTTACACACACAGAGTCACACACAACTGGAGAAGTGTCATCACTTCCCCATCCATCCACCCTCCCAGCACCTCCGCAGGGTGACTCTCCATGATGGGAGGAATGGGGGTGGAGGAGGGAGGGTGGAGGAGGGGAGGGGTGGAGGAGGGAGGGGTGGAGGAGGGAGGGGACTGAGTGGAAGAGAGGGTGGAGGAGGAGAGCGAGAGGGGTGAAAAGGGCACAATTAGTGACACAGTGTGTCCCCAGCATGTGAAGGAACAGACACCCTGCTGGAGTCAGCGCCAGTTCAAACAGCAGCAGGTCAGAGTCACTACACACCCAGCCAGGACAGAGTCACTACACACCCAGCCAGGACAGAGTCACTACACACCCAGCCAGGACAGAGTCACCAGCCAGGGACAGAGTCACCAGCCAGGACAGAGTCACTACACACCCAGCCAGGACAGAGTCACTACACACCCAGCCAGGGACAGAGTCACTACACACCCAGCCAGGACAGAGTCACTACACACCCAGCCAGGACGAGTCACCAGCCAGGACAGAGTCACTACACACCCAGCCAGGACAGAGTCACCAGCCAGGACAGAGTCACTACACACCCAGACAGGACAGAGTCACCAGCCAGGACAGAGTCACTACACACCCAGCCAGGACAGAGTCACCAGCCAGGACAGAGTCACTAGCCAGGACAGAGTCACTACACACCCCAGACAGGACAGAGCTCACCCAGCCAGGACAGAGTCACTACACACCCAGCCAGGACAGAGTCACCAGCCAGGACAGAGTCACTACACACCCAGCCAGGACAGAGTCACCAGCCAGGACAGAGTCACTACACACCCAGCCAGGACAGAGTCACCCAGCCAGGACAGAGTCACTACACACCCAGCAGGACAGAGTCATACACACCCAGCAGACAGAGTCACTACACACCCAGCCAGGACGAGTCACTACACACCCAGCCAGGACAGAGTCACTACACACCCAGCCAGGACAGAGTCACTACACAACCAGCCAGGACAGAGTCACTACACACCCAGCCAGACAGAGTCACTACACACCCAGCCAGGACAGAGTCACTACACACCAGCCAGGACAGAGTCACTACACACACCAGCCAGGACAGAGTCACTACACACCAGCCAGGACAGAGTCACTACACACCCAGCCAGGACAGAGTCACTACACACCCAGCCAGGACAGAGTCACTACACACCCAGCCAGGACAGAGTCACTACACACCCAGCCAGGACAAGTCACACCACAGCCAGGGACAGAGTCACTACACACCCAGCCAGGACAGAGTCACTACACACCCAGCCAGGACAGAGTCACTCACCGCCAGGGACAGAGTCACTACACACCCAGCCAGGACAGAGTCACCAGCCAGGACAGAGTCACTACACACCCAGCCAGGACAGAGTCACACACCAGACAGCAGTCACCAGCCAGGACAGAGTCACTACACACCCAGCCAGGACAGAGTCACTACACACCCAGCCAGGACAGAGTCACTACCACAACCCAGCCAGGACAGAGTCACTACACACCCAGCCAGGACAGAGTCACTACACACCCAGCCAGGACAGAGTCACTACTACCACACCCAGCCAGGACAGAGTCATCCAGCCAGGACAGAGTCACTACACACCCAGCCCAGGACAGAGTCACTACACACCCAGCCAGGACAGAGTACTACACACCCAGCCAGGACAGAGTCACTACACACCCAGCCAGGACAGAGTCACTACACACCCAGCCCAGGACAGAGTCACTACACACCCAGCCAGGACAGAGTCACCAGCCAGGACAGAGTCACTACACACCCAGCCAGGACAGAGTCACTACACACCCAGCCAGGACAGAGTCACTACACACCCAGCCAGGACAGAGTCACTACACACACAGCCAGGACAGAGTCACCAGCCAGGACAGAGTCACTACACAACCAGCCAGGACAGAGTCACTACACACCCAGCCAGGACAGAGTCACTACACACCCAGCCAGGACAGAGTCACTACACACCAGCCAGGACAGAGTCACTACACACCCAGCCAGGACAGAGTCACTACCCCCAGCCAGGACAGAGTCACTACACACAGAGACACACACCCAGCCAGGACAGAGTCACTACACAGCACACCAGCCAGACAGAGTCACTACACACCCAGCCAGGACAGAGTCATACACACCCAGCCAGGACAGAGTCACTACACACCAGCCAGGACAGAGTCACTACACACACCCAGCCAGGACAGAGTCACTACACACCCAGCCAGGACAGAGTCACTACACACCCAGCCAGGACAGAGTCACTACACACCCCAGCCAGACAGAGTCACTCACACAGCCAGGACAGAGTCACTACACACCCAGCCAGGACAGAGTCACTACACCACCCAGCCAGGACAGAGTCACTACACACCCAGCAGGACAGAGTCACTACACACCCAGCCAGGACAGAGTCACTACACACCCAGCCAGGACAGAGTCACTACACTCAGGGCACACCCAGCCAGGAAAGAGTCACTACAACCCAGCACAGTCACACCCAGCCGGACAGAGTCACTACCACACCCAGCCAGGACAGAGTCACCACAACGGACAGAGTCACTACACACCCAGCCAGGACAGAGTCACTACACACCCAGCCACGGTCACTACACACCCAGCCAGGACAGAGTCACTACACACCCAGCAGGACAAGTATCACCAGCCAGGACAGAGTCACACCCAGCAGGACAGAGTCACCAGCCAGCAGACAGAGTCACTACACACCAGCCAGGAAGAGTCACTACAACCCAGCCAGGACAGAGTCACCACCGCCAGGACAGAGTCACTACACACCCAGCCAGGACAGAGTCACCAGCCAGGACAGAGTCACTACACACCCAGCCAGGGACAGAGTCACTACACAACCAGCCAGGCAAGTCAGCCAGGACAGAGTCACTACACACCCAGCCAGGACAGAGTCACTCAGCCAGGACAGAGTCACTCCACAGGACAGACCCAGCCAGGACAGAGTCACTACACACTGCAGCCAGACAGAGTCACTACACACCCCAGCCAGGACAGAGTCCTACAACCCAGCCATGACGAGTCACACACAGACGCCCTAGTCAGTTTGACAGGTGTCCTACACTCATAGCTCTCAAAGCAAGAATGTAACAAATAATAAATTATTGATATGGCCACATATTACAATAAGAAAATAAAGACACATTTACGTTTCGGCATCGCTGCAGATGTCATGTGCTGTTGTAAACAATGCAACTAGGTGGAGTCGGCAAGGTGCTCAGTGTTGCCAGATTGGAAATGCCTTAGTATCGTACCAAAGGCTCAAATGATCGTATTTGGAGGATAATCATCGTGTATCTGGCAACACTGAGAAGGCGGTTGACCAATGACAGTTTTATCTACGGTCAGAGCTCGCGCACGAAGGTGGAACGTGAGGGAGGATACACTTTCCAAAACTTGTAATGGCGTGATAATTACTTTGAGAAAGACCCAGAGAAACACAAATATCCGACGAGACAAATTCGTTTTTGAAAATCCCTGCCGGACGCACTTTTTAGGTCTCGAAAGAGGACATGATGTGCGGGTAAAAGAGGACGTCTGGTCACCCTACTGTACATCTTGTACACGAACACGGTGCTGCGATAAGTCTCAAACTATTTAAGACTTCATGATCAATGTCTATGTTCTGTAGAGCACTTATCCGCCCAAGTACCTCTACAAAATATTCAATGTGTGCCAAGATGATATCACCCGACAAGCCATGCTGATCAATTTGATCTACGAAGGCCAGCATGCCATCTCTGACACAACTTATGTCTTCCATCATCTCTAGGGTCCCTATCTGGCTTCGATCTTTGCATCTGCTTTGTTCTGAAGATAATCACGCCCCTCTCGCTTGCATGTAGGGTTGGAAATAAATACAGCACAGAAATAAATGTGGGTAAATAAAAAATAAAAAATAGTGGCATTAGGAAATAAATAAATAACTGTTTGTAATTGTTAAAAAACGTCATTTTGAAAAAAGGAAATGTATTTATGTAGGTAAATGAGCCAGGAAATAAAAATATGCCAATGACAAGAAATAATATTGATCATGCCACCAAATACAGACTACTGTAGCGAGCCTGGATTTAACATTTAATGAGTAGAAAGTATAGATATTTGTGTACAAAATATTTCAAGCGAGTCTAGTTTCATTTCAAATAAAACATATTAAGGATTACCATGAATGTATGTTTTCCACGTTCCATTGAATCTGTATTTATGAGCCACTCTACTTCAGTGTATCCATCTGTGCTCTTTTATGGATCGTCTTCTCCAGTGATTGATTTGGCCACTTTCATTGAGCTGTGTTGCCGTATGTAAATCTAACATATATTTGAAATCAATATTGTGTCATAGCGCTGTTAACTAGTGTTGTAGGCTTCTCAGAGGGTGTCGTTAAGATGATGTAGTACCAGTCCAAGGGCCGGGGGGCAGTGCTGATGATGTCACAGAAGCTCTGGGGTACAGGAGTGCTGATGATGTCACGAGTCTGGGGTAACAGTGCTGATGATGTCCAGAGCTCTGGGGTACAGCAGTGCTGATGATGTCCAGAACTCGGGGTACAGTGCTGTGATGTCAAGAAGCTCTGGGGTACAGCAGTGCTGATGATGTCACGAAGCTCTGGGGTACACAGTGCGATGATCACAGAAGCTCTGGGGTACACAGTGCTGATGATGTCAAAGAACTCTGGGGTAGTGCTGATGATTCACAGAGCTCTGGGTACAGCAGTGCTGATGATGTCACGAGAAGCTCTGGGGTACACAGTGCTGATGATGTCACAGAAGCTCTGGGGTACAGCAGTGCTGATGATGTCACAGAAGCTCTGGGTACACAGTGCTGATGATGTCACAGAAGCTCTGGGGTACAGTCAGTGCTGATGATGTCACAGAAGCTCTGGGGTACAGCAGTGCTGATGATGTCACAGAAGCTCTGGGGTACAGCAGTGCTGATGATGTCACAGAAGGTGTTAAAGCAGGAGCTCAATACATAAGCCAGGCTCCTTTACAAAAGACATACATAAAAATAAAATAAATGTCACATTTATTCAGTTACAGATGCTTTTGTCCAAAGCAACGTTTAAACAGTCCATATATAAGTACATCAGATATCCAGGATCAAGGTGTGTAGTTCTACTAACATGCGTGAACACAAGGTGCTCTCTATTTGTACAGTTACACACAGTATGCACTGGAACGAGAGAAGGGTGAGAGAGAGAGAGAGAGAGAGAGAGAGAAGGCAGGGGAGAGGGGAGGGGGAGAGAGGTAGAGATGGATTCCTGTTTAATTGCTTGCTTGTTTAGATCAGAGTACAATTCTCCATCAAGGTCTATCTCCATGCTTATGCAGCGTACACAAACCTTTCAGCTCACAAAATGTCACTGTGTTATTAGGTTAGTGAGCAAACTCAGTAAAGCTGTACAAAACCCACCATTGATCTGGCAAGATACGATAACACACAAAATAACACCAACGATTGGTGAGTATTTGAAGCGAATTACAGCGTTCAAGTGGTTGCATCAATTTGATAGCTTCAACTCATGAGTTTCTCTCAGGCAGCCGACGAGCGATCTAAATGAGGAAGGATTATCCCCACCCTGGGTCTCCTGTGACAGTGTGACACCAGGTCTCAAACTGGGGGGGGACACTTTAATCACCTGGAAGGGTATGGACCAATCAGATGAGTATGGGGACCTGAGAGCAATGATCCATAGATTACTACCTGTGGTTCAAAAGAGAGAGAGAGAGTAAGGAGAGAGAGACAGAGAGAGAGGGGTATGGGGGAGAGGAGGAAAGTGTGGAGAAACAGAGCGAGGGGGTAGAAAGAGAAGGAGGGGGTAGGAAAGAATGAGGTGGCAGGAGCGTAGGGAGGAAGAGAAGTATCAGTGCAGACCTATGGTATCAGTGGTGCCTTTTGAGCATAGTGACTCTGTGTATTTCCTGCTGTGTAAAAAGGTATTGATTGCCCTTCAGCAGCAGCAGGGGAAAGT
This sequence comes from Mallotus villosus, assembly GCA_903064625.1. Lineage (NCBI taxonomy): Eukaryota > Metazoa > Chordata > Actinopteri > Osmeriformes > Salangidae > Mallotus > Mallotus villosus. Next base: position 142,661 of record CAEFZP010002340.1, on the reverse strand, counting down.
CTCCACATGATCAATAGAGAGGTCATTTAACCCCGGGGTTCCCTCTGCTCTACTCCTGCTGGCTACTTCCTGTTCCTGCTGGGTACTTCCTGTTCAGAGTAGAGCAGAGCAGAGTACAGTAGAGCAGAGTAGAGCAGAGTAGAGTAGAGCAGAGTAGAGCAGAGTAGAGTAGAGTAGAGTACAGCAGAGCAGAGCAGGGTGGAGTACAGCAGTATAGTAGTATAGAACGATGCTGAGTATTGTTATACATGAGAAGAACTAAATTCCATCAGCTTCATAAATCATGACTTCCACATATCGCTCCCAAGTGTGCATGGCTGAGTGAAATTTCACCCAGGAACACATCCTCACATCTCACATCTCACCCAGGAACACATCCTCACATCTCACCCAGGAACACATCCTCACATCTCACCCAGGAACACATCCTCACATCTCACCCAGGAACACATCCTCACATCTCACCCAGGAACACATCCTCACATCTCACCCAGGAACTCATCCTCACATCTCACCCAGGAACACATCCTCACATCTCACCCAGGAACACATCCTCACATCTCACCCAGGAACACATCCTCACATCTCACCCAGGAACTCATCCTCACATCTCACCCAGGAACACATCCTCACATCTCACCCAGGAACACATCCTCACATCTCACCCAGGAACACATCCTCACATCTCACCCAGGAACACATCCTCACATCTCACCCAGGAACTCATCCTCACATCTCACCCAGGAACACATCCTCACATCTCACCCAGGAACACATCCTCACATCTCACCCAGGAACACATCCTCACATCTCACCCAGGAACTCATCCTCACATCTCACCCAGGAACACATCCTCACATCTCACCCAGGAACACATCCTCACATCTCACCCAGGAACACATCCTCACATCTCACCCAGGAACACATCCTCACATCTCACCCAGGAACTCATCCTCACATCTCACCCAGGAACACATCCTCACCCAGGAACACATCCTCACATCTCACCCAGGAACACATCCTCACATCTCACCCAGGAACTCATCCTCACATCTCACAGCTCACCCAGGAACACATCCTCACATCTCACAGCTCACCCAGGAACACATCCTCACATCTCACAGCTCACCCAGGAACACATCCTCACATCTCACCCAGGAACACATCCTCACATCTCACATCCTCACCCAGGAACACATCCTCACATCTCACAGCTCACCCAGGAACACATCCTCACATCCTCACACCTCACCCAGGAACACATCCTCACCCAGGAACACATCCTCTCATAGTACTGGAGACATAATCAAGCCCCTCTGACAGATCGGCTGAGACGGTTTCATCCATATTTCAGAGCCAAAGTGGGATGGTACTTTGTTCTTTAGCAGCAAGATTATGGAGAGAGAGAGACAGTGATAAAGAGTTGGAGGGAAAAGTGAGAGAGACAGTGATAAAGAGATGGATGGAAAAAGAGAGAGAGACTGAGTGGAAGACAGAGAGCGAGGGAGAGTAGAGTTTGAGAAAGAGGAGAAATGAAAGAGAGTATATATACAGAGAGAGAGACCGATTGACATGATTGCTACAACATACAGCAGCGGTCCCAACAGACAGACAGGTCCCAGCAGACAGACAGGTCCCAACAGACAGACAGGTCCCAACAGACAGACAGGTCCCAACAGACAGACAGGTCCCAACAGACAGACAGGTCCCAGCAGACAGACAGGTCCCAACAGACAGACAGGTCCCAGCAGACAGACAGGTCCCAACAGACAGACAGGGTTTTATCAAGGAATGCATTTTCCCCTGAGACTGGAGGTGAGAGAATACACCAGGGAACCTGACATGTTGACGGTTGAGCCCCAGATAAACAACTAGACATGTTGCAGGAACTGCTCCTCAACCTGGACAGTCAGAGGCGTCAAGAAAGTCTGCATGTTATTCATTTAGCCCACGCTTCCACCCAAAGCAACATACAACAAATGGATGCAGAAAGTAGAAAAATCAAGGATCATAAATGCGTAGTTCTAACAGTATTTCAGTGGTCAGAGTCAAGAAACAGGGTCTAAGGCCGTTAAAGGCTGTTTGAGGCAGTGTGAGGCAGTGTGAGGCAGTCTTGGGTGATCTGAGGCAGACTGAGACACTGACGCATGTAGTCTTGAGTCAACACTATTTTACATGCAGCCTTGCGCTCGGACGGTAGTGCTAAAATAAGCCCCAGCCCCAAGTCACTGAGTCAAAAGCATTTGTCTTTGTCCCCGACCAATCAGATCCTCCTGGAAGATGCAGATTCAAAACATCTTCCGTTGACCCACTTAGGAGTGAGTCAACCTGAGGTTCATATGTTGGAGGTGTCTGAGTTTGTGTGTGCTTGCATGCCCTCCAGACTCTGTCTGTCCTGCCCACTATAGGCAGAGCACAACTTCAGCCGCCTCCTACTTCATATCCAGTTCACTTATTTAAAGGGGTCATTGACTGATTTTATAGGGTATTTCACACTGTTCATTAAGGTCTCCGAATAGGGTATGTAACATTGGTTGGGCTGAAAATTGCCTGGTTGCTGTTCTATAAGCCCTGATGCACCCTGTGAAATAGCCCTGTAAGTCCATTTTACTCACCGAACTGTTATTCAACTATGACAAGGTAAGCTCGATTTTGCAGTCAATGACCCCTTTAAATTGATATGAATAATTAACAGCTTGATGCTAACTATAATTAAAATCCCTATGGAACAGCGAGTGTCAGAACTGAGATTTGAGATGATGGAATGTCAATTACCCTCTTCATGCTGAAGCTTACTCTGTGTTTCTTTATTTAAGGATTTTTATTTGGCAGATGAGAGAATTCACCCTGCTGCAGCATGAGATGTAGTCTTCCACACATCACTCTCTCATACACACACACACACACCACACACTCATACACACCACACACTCACACACCACACTCTCATACACACACACATCACTCTCTCATACACACACACTCACACCACACACTCATACACACCACACACTCACACCACACTCTCATACACACACACATCACTCTCTCATACACACACACTCCACACACACACACTCATACACCCACACACTCACACCACACACTCATACACACCACACACTCACACCACACTCTCAACACCACACACACACTCTCACACACACACACTCTCAGACACACACCACACACTCATACACCACACTCACCACACCACACACTCATACACACACACTCTCACACCACACACTCATACACCACACACTCACACCACACACTCATACACACACACTCTCACACCACACACTCATACACACACACTCACACCACACACTCATACACACACACTCTCACACCACACCACTCATACACACACACTCATACACACACCACACTCTCATCTCATACACACACACATCACACTCTCAGACACACACACTCTCAGACACACACACACTGTCATACACACACTCTCATACACACACACACACACACACCACACTCTCACACCACACTCTCATCTCATACACACACACATCACACTCTCAGACACACACACTCTCAGACACACACACACACTCTCAGACACACACAGAACTAACCCAAAACCCTCCAATCCAACGCCAGCCCCTGCAGCCAGGGCCAAACAGGTTTGGCAGTTTGCCAAGGAACTTTCAGACGACATTTAATAACGTTGAAAACACACAGTCACGACAAATCCCCCACATCTCCAGTGTTCTCTGCCTCATCGCCACGTCTGGGTCACGGAGTGCAGCTCAGTGGTTAGGACATTGGACTGCATATAAAGAGGTTGCGGACTCGAATCCCCCTTTGAAATGCTGCTGTAGATAATGCTGCTGTAGATGGTATAGTGTGTTTGGTAAACAAACACACACTATACCAGGGTAAGGTCTGGATCACTGAAGGACCTTGGCCTCGATGCACTGGCAAGCAGAAGTCCATCTGGCCCGACAATCTTCAGTCAGGCATGTGTGTGTTTGTGTGTTGTGTGTGTGTGTGTCTGTCTGTGTGTGTGTGTGTGTGTGTGTGTGTCTGTGTGTGTGTGTGTGTGTGTCTGTGTGTGTGTGTGTGTCTGTGTGTGCGTCTGTCTGTCTTTCTGTCTGTGTGTGTGTGTGTGTGTGTGTGTGTTTGTGTGTGTTTGTGTGTGTGTGTGTGTGTGGTGTGTGTGTATGGTATTCCATCAAAAAGCTAATACAATTATGTGGGATTTGATTTCTGAACGTCCCTGAGAGAGACTTGTAGCACAGACGGGTTAAAGACTAAATTACATCAATGTTGAATCAAATGCTCATCGGCTGAGGCTTCCTCTGGGAGACAGAGAAGGAGGGTCTGAGCTGAGGGAAAAGGAACATGTACGCAGTCTGATTTCCACTGGTGGTGAGATAGTCCATCGGCATACCTCTGATGTGTTTGGATGGAAAACAGCCCCCCCCCCTCCTACACACACACACACACACACACACACACCTACCCCACCATCACTCACGCATCACCGCTGTAGGAGACAGGGACCGGGAATTGAACCCTGTTTTGTCACATCGGTGCGGTGACTGGTTTCAGTTTGTGTTGTTTAATAGTGTCCCTTTGGATTGGTCTGATGTTCGTGTTTAACGGATAGAGGCAGTTTGAAGTCAACATTATGAGTAACTTTGTCTGACTGACAATGATTTATGTATATAGTTGAGGTAGTCTTTCCTAGAATATTTTGTCCTCCAGTCAACAACAAGAGCATATTCGTATCAGCAGAGCAAGGCACCGCACACGATCAATGAAGCCTAGTAGTTCTAACCCTGGTTATGGACACAGCAAGATGTGAGTGAAACTGACCCTATCCAAACACAACACTCGCGAATCCAATGAGTTTCCTCGCAAAACACAGAACGTCAAAAAGACCTGCGTCAATAAAAGTGTAAATCTCGTGGTAAAATAGAGGTAGTGTTACTTACCGTGTAAAGCGGTGCCTCTACTGATGTAACCGGAGCGGTGTGTTCCCGCGGTCCGGCCACTACGGTGCTGATGCTTATCGGCAGGTCAAATCAGTAAGGGGAGGTACCTTGTTTTGTTTTTTTCAACAAATCAACATTTGCAGACAATTACTGAAGAACACCGGCATTAGACTCGATCAAAAGAAAATATTCGAATTCTCTCTATTCAGCAGTTCAGATAGCAGAGCGCGCGTTGAGCTACGGCCAACCCGCTTTCGATGCATCAGCGAAGATCCGGTGTACGGTACTGAACTATCGTTCCTTTCTTTTACATCGAATAAAATACGCTGTCACTGTCACGTGCTTTTATCCCCACAGAGCTCTCCGTGATGCACCGTACACACGCGAGCTACTCCAGCACTACCGACAAGACACACATAATAGCCACTCAATCAAAATCTCCATCCGCTCTCCCGCTGCCTGCCAATAATCACGTGAAGCACGTGAAGCGCTGTCGGTAACGAGAGAATTGAAGGATAATTGCCGAGTCTGCTTAGCACCATTGTTGTATTGGCAGAAACATACTGGTCCTGCACGTTCTGTCCCGTCTATGAGGAATACCTCCTTCTCATTGTAACCTCTTGGTTATTTGATGGAGCTGTTAATATCGGTTTTATTCTAATTTCCTTTCCTGATGGTGCATTTCAATGGTTATGAAATAAATACCCTCTCCTCTCTCTGTCTCCCCTCTCTCCCTTCTGTCTCCCTCTCTCCTCTCTCTGTCTCCCTTTCTCCTCTCTCCCTTCTGTCTCCCTCTCTCCTCTATCTGTCTCCATCTCTCCTCTCTGTCCTCCCTCTCTCCCTTCTGTCTCCTCTCTGTCTCCCTCTCTCCCTTCTGTCTCCTCTCTCTGTCTCCTCTCTCCCTTCTGTCTCCTCTCTCTGTCTCCTCTCTTCCTTCGGTCTCCCTCTCTCCTCTCTCCATCTCCCTCTCTCTGTCTCCCTCTCTCCCTTCTGTCTCCTCTCTCTGTCCTCCCTCTCTCTGTCTCCCTCTCTCCTCTCTCTGTCTCCCTCTCTCCTCTCTCTGTCTCCCTCTCTCCCTTCTGTCTCCCTCTCTCTCTCTCTCTGTCTCCCTCTCTCCTCCTCTGTCTCCCTCTCTCCTCTCTCTGTCTCCCTCTCTCCCTCTCTCTGTCTCCCTCTCTCCTCTCTCTGTCTCCCTCTCTCTGTCTCCCTCTCTCCTCTCTCTGTCTCCCTCTCTCCTCTCTCTGTCTCCCCCTCTCCTCTCTCTGTCTCCCTCTCTCCTCTCTCTGTCTCCCTCTCTCCTCTCTCCCTTCTGTCTCCCTCTCTGTCTCTGTCTCCCTCTCTCTGTCTCTCTCTCTCCCTTCTGTCTCCTCTCTGTCTCCCTCTCTCCTCTCTCCCTTCTGTCTCCCTCTCTCCTCTCTCTGTCTCCCTCTCTCCTCTCTCTGTCTCCATCTCTCCCTTCTGTCTCCCCCTCTCCTCTCTCTGTCTCCCTCTCTCCTCTCTCTGTCTCCCTCTCTCCTCTCTCTGTCTCCCTCTCTCCTCTCTCTGTCTCCCTCTCTCCTCTCCCTTCTGTCTCCCTCTCTCCCTTCTGTCTCCCTCTCTCCTCTCTCTGTCCCCCTCTCTCCTCTCTCCCTTCTGTCTCCCTCTCTCCCTTCTGTCTCCCCCTCTCCTCTCTCTGTCTCCCCCTCTCCTCTCTCTGTCTCCCTCTCTCCTCTCTCTGTCTCCCTCTCTCCTGTCTCATGGGGAACTTGCAGTTGCACATCTCTGCTCCCATCTCCTTCCATCGTTGGCTGTTCCTCACAGCAGCCCAGAGCATTAATTAACTATTATTTAAACAAAGCTCATTGTGTTCGCCAGCTACAGATCAGCGCTGTGTGTAATGGTGGTGCTGGCAGCACAGGCGAGAGACACTAGATTCAAGAGCCCAGTTTGGTTTCAGGAGTCGGTGCACAGGCTTGTTGGCTTGCGAGAGTGTGTGTGTGTGTGTGTGTGTGCGGGGGGGGGGCTCACTATGACTGGTGGGATCAGCTGACATACATATTCAGGATGATTAACACGCTGGCTTGGAGGGTAAAGGGGAATCTCCTGTTGACTGGATCCTCAGTGGTAACTCATGCTGATTCACCCACAGCCATCACGCTTCTCTCACGTCTAAACCTCCATTAACACAAGGGGTTAAGAGCCACCTCATGAATGAATAATGAATCTGCCTGACCTGGCTACTGGACACAACCTCCCCCTGACCTGCTGGACACAACCTCCCCCTGACCTGCTGGACACAACCTCCCCCTGACCTGCTGGACACAACCTCCCCCTGACCTGCTGGACACAACCTCCCCCTGACCTGCTGGACACAACCTCCCCCTGACCTGCTGGACACAACCTCCCCCTGACCTGCTGGACACAACCTCCCCCTGACCTGCTGGACACACAACCTCCCCCTGACCTGCTGGACACAACCTCCCCCTGACCTGCTGGACACAACCTCCCCCTGACCTGCTGGACACAACCTCCCCCTGACCTGTCTGTTGCTGGAGAGACAGGGAGGGAAGCAGTGACAGCTGATCAGCTGAGGAAAGCTGCCTCCTTCCTCTCCCTGCCTCTCCCTGCCTCCCTCCCCCTTTCGCTCCCTGCCTCTCTCCCCCTTTCACTCCCTGCCTCTCTCCCCCTTTCTCTCCCTGCCTCCTTCCCTCCTTCCTATTCCACCTCTCTCTCCCGCTCTCCTCCCTTCAAGCCTGACTTCTACCTCCCTCTCCCTCTCCCTCTCCCTCTCCCTCTCCCTCTCCCTCTCCCTCTCCCTCTCCCTCTCCCTCTCCCTCTCCCTCTCCCTCTCCCTCTCCCTCTCCCTCTCCCTCTCCCTCTCCCTCTCCCTCTCCCTCCCTCTCTCTCTCTCTCTCTCTCCCTGACCAGGCTGTTGTTGCTGTAAAGACCCCAAGGACAGGAAAGCAGAAAGCCCTACCTCCAGAACTCAACCAGTTGCTTGGAAATGACCTCACAGTCAAACGTACCAAACTCACGTGTCCTTTCAGAAGAAGCCTTTCTTCATCACAGAGCTTTGTCCATGTCCTTGTCAGGCCGGAGCCTGCCTCTCCGTGAGCGACCAGGGGCTTTGTGGCTGTGGAAACGTAGCTGCAGGTCAAGGCTGGGAGGTGAGAACAGGCAGGAGGTAAGAACAGGCAGGAGGTGAGAACAGGCAGGAGGTGAGAACAGGCAGGAGGTGAGAACAGGCAGGAGGTGAGAACAGGCAGGAGGTGAGAACAGGCAGGAGGTGAGAACAGGCAGGAGGTGAGAACAGGCAGGAGGTGAGAACAGGCAGGAGGTGAGAACAGGCAGGAGGTGAGAACAGGCAGGCTGGCTCCACAGCTGGGGTCTGGGACTCGGGAACCTGTGTGGAGGGCTAAACCAATCAGGAGGCAGTCACATGATCTACATACAGCCTTCACTGAGGCCTCACTGGCTCATATACATTCTCTCCCTCTTCTCTCTTCTTCCTCTCTGTCCTGTCTCTCTCCCTCTTCTTCTCTCTCCTCTCTCTCTCCCTCTTCTTCTCTCTCCCTTTCTCTGTATACCTCGCTCTTTCTCTTTCAACCCCTCCTGCCTCTTTCCATTTCTCCCTTCTCCGTCTCTCTCTCCCTCACCTTACCAACCTCCATCTCTCCTCCCTCCCTCCTCAGGCCCTTCATCCTCCCCCTCTCCTCCCACACAACCCATCCTCTCCTCACACAGCCCACAGATATCATTTCTAGGTTTCCTGCTGATCATCAGTGATCACTGCCAGATCAATACTGGGGGCTCAAGCATAGAGAGATGGATCTTCTGGTTAGACACAAATGTGTTTCTCTCTTGTACACTGCCATATCAAATCATTGCTGGGCAGAGGTAAACAACCTTCTATATAACGGTCCAGCCTCCTTGGTTTGCTGCACCCAGAGTGCCCGGCCTGGTGTACCTCTGATCAGCCTGTGAGCTTCCTTTTTGCAGGCTGATATTGTAATACATGTTGGTGGTTAACCAGAGTCCTCCTGTAGCTATTGCCCAGCCTTCCCATAATGCACCTCTTACAGGCCTCAGAGCATCACAGCAGGATGGTGTCCCCAGGTCACTGGAGGTGACAGACGAGACACATCTGGTGAGGAGACCCTCCGCCACACACACACACTCACAGACACACAGACACACAGACACACAGACACACAGACACAGACACACAGACACACACACACACACACACACATACACACACACACACACACACACACTCACAGACACACACACACTCACAGACACACAGTCTCACAAACACACACACACACACACACACTCACAGACACACAGTCTCACAAACACACACACACACACTCACAGACACACACACTCTCACACACACACACACAGTCTCACAGACACACACACACACTTACAGACACACACACACAGTCTCACAGACACACACACACTCTCACAGACACACACACTTACAGACACACACACTCTCACAGACACACAAGCAGGTGTTTGATGGTGTCTGGCCTGTTGATTACTAGAGTGGTTTCATTGATGGAAGGCAATTCCAGAAATCATAGCTTGACATTTTTAGAGTAAAGCTTGTGAATACGGAGTGTGTTGCTAGGGAGACCTCACACCATATCACACCCCCATCAGATATGTATCCGAGAGGAATCACATTATGATTATCACATTTTATGACTGCCTATGGGCATCACCTCTCAGTAAAACCATCATGTATGATAATTCAGCACTTTACCCCAGCTTGTGTTTGTCTCTGCGTACATGTTCTGAATATGAATGTTTTGTACATCTTCACTGCTCTCATCTTATTGGTTACTCTGCTGTGTCTTTGGACTTCAGGGTGTATGTTCTGCAGGTCAAAGGTGTCATTTAGTTACAGGGGTTTCCGTGTGTGTTCTGAAGGGGTGATCCGTCTCCCACTACTTCCTGCTGGGTACCTACTTGAGTCTGTGTCAACCTCATTATCAACTTCACAAGGAGCATTCTGTTCTCATGGTAACCATGATGGCCGGGGGGGGCTCTGACGGCTGCTAATGGAAGACAACGTGAAGCCGTGTCAGAGGAGACCTCCTCTCTCCTGGTAGAGTGAGGTAGAGGAGACCTCCTCTCTCCTGGCAGAGTGAGGTAGAGGAGGCCTCCTCTCTCCTGGCAGAGTGAGGTAGCGGAGGCCTCCTCTCTCCTGGCAGAGTGAGGTAGAGGAGGCCTCCTCTCTCCTGGTAGAGTGAGGTAGAGGAGGCCTCCTCTCTCCTGGTAGAGTGAGGTAGAGGAGGCCTCCTCTCTCCTGGCAGAGTGAGGTAGAGGAGGCCTCCTCTCTCCTGGTAGAGTGAGGTAGAGGAGACCTCCTCTCTCCTGGTAGAGTGAGGTAGAGGAGGCCTCCTCTCTCCTGGCAGAGTGAGGTAGGGGAGGCCTCCTCTCTCCTGGCAGAGTGAGGTAGAGGAGGCCTCCTCTCTCCTGGCAGAGTGAGGTAGAGGAGGCCTCCTCTCTCCTGGCAGAGTGAGGTAGAGGAGGCCTCCTCTCTCCTGGCAGAGTGAGGTAGAGGAGGCCTCCTCTCTCCTGGCAGAGTGAGGTAGAGGAGGCCTCCTCTCTCCTGGCAGAGTGAGGTAGAGGAGGCCTCCTCTCTCCTGGCAGAGTGAGGTAGAGGAGGCCTCCTCTCTCCTGGCAGAGTGAGGTAGAGGAGGCCTCCTCTCTCCTGGTAGAGTGAGGTAGAGGAGGCCTCCTCTCTCCTGGTAGAGTGAGGTAGAGGAGACCTCCTCTCTCCTGGCAGAGTGAGGTAGAGGAGGCCTCCTCTCTCCTGGCAGAGTGAGGTAGAGGAGGCCTCCTCTCTCCTGGCAGAGTGAGGGTAGAGAAGGCCTCCTCTCTCCTGGCAGAGTGAGGTAGAGGAGGCCTCCTCTCTCCTGGTAGAGTGAGGTAGAGGAGGCATCCTCTCTCCTGGTAGAGTGAGGTAGAGGAGGCCGCCTCTCTCCTGGTAGAGTGAGGTAGAGGAGGCATCCTCTCTCCTGGCAGAGTGAGGTAGAGGAGGCCTCCTCTCTCCTGGCAGAGTGAGGTAGAGGAGGCCTCCTCTCTCCTGGTAGAGTGAGGTAGAGGAGACCTCCTCTCTCCTGGCAGAGTGAGGTAGAGGAGGCCTCCTCTCTCCTGGCAGAGTGAGGTAGAGGAGGCCTCCTCTCTCCTGGCAGAGTGAGGGTAGAGAAGGCCTCCTCTCTCCTGGCAGAGTGAGGTAGAGGAGGCCTCCTCTCTCCTGGTAGAGTGAGGTAGAGGAGGCATCCTCTCTCCTGGTAGAGTGAGGTAGAGGAGGCCGCCTCTCTCCTGGTAGAGTGAGGTAGAGGAGGCATCCTCTCTCCTGGCAGAGTGAGGTAGAGGAGGCCTCCTCTCTCCTGGCAGAGTGAGGTAGAGGAGGCCTCCTCTCTCCTGGCAGAGTGAGAGGAGGAGGAGAAGAGGAGGGGATGGGAGGAGGAAGAGGAGGAGAAGAGGAGGAGGGGAGGAGAGGATGAGGAGGGGATGAAAGCAAAGGAGATGGCGAGGAGAGGAAAAAGGAGGGCATAAAGGGGTGTGTTTTTCCGTCCAGCTTCAAAGTGTAAGATGTCCTCAGTAGAGAACTGCCTAGAATGTAACGTAACATCAGGAACATTCTGTATTACTGTAACGCCCACAACAGCCTCCACAGCCATGTTGCTGGTGCATCACCAACCCCCATGATGCAGCTCACCGTCAGAGTCCACAGAACCAACCCCCATGATGCAGCTCACCGTCAGAGTCCACAGAACCAACCCCCATGATGCAGCTCACTGTCAGAGTCCACAGAACCAACCCCCATGATGCAGCTCACCGTCAGAGTCCACAGAACCAACCCCCATGATGCAGCTCACTGTCAGAGTCCACAGAACCAACCCCCATGATGCAGCTCACTGTCAGAGTCCACAGAACCAACCCCCATGATGCAGCTCACCGTCAGAGTCCACAGAACCAACCCCCATGATGCAGCTCACTGTCAGAGTCCACACACTGCAAGGGTGGCTTGATGGAGGGGAGGCATTACTCCTGCGTACCACGGCATGGCTCCCTAGTAGTCACTTCACGTTTATTTAATGCCATGGTGCAGCTGTCCTGCTGACACTCTCATGCTCCACCCCTCGTCGGGAAGGATTCATGGAACGCATCAATCACACCCCTCCTCAGGGAGGCTTCAGGGGGCGCATCAATCACACCCGTTCATCCCAGGTAATGTGTGGTGTGGTTGACATCGATCTCTCTGGACAGAGAGAGACAGAGACAGCAGACCAGGAACCTGTATAGACACACGCTTGATTTAGACGCTAAATAAACCCAAGTTCTGTTACGCAACATCATCGCTCTTCCTTCTCTCTCTCTCTCTCTCTCTCTCTCTCCACTGCAGTCGTTTCTGTCTTCCTACGTCTGTCCTCCATCCATCCCTCCTCTACTCCACTCCCTCCAGTTTGCAGGTTCTACTCCCCCTGTAGGCTCCTCAAGCCCCTAGCAGAGAACACACACCCCTCCACCACATCCGTTTCTTTTTATTATGCTTTAATCCTTAGAGTAAAGTTAGTGATCTGGCATGACAGCTTGGCTGAGCCTGTTTTAATAACGTACCAGTGGTTGGCCTTGCAGATTCCGGATATCGACTATGTTGATCTGGGTGCTTTGTGGCAATGTGAATATTGACTCTATTGAGCTTTCATCAGCCTGCACACTGTGGGACTCCCAGTCAAGCACACTGACATGACGGGACAGTCTTCACACTGTGGGACTCCCAGTCAAGCAGACTGACATGACGGGACAGTCTTCACACTGTGGGACTCTCAGACAAGCAGACTGACATGACGGGACAGTCTTCACACTGTGGGACTCCCAGACAAGCAGACTGACATGACGGGACAGTCTTCACACTGTGGGACTCCCAGACAAGCAGACTGACATGACGGGACAGCCTTCACACTGTGGGACTCCCAGTCAAGCAGACTGACATGACGGGACAGTCTTCACACTGTGGGACTCCCAGACAAGCACACTGACTGACGAGAGGAGGATGGGCAGAGGAGGGGGAGAGAAGAGGAGAAGAGAGGAGGAAAGAGAGGAGGGTAGAGAGGAGAGGAGAAGAGAGGAGGAAAGAGGGAGAGGAGCGAGAGCAGAGGAGAGGAGAGGAGGAAGAGGGAGAGGAGGGAGAGGGTGGAGAGGAGAGAGAAGAGAGGAGAGGAGGGGAGAGAAGAGGAGAGGAGAGGAGGAGGGGACGAGGAGGGGAGAGAAGAGAGAGATCGAAAGAGCGAAGAGGGAGAGGAGGGGCAGAGACAGGAGGAGAGCGCAGGAATAGGTGAGAGGAGGGGAGAGAAGAGGAGAACGAGAGGAGAGGAGGGGAGAGAAGAGGAGAGAGGAAGAGGGAGAGGAGCGGGGAGAGAGAGGAAGAAGAGAGGAGGGAGCAGAAGAGAGAGGAAGAAGAGAGGAGGAATGAGGAGGAAGTAGGGGAGGGAGAGAGGAGAAGAGAGGAGAACGGAGGAAAGGGGAGAGGAACGGCGAGGGGAGGAGAAGAGAGGAGAAGGGGGAGAGGAAAGGGCAGAGGCGGAGAGGGAGAGAGGATGAGGAGGAAGAGGAGGATGGGAGAGAGACGGAGAGGAAGGGAGGGGAGGATGAGAGGAGAGGAAAGGGAGGGACTGAGAGAAGAGAGGAGAGCATAAGGGAGGCGGGATGGAGAGAGGAGAGGAAGGGAGGGGTAGGAGAGAGGACGAGGACAGGGAGGAGGCAGAGAGAGGAGAGGAAGGGAGAGAGAGGAGAGGAAGGGAGGGGAGAGGACGACGAGGAGAGGAAGGGAGGGAGAGAGAGGAGAGGAGAGAAGGAAGGGAGGAGAGAGGAGAGGAGACAGGGACGGAGGAGGAGAGAGGAGAGGATCACGCCGGAAGGGAGAGGGAGGGATGAGAGGAGAGGAAGGCGAGAGGAGGAGAGGATGCAGGTAGCAGCCTCTCAGGTGAGGGGAGGAGACCAGAGCGAGAGGATGAGGGGAGGGGAGGGAGAGAGAGGAGAGGGAGGGAAGAGAGAGGAGAGGACATGGGTAGGGACGGAAGGGAGGGGAGGAGGGAGAGGAGTACTGCATCAAGAAGGGAGGGGAGAGAAGACGAGAGAGGAAGAGGACCCAGGAGCAGAGAGAGAGGATGAGGAACGGAGGGGAGGACGAGGGAGAGGAAGGGAGGGAGGAGGAGGAGAGAGAGAGGAGGAGGAAACTGAGAGAGGAGAGAGGAGAGATAGGGAGGGAGGAGAGAGGAGAGAGGAAGGGAGGGGAGGAGAGGAAGGGAGGGGAGGAGATGAGGAGAGGAAGGGACGAGAGAGGAGACGGAGAGAGGAGAGGGAGGGAGGAGAGAGAGGGAAGAGGAGGGGAGGAGAGAGGGAGGAAGGGAGGGGAGGAGAGAGGACGAGGAGGAAGAGGGGAGGAGAGAGGAGAGAGGAAGGGAGGGGAGAGAGAGACGGAGGGAGAGGGAGGACATGAGGGGAGGGAGGAAGAGAGGAGAGGAAGGGAGGGGAGGAGAGAGGCAGAGGAAGTGAGGGGAGGAGAGAGGATGAGGAGGCAAGGGGAGGTGAGGAGAGAGGAGAGGAGGAGAGGGAGGAGAGACGGATGAGGAGGGAGGGAGAGGAAAGGGAGGGGAGGAGAGGGGGAGGACCCCGAGAGAGAGGAAGGAGAGGGAGGAGAGAGGAGAGGAGATCGCGAGGGGGAGGAGAGAGGAGAGGAAGTGCAGGGGAGAGGAGGAGCAGTGAGGGGGAGGAGAGAGAGAGAGAGAGAGGAGAGGAAGTGAGGGGAGGAGAGAGGAGAGGAAGTGACGGGGAAGGAGAGAGGAGCGGAAGTGAGGGGCAGGAGAGGAGTGAGGGGAGGAGAGCAGGAGAGAGGATAGGGAGAGGAGGGGCGGGGAGGAGAAGGAGGAGAGGAGAGAGGGAGAGAAGAGGAGAGGAGGGAATGGGGATGAGGAGAGGAGGGGAGCGAGAGAGACGGGAGAAGAGAGGAGGAGGGGAGAGGAGGGGAGGAGAGGAAGTGAGGGGAGGAAATGGGGAGAGGAGGGGAGGAGAGGAGAGAGCTGAGTTTCACATCTGTCCACATAGCAGGGTGTCAGGGCTCGCCCCCAGTCCACGTTTGTCATGGTGACAGAGGTGGTATCCTCCAGGTGCATGTGGGTTGAGGGTTAAGTGATAGCCCCCAGTCAGCCTGCTACCCCTAGGCCACCTCTCTCAGAGCACAGACTGGAGGGAGGGAGGCAGAGAGAGAGAGAGAGAGAGAGGAGAGAAGAGAGAGGAGAGAGAGAGGGAGGGAGATGGAGGAGAGGAGAGAGAGGAGAGAGAGAGAGGGAGCAGAGAGAGGCATATGGGGTCGCATTTTGTTTGTGGCTATTTTGGTGCATGATAACAGCTTGTGTTCGTATATGTATCATAAAATGATGAGGGACAAAACAGAAGCAGAACAGATAACGAGAGAGAGAGAAGGAAAAGAAGGTTCTACCCATAGCAGAGTTGCAGCATCAGCAGAATGTGCTTTACTCCTGTAGGATGGACGTGAGGAGGACGCAGGGAATAGGAAGTAGATTAGAGTAGGGGAGAGACAGGCAGGGAGGAGAGAGAGATAGAGGAGAGAGGAGGGAGGGTAGTAAAGACTATGTAGGTGCTGAGGGAGAGAGGGAAGGGAACAGAGAAGATGAACAGTAGGGAGTACGGAAGAGGGAGGGAGGGGAAGGGGCGGGGAGGGAGGGAGAGGAGGAAGAGAGGGAGGGAGGAGGGAGGAGAAGGGAGGGAGGGAGAGAGGGAAGAGAAGAGAGGGAGGGAGGAGGGAGGCAGGAGGGAGATGAGAGAGGGAGGGAGGGAGAGGGAAGAGAGAGGGGAGGGAGGAGGGAGGGAGAGGGAGGGAGGCGAGAGTGGAGGAGAGAGGGAGGAGAGAGAGGGAGGAGAGAGGGAGAGGAGAGGGAGGAGAGAGAGGAGGGAGGGAGGGAGAGGGAGGAAGAGAGGGAGGGATGAGGGAGGGAGAAGGGAGGGAGGGAGAGGGAGGAAGAGAGGGAGGGATGAGGGAGGGATAAGGGAGGGAGGGAGAGGGAGGAAGAGAGGAGGGATGAGGGAGGGAGGGAGAGGGAGGAAGAGAGGGGGGGAGGATGAGGGAGGGAGAAGGGAGGGAGGGAGAGGGAGGAAGAGAGGGGGGGAGGAGGGAGGAGTAAGGGAGGGAGGGAGAGGGAGAGAAAGAGAGGAGGGAGGAGGGAGGAGGGAGAGGGGAGAGGAAGAGAGCGAGGGAGGGATGAGGAGAAAGGGAGGGAGGGAGAGAGGGAGGGGAGAGGAGGAAGAGAGGGGGGGATGAGGGAGGGAGAAGGGAGGGAGGGAGAGGAGGAAGAGAGGGGGGGATGAGGGAGGGATAAGGGAGGGAGGGAGAGGGAGGAAGAGGGAGGGATGAGGAGGGAGAGGGAGGAAGAGACGGGAGGATGAGGGAGGGATAAGGGAGGGAGGGAGAGAGGGAGGGAGAGGGAGGAAGAGAGGGGCGGAGGAGGGAGGGAGAGGGAGGGGGAGAGGGAGGAGAGAGCGGGGGAGGAGGGGAGGGAGAAGGGAGGGAGGGAGAGGGAGGAAGAGAGGGGGGATGAGGGAGAGAGATAAGGGAGGGAGGGGGAGGGATGAGGGAGGGAGGGAGAGGGAGGAAGAGAGGGAGGGAGGAGGGAGGGATGAAGGGAGGGAGGGAGAGGGAGGGAGAGGGAGAAGAAGTGAGGGAGGGATAAGGGAGGGAGGAGAAGGAGGAAGAGAGGGAGGGATGAGGGAGGAGGGAGAGGGAGGAAGAGAGGGAGGATGAGGGAGGGAGGGGAGAGGGAGGAAGAGAGATGAGGGAGGGAGGGAGAGGGAGGAAGAGAGGGGGGGATGAGGGAGGGATAAGGGCAGCTCAGAGGCCTGCCTGATGTTTTATGCATGTGTACTGCTGCTTTATCTGCACCAGAGCTGCATGGATATGAGAGCAGGGCCGTCATCTCTCTCTCTCCACCCCACCCCACCCCTCAGCCAGGCAGCCAGAGAGCAGGGCCGTATCTCTCTCTCTCCACCCCACCCACCCCTCAGCAGGCAGCCAGAGAGCAGGGCGTCATCTCTCTCCACCCCACCCTAGCCAGGCAGCCAGAGAGCAGGGCCGTCCTCTCTCCCACCCCACCCTCAGCCAGGCAGCCAGAGAGGCAGGGCCGTCATCTCTCTCTCTCCACCCCACCCCTCAGCCAGGCAGCCAGAGAGCAGGGCCGTCATCTCTCTTCTCCACCCCACTAAGGCCTCAGCCAGGCAGCCAGAGAGCAGGGCCGTCATCTCTCTCTATCCACCCACCCCACAGCCAGGCAGCCAGAGAGCAGGGCCCGTCATCTCTCTCTCTCCACCCCACCCCTCAGCAGGCAGCCAGAGAGCAGGGCCGTCATGTCTCTCCACCCCACCTCACCCCTCAGCCAGGGAGCCAGAGGAGCAGGGCACGTCATCTCTCTCTCTCCACCCCTCAGCCAGGCAGCCAGAGAGCAGGGCCGTCATCTCTCTCCACCCCACCTCACCCCTCAGCACAGGGCAGCCAGAGAGCAGGGCCGTCATCTCTCTCTCTCCACCCCTCAGCCAGGCAGCCAGAGAGCAGGGCCGTCATCTCTCTCTCTCCACCCCTCAGCCAGGCAGCCAGAGAGCAGGGCCGTCATCTCTCTCCACCCACCCCTCAGCCAGGGAGCCAGAGAGCAGGGCCGTCATCTCTCTCTCTCCACCCCACCTCACCCTCAGCCAGGCAGCCAGAGAGCAGGGCCGTCATCTCTCTCTCTCCACCCCACCAAGGCCTCAGCCAGGCAGCCAGAGAGCAGGGCCGTCATCTCTCTCCACCCCACCCCTCAGACAGGCAGCCACACAACCTCCAGGACATCAGAGCCCTGAGACTCATCCCCAGCTTGTATCTCAGGAAAGTGGGCCAGAAGAGGGAAGCCATTTGTCTTAATAACAGTAAAACCTCCTAACCTCTTTTGACAGAACTAGCGGCTCAGCAGGGAGGGGGTAAGTGTTTGGGAATAAACTCCCTCTCGGCTTTTAGAGGGCAGGTACAGGGCACACACACACACAGATACAAACACACACACACACAGATACAAACACACACACACACACACACAAAGATACAAACACACACACACACAGATACAAACACACACACACAGATACAAACACACAGATAAACACACACAGAGATACAAAACACACACACACAGATACAAACACACACACACACACACACAGATGCAAACACACACACACTCACCTCTATCCTGGATGTAAATAGAGAGCTGTAAGTCTGTCTGTCCTCAGACACAGAGTATCCTCAGCCTCGGGGGTGTGCGCCTGTCTCCTCTCCAGCCCGTCTCCTAAATGTCAGCCATGATTCTCCATCCTGCTCGGGGACAACACGCTCACACGCTCACCACCATCGCCAGCCCAAGTGACGTAGTGAAGATGTTCACCGCAGGCGTGGTGTGTTCTGCCAGAGCAGGCTGACTGACAGGAGGGGGGGAGGTAGGGGAGGGAGGGAGGGGAGGGAGGGGAGGGGGGGAGGGCGGGGAGGGAGGGGAGGGAGGGAGGGAGGGAGGGGAGGGAGGCGGTGGAGCGGGGAGAGGGGGGGGAGGGGAGGTGAGGGCGGAGAGGGAGAGGGGGGAGGGAGGGGAGGGGGAGGGAGGGGAGGGAGGGAGGGAGGGGGGGAGGGAGGGAGGGAGGGGAGGGAGGGGAGGGAGGGAGGGAGGGAGGGAGGGAGGGAGGGAGGGGAGGGAGGGAGGGGAGGGGGAGGGGGGGGAGGGGGGGGAGGGAGGGAGGGGAGGGAGGGGAGAGGGGGGGTGGGGAGGGAGGGGAGGGTGGGGGAGGGAGGGGGAGGGAGGGGAGGGAGGGAGGGAGAGGGGAAGGGAGGGTGGGAGGGGGGGGTGGGGAGGGAGGGAGGGGAGGGTGGGGAGGGAGGGAGGGAGGGGGGGTGGGGAGGGAGGGAGGGGAGGGTGGGGG
This sequence comes from Mallotus villosus, assembly GCA_903064625.1. Taxonomy (NCBI): domain Eukaryota; kingdom Metazoa; phylum Chordata; class Actinopteri; order Osmeriformes; family Salangidae; genus Mallotus; species Mallotus villosus. The sequence continues at coordinate 123,669 of CAEFZP010002340.1, read as the reverse complement.
AGGGAGGGAGGGCTTCTGGCCGGAGGACTGGTTTGTTCAGCTTCGCTCTGAGGAAGAACCAGAGTGTGTTTACATTCATGTGTGGACGCTTCTTTCTCAGCAGACAGACTTTCTACCTGAATGTGTCCCATCCTGTCCTGGAGGCTCATCTCTGGATCTGTCCAGTGAACAGCTGGCCTCTAGGGGCCTCTGGTGGATCCTCCTGCAGCTGGCCTCTAGGGGCCTCTGGTGGATCCTCCTGCAGCTGGCCTCTAGGGGCCTCTGGTGGATCCTCCTGCAGCTGGCCTCTAGGGGCCTCTGGTGGATCCTCCTGCAGCTGGCCTCTAGGGGCCTCTGGTGGATCCTGGATGGAACTGCAGCTAAGGGATCCTGGGTAGACTTCATTTGCATAGAGGCGTTCTTGACACTCAGTGGCTGTAATTGCTTCTTCTCCTCTCCCCTCTCTCTTCCTCCATTCTTCCTCTCTCTCTCTGTCCTCTCTGCTCGGGGTGGTAATACTAACAAAACTCCTCCTCTCTCCCTCCTGGTAAACACCTATCTCCTCCTCCTGCTCTCTCCCTCCTGGTAAACACCTATCTCCTCCTCCTGCTCTCTCCCCCCTGGTAAACACCTATCTCCTCCTCCTGCTCTCTCCCCCTGGTAAACACCTATCTCCTCCTCCTGCTCTCTCCCCCCTGGTAAACACCTATCTCCTCCTCCTGCTCTCTCCCCCCTGGTAAACACCTATCTCCTCCTCCTGCTCTCTCCCTCCTGGTAAACACCTCTCTCCTCCTCCTGCTCTCTCCCCCCTGGTAAACACCTCTCTCCTCCTCCTGCTCTCTCCCCCCTGGTAAACACCTCTCTCCTGCTCCTCCTCTATCCCCCTGGTAAACAGGGTCAGATGGCTGAGCGGTTATGGAATCGGGCTACCAATCAGAAGGTTGCTGGTTCGATTCCCAGCCACGCAAAATGACATTGTGTCCCTGGGCAAGGCACTTCACCCTACTTGCTTTGAGGGAATGTCCCTGTACTTACTGTAAGTCGCTCTGGATAAGAGTGCCTGCTAAATGACTAAATGTAAACACCTTCCTCCTCCAGGGTCTGGGTGTGTTTATCCTCATGCTCCCATGTGCATGTGAGACAAAGAGAACGAGGAGAAATATTACAACCGGGTGTGTTTGATCAGAGTAAAAAGCTTTAGAAGGAAGCCCTCCAGGAAGAGTGTGTTTACCTTCAGTATGGCAGTGCTACCATGCCTGTAGGCTAGTAGTACAGCTGGTCCATCCTATTGTATGTTTAGACACGTCAACATCATTTCAGATCCAGACCTTGTGAATGCTTCCTGTTTCCACAGCAACGGGAGGTGAAGGTTAGGTTTGTGTGTGTGTGTGTAAATGATGACTAAAGGAAAGTTCAAGCAAATAGACACTTGAGTGCACAACCTTTTCCACAATGACAGAAGACAGTTAGTTATTCACAACAGGGCAGATTCTCTCTGAGCAGATGTAAGATTCTAGTATACTTTCTGTACTTTGTTCATCTGGTTTTAGAGGCCTGCTTCTCTCTAACTCGAACACAAGGACTCTGAGCATTTGACATAAAGGATCATATTCAAATGATGTCATCCTCACGTTCTGCTGTAGCCCGTAACAGTCACATGACAGTCACATGACAGTCACATGACAGTCACATGACAGTCACATGACAGTCTCCCTGAACACTGGGGTCCGTCCCACTCCAGGCAGCACTGTTAGGGGCAGATGATCACACATTGCCTCTCTCTCCCTCCCTGTTGGTTTTCACTGTCTTTCTCCCTCACACACACACACACACATTTCGGTTTCCCTGGTAACAGCTAGAAGGCACTGAAGGTTTTCTTGACTCATTTCCAAACTATGTTTTCCTGGTAACACGTTCCTCATCGTCCTAGCAGGGTCAGGGTCACTGGCACTCCCTGGCGGTGGGGAAGCTTTTTAGCTAGAATTTAAAAAAAAATGTTTTATTTATTTTTTATTTGGGGGGGGCTTATTAGACTTTTGGGGGGGCTCCAGAAAAATTAAAATGTTTAAATGTTAAGATAATGCTAATCGCAAATTGGTGAGTGTGGGCTGTTGGGATGATGTTGTGGGGGAAAAGGAATGAGTATTAGTGTAACAGGCATGCAACGAACGCGATCTTGCAAGTTCCGTCAGAGAACCTGGCACTGTTCACTCCCATCACCGGGAGATCACTCCCACCGGGAGTCGAACTCGCCATCTCTGACTTGCCAAGCGCGAACGCTACCAACTACGCCAAAGAAAAGCTAGCGATTCAGTGACGCGGGTGGCTCATTAGATACCTGCGGAGTGAGTTTCACCGATACACATCGGCTACATTAGCATAAGGGTGATCTATTTGAAGTGTTTCAAGATATTTAGGGGGATTTTAAATAAATATTTTTTTTTAATGTTATGCTAAGCTAATGTTAGCCGCAAAATGGTGCAAACTTACCTTGAATCCTGCCCACTGCTCTCGCCACACGGAAAATATTGGGGTAGATAGGATACCCAGTAAGATGCACAATAAACTGTGCAACAGAACATGTCCAAGAGAATACATTTCTCATGGGGGGGGCAGCAATGCTAAGAACCAGGGAGGCAAAAGCGTATCCTGGGGTATGGGTTTGATCACACCCCTCAGGCTAAAGGGTGATGATCAGGATCAGTCAAACGTGCAGTGGTGCATGAGTGGGGCTAACCCCCGTAAAAGACTGGGCTATGATCAAGGTCCTGAGCCCTGGACCACCACATCCGCGTGCTGTCCCAAGTGGGACGCAGGAGGGCCGCATACTTACCCCCCCCCAAACAGACTGCTTGTTAACACAGCAAGGTTACCACAGCCTGCCCGGAGAGGGCCTGAAAAACACTTACCCAGACAGACTGCTTGTGATCACAGCCTTCCCAGAGTGGGTCAAAAACCTCCCATCCACTTAGACAAGCTGCCCCTGTCACAGCTTGCCCAGAGAGGGCTGAGGAGGGTGCTGGCGGAAGGGAGGCAAGATTCTAAATCTTTGAACACCCTACAAGCTTCTACCAGCGGCTACGGCCTAGGTTTGTCGGCGGGTGAGTCCTGGGAATATGTCCCATTGTGCTAAACCACTGGACCCACCAATCTTCTACCAACGATAACTATACATCAGCAAAGAAGAATACTCACCAAAGCCGTGGAAAACCGGTCTAGAACCGTTATGTCAGGAGTCTGCTGAGGGATCCGGATGAGTGTTTCAGGGAGAGCCCATCAACTGAGGTAGCAAATCTTTCAACGGTGAGAGCGGCAAGCGGCATCGGCGGCGGGTAGGGAGACCCCATCAACTGAGGTAGCAAATCTTTTAACGGTCAGAGGGGCAGAAAAGCGGCGGCAAAAAAGAAAAAAAGAAAATAAAACTGTCAGCCCCAAAGGATCATGGGAACTCAAAATAATTGAGAAAGCAAAGGTAGGAATGGTAGCCCCGAAGAGGGGTATCGGCCTGAGTATTAGTGTCGATTAAATTGGTTGACTGGCACTAAAGGTGTCACGGCCACTCCCCAGAAATGAGGAGAGATCCAGGGCCACCCCCCCAGAGAGATGGGGAGAGGCCCCTGTGTAACTTAATGGGTCCCCTGACCTGTCAATCCCAGGGACATGGCAGTGTAAGGGGGAACCAGGCACTTAAGGTGTCAGGGCCTCCCCCAATTAATGGGGAAGGGCCCCTGTGAAATAAAATGGGTCCCCTGACCTGTCAATCTTTTATTCTATTGGATTGTCGCGATATACGCATATTGACCATTACAACTTACACCAGGAATGTCGTATGCATGTTAAAATGAATTTTAGATCCAAGGAGACAAAAGCGTAGAGAAATTCACCTTTATTTTCATGGATATAAACAAGCTGGCCAACACAATAGTAATATTCTGATATAGCACATCCAGTATCACAGGTCAGGGGCGGTGAAGACGGCCTCCTATAGGGTGAAAAACACCAAACATGACACGCAGTATCCATGCTGCACAACTCACCACTCACAACCAGTTCTGTTGGGACTCCCTGCAGTAAGTTCAACTTTGTTTTTTCTGTCTCACTGTCACTCTCTCGCTTCACATGCATACGCACCACACACACACTCACTCTCTCCCTTCACATGCATACGCACCACACACACACTCACTCTCTCTCTTCACATGCATACGCACCACACACACACTCACTCTCTCTCTTCACATGCATACGCACCACACACACACTCACTCTCTCCCTTCACATGCATACGCACCACACACACACTCACTCTCTCCCTTCACATGCATACGCACCACACTCACTCTCTCTCTTCACATGCATACGCACCACACACACACTCACTCTCTCCCTTCACATGCATACGCACCACACACACACTCACTCTCTCCCTTCACATGCATACGCACCACACACACACTCACTCTCTCCCTTCACATGCATACGCACCACACACACACTCACTCTCTCCCTTCACATGCATACGCACCACACTCACTCTCTCGCTTCACATGCATACGCACCACACACACACTCACTCTCTCCCTTCACATGCATACGCACCACACACACACTCACTCTCTCACTTCACATGCATACGCACCACACACACACTCACTCTCTCCCTTCACATGCATACGCACCACACACACACTCACTCTCTCGCTTCACATGCATACGCACCACACACACACTCACTCTCTCTCTTCACATGCATACGCACCACACACACACTCACTCTCTCCCTTCACATGCATACGCACCACACACACACTCACTCTCTCCCTTCACATGCATACGCACCACACTCACTCTCTCTCTTCACATGCATACGCACCACACACACACTCACTCTCTCCCTTCACATGCATACGCACCACACACACACTCACTCTCTCCCTTCACATGCATACGCACCACACACACACTCACTCTCTCCCTTCACATGCATACGCACCACACACACACTCACTCTCTCCCTTCACATGCATACGCACCACACACTCACTCTCTCGCTTCACATGCATACGCACCACACACACACTCACTCTCTCCCTTCACATGCATACGCACCACACACACACTCACTCTCTCCCTTCACATGCATACGCACCACACTCACTCTCTCTCTTCACATGCATACGCACCACACACACACTCACTCTCTCCCTTCACATGCATACGCACCACACACACACTCACTCTCTCCCTTCACATGCATACGCACCACACACACACTCACTCTCTCCCTTCACATGCATACGCACCACACACACACTCACTCTCTCCCTTCACATGCATACGCACCACACTCACTCTCTCACTTCACATGCATACGCACCACACACACACTCACTCTCTCCCTTCACATGCATACGCACCACACACACACTCACTCTCTCCCTTCACATGCATACGCACCACACACACACTCACTCTCTCCCTTCACATGCATACGCACCACACTCACTCTCTCCCTTCACATGCATACGCACCACACACACACTCACTCTCTCCCTTCACATGCATACGCACCACACACACACTCACTCTCTCTCTTCACATGCATACACACCACACACACACTCACTCTCTCCCTTCACATGCATACGCACCACACACACACTCACTCTCTCCCTTCACATGCATACGCACCACACACACACTCACTCTCTCCCTTCACATGCATACGCACCACACACACACTCACTCTCTCGCTTCACATGCATACGCACCACACACACACACACTCTCTCGCTTCACATGCATACGCACCACACACACACTCACTCTCTCCCTTCACATGCATACGCACCACACACACACTCACTCTCTCCCTTCACATGCATACGCACCACACTCACTCTCTCGCTTCACATGCATACGCACCACACACACACTCACTCTCTCCCTTCACATGCATACGCACCACACACACACTCACTCTCTCCCTTCACATGCATACGCACCACACACACACTCACTCTCTCCCTTCACATGCATACGCACCACACACACACTCACTCTCTCGCTTCACATGCATACGCACCACACACACACTCACTCTCTCTCTTCACATGCATACGCACCACACACACACTCACTCTCTCCCTTCACATGCATACGCACCACACACACACTCACTCTCTCCCTTCACATGCATACGCACCACACTCACTCTCTCTCTTCACATGCATACGCACCACACACACACTCACTCTCTCCCTTCACATGCATACGCACCACACACACACTCACTCTCTCACTTCACATGCATACGCACCACACACACACTCACTCTCTCCTTCACATGCATACGCACCACACACACACTCACTCTCTCCCTTCACATGCATACGCACCACACACACACTCACTCTCTCCCTTCACATGCATACGCACCACACTCACTCTCTCCCTTCACATGCATACGCACCACACACACACTCACTCTCTCCCTTCACATGCATACGCACCACACACACACTCACTCTCTCGCTTCACATGCATACGCACCACACACACACTCACTCTCTCGCTTCACATGCATACGCACCACACACACACTCACTCTCTCCCTTCACATGCATACGCACCACACACACACTCACTCTCTCGCTTCACATGCATACGCACCACACACACACTCACTCTCTCCTTCACATGCATACGCACCACACACACACTCACTCTCTCCCTTCACATGCATACGCACCACACACACACTCACTCTCTCCCTTCACATGCATACGCACCACACACACACTCACTCTCTCCCTTCACATGCATACGCACCACACACACACTCACTCTCTCCCTTCACATGCATACGCACCACACTCACTCTCTCGCTTCACATGCATACGCACCACACACACACTCACTCTCTCCCTTCACATGCATACGCACCACACACACACTCACTCTCTCTCTTCACATGCATACGCACCACACACACACTCACTCTCTCCCTTCACATGCATACGCACCACACACACACTCACTCTCTCCCTTCACATGCATACGCACCACACACACACTCACTCTCTCCCTTCACATGCATACGCACCACACACACACTCACTCTCTCTCTTCACATGCATACGCACCACACACACACTCACTCTCTCCCTTCACATGCATACGCACCACACACTCACTCTCTCCCTTCACATGCATACGCACCACACACACACTCACTCTCTCCCTTCACATGCATACGCACCACACACACACTCACTCTCTCCCTTCACATGCATACGCACCACACACACACTCACTCTCTCCCTTCACATGCATACGCACCACACACACACTCACTCTCTCCCTTCACATGCATACGCACCACACACACACTCACTCTCTCCCTTCACATGCATACGCACCACACACACACTCAACGATCACTCTCTCGCTTCACGATCCCTTTTTCCAGCAAAACTCCCAAAAACATGCTGCCTCTCATCGTCTCTGACTTCCTACTGAAGGGGGGTGGGGGTGCGGAGACACACTCTCAAACACATCACACCGCCACTATGCACGATGCAGATGCATGTATGGGGATTGATGCATATATTGCAGATATATATGCATGTATAGATATTAAACCCACGATCATACAAATATTCATTCAGCATGCTGGAGACTCACATTGTTTTCTGCTGTACAGTTACTTAGCAACAAGTTCATTTACTCATACAAATAGTTTAGTTCCAAACTGACATTTTCAATAAGATCAAACAGCTGGGAAAGAATAAAGACAACTTACAAAACAAAAAATTACAATTCATAAAAAAAGTAAAAACAGTTGCTTTGGTCACAGTGTTTTGTTAGATCCAAAGGGCATTTTCAACATTGTAAGATAAATAAAATGCAACTTGCACACAACAATGGATGTTAAAATTTGCACTTTTATCCCGCTCCCAAGAACAGGCCAGGAACTCTTTCGGTAGCTTGACGCTGGGAAAGTGATTAGTCATGCGATATCAACCCATTAAAAAGTTAGATAAAATGTGATATTCAAACATAAAAAGGCTTAAAGTGATCTATACTATTCAAGGCAAGATTTCACAGCCAAATAATATCTGAACTATACAGATGGTTGGTTGTGCTGTAGCTGTTGCTACAGTACGAAATGGAAGGAAAACAGACATAACCGATCACTTTCCCAAAGTCTTAGAGAGTCTGCAGGCCTTGTGTTCTACGAACTTCCTGTTTCACTTCCTGTTTCCTGGTCACAACTTCCTGTTTCCTGGTCACAGACTTCCTGTTTCCTGGTCAGGGACTTCCTGTTTCCTGGTCACGGACACAGAGGAGTCCTGGACCACAGGAACATCCCACTTTCACAGAAGACTTTCAATTAAACATATTCTCTGATTAGTGTTAAATCCAGTAACCCAGCCCTAACTGCCTGTTACGAGTCTGAAGTGATTTAACCTGAAGATCTCTCTCTGCTATGACCTCGCGTTGATAACATCAACACGCTCCGTTGGCACATCACATAAACATGACCATGTATGAGCAATATTGACGTGTTACAAGTTTTCTACCATGTGAAGTATTAGCTTACATGTCATGGTAGGAGATCTCCCTACTTCAAGTATTCAGTATTTATAAGGACCTGAAAATAGAGGATTCACACTCCCTAACCCTGA
>CAEFZP010002340.1:102500-110000 GCA_903064625.1 Mallotus villosus | reverse complement strand
GGTTCTATTACTAACCTACAAATCTCTGCATGGATTAGCACCGCTGTACTTCTCTGGTCTCCTTGCACCCTATCGCCCCACAAGGTCACTTAGATCTCAAGATGCCGGCTATCTGGTGGTTCCCAAAATAAATAAAAAAACTGTTGGAGGCAGGGCGTTCTCATATAGAGCACCTCTTCTCTGGAACAAATTACCTATCTCAATTAAGGAGGCTGATACTGTTGCGACATTCAAAATCAGGTTAAAAACGTTCTTGTTTAGTCAAATCTATGGCTGCTAAAGCTAAGTGTGTGTATGTACTTTCAATGTAAACTTATGGTGTGGTGTCGACGGGGGACGGGGCATTCTCACCCTTATTCTATAAATAACTTATTTTAGAGTTCTTTCCCCTGGAACAGATTTTATGTTCCAACCGAGGGGGGGCTGGCGGTGTCTTAGTGTCTAAGGCTGCACCAAATACCTTTGTTTAAATCGCTGCATTAGTCCACACTTGACCGGTGGGGATCTCATTCTAATATCATTGTAACTGTTAGCTGCTCCTGGCATTCTCTAATCCCTGCTTTCCTCTCTCTGTCCCCCCTCCACACATCCCCTGTGGTGTGGGGGGGTTTTGAGCTGTCAGCACCTGCCTGGTCATCGGTCCGCCAACGCTGGACCTATTCACCAACCGGAAACTAGTCTCCGTGACGGGCAACAGCGAGTTTCCCGATCCCTTCCTACATCTACCAAGCTGGACAATGGATTTTGGTGTTTCTAAACCCATTGGCACTTCCCTGTGTATTACTATGTTTAGCCTGTGTTCTGCTCCTCTCTTTCACCAACCGTTTCTGGAGGAGGGGATCCCTCACTGAATTGCTCCTCCCGAGGTTTCTTCCATTTTTTCTCTTGCATTAAGTTTTTCTGGGAGTTTTTCCTTGTCTTCCTTGAGGGTTTAGGTTGGTTGAGGGGCAGTTTTTATGGGCGTATGTGAAGCCCTCTGTGACATGCTTGCGTGTAAAAAGGGCTATACAAATAAATTTTGATTTGATTTGATTTAGGGAATCGGGCTATTAATCAGAGGGTTGCTGGTTCGATTCCTGGCCGTGTCAAATGACGTTGTGCCCTTGGGCAAGGCACTTAACCCTACTTGCCTCTGGGAATGTCCCTGTACTTAGTAGCTCTGGATAGGAACTTCTGCTAAAAGTGACTAAATGTGAACTACAAATAACTAATGTTAGGGAAATCAGTTCGTTTTGTTACGCGTTTCTGGATTTTTTAGTTTTTTTAAAATATCGGCCGCTATCAGAATATCGGATTTTTAAATCACCAAATATTTATATCGGCATCGGCCTTAAAAATCCTTTATCGGTCGGGCTCTTATTCTAATATAGCTTACCTGGTCAGGGGAGGGATGAGAGCTTACCTGGTCAGGGGAGGGATGAGAGCTTACCTGCTCAGGGGAGGGATGAGAGCTTACCTGCTCAGGGGAGGGATGAGAGCTTACCTGGTCTGGGGAGGGATGAGAGCTTACCTGGTCAGGGGAGGGGCGATGCCCTGCGTGGGGGGGGTCCTCGGGCAGGGCCTCCTCGGTGATGGGGGGGGCGGGTGGCGTGGTTGCTGAGAGTGAGGAGGTCCGTGAGGGGGGTGGTGGGGATGTGGGCTCTGCTGGGGGGGAGCCCCATGAGGATGCTGTTGTTGAGGATGGGGGTGCTGTTGGGGGTGCTGTTGTGGGTGCTGTTGTTGAGGATGGGGGTGCTGTTGGGGGTGAGGGTGCTGTTGTTGAGGGTGAGGGTGCTGTTGTTGTTGTTGTTGAGGGTGCTGTTGAGGGTGTGGGTGTGTTGAGGGTGTGGGTGCTGTTGGGGGTGCTGTTGGGGGTGCTGTTGTTGAGGGTGGGGCTGCTGGGGTCTGGGCCCTCCATGTTGGTGCTGGGGAGGGGGCTGGGGGTGTCCAGGGTGGGGGTGCTGGGATGGGGGCTGGGGGTGTCCAGGGTGGGGGTGCTGGGGAGGGGGCTGGGGGTGTCCAGGGTGGGGGTGCTGGGATGGGGGCTGGGGGTGTCCAGGGTGGGGGTGCTGGGGATGGGGGCTGGGGGTGTCCAGGGTGGGGGTGCTGGGATGGGGGCTGGGGGTGTCCAGGGTGGGGGTGCTGGGATGGGGGCTGGGGGTGTCCAGGGTGGGGGTGCTGGGGAGGGGGCTGGGGGTGTCCAGGGTGGGGGTGCTGGGGAGGGGGCTGGGGGTGTCCAGGGTGGGGGTGCTGGGGAGGGGGCTGGGGGTGTCCAGGGTGGGGGTGCTGGGATGGGGGCTGGGGGTGTCCAGGGTGGGGGTGCTGGGGATGGGGGGCTGGGGGTGTCCAGGGTGGGGGTGCTGGGATGGGGGCTGGGGGTGTCCAGGGTGGGGGGCGTGAGGATATGGGGGTTGCTGCTGGGGCTGGGGGTACTGGGGCTGGGAGGGCTGGGGGTGGTAGTCATCCTCATAGTTGTCAGCGATCAGCTTCATCCTGCTCTGGGTCTGTGGTCCGGAGGAGGAATACTGGTTTAGCCACGCAAACACTGACTGCAAGTACAGCGCTGTAGCTAACATCACATATAGTCCTAGTTGTTAGCTAACTAACAGCACAGAGATATTCCTGGTTGTTAGCCAACTAACAGAGATGGTTAGCTAGCTAGCTAACAACTAGGACGAACAGAGACAGTCCTACCCTTACACAAAGAGTATACTTCAAGTTTAATTTGTAAGTATACTTAAGTATAAAAAGTATACTATTATCATGGCACTTACAGTATACTAGCAGTGTACTTATTTCTTCTGGCCACTTATTACTTCTTAAAAGTATAAAAGTGAACTAAAAATGTACTATCCATTGACAATTGGGGGGGGGTCGACTTCTTCTCCAGGGCATGTATCGACTAGAGCCCGACCGATATATATCGGCGGACCGATATTATCGGCCGATATTAGACATTTTATATATTTTGATGTTCCTCTGTTCTGTTGTGACAATAAAACAAACACGTTTATTTATAAACTACATTATCATATTATTTTAGTGAGGACTGTGTCCTTGGGCAAGGCACTTCACCCTACTTGCCTCGGGGGAATGTCCCTGTACTTACTGTAAGTCGCTCTGGATAAGAGCGTCTGCTAAAAATTATCGAAATCTAAACTAAAAATAACTTTTTTTTAATATATCGGCCGGTGAACTAAAAATGTACTATCCATTTTTAGTATACTTATAGTATATATACTTTGTTTGTAAGGGAAGGCTATCAGAGAGCTAGTTGTTACCTGTTGTTTGAGCTGGTGCATCAGTCTGTCTTTCTCCCTCTTCAGCCCCAGCACCTCCTCCTGGCTCTTCTTCTTGTTGGAAGCAGAGAGCTCCAGGAGGGCGATGTTAGCATCCTTCTCACTGATGGCTGCCAGCAAGGCTTGCTGCCTGGGGAACACAGAACAACCAGTTAGCTTAGCATAAACACATAGCTGGCCTAGCATAGCAACAATCGAAACCTACAACCAGCTCTATTGTTAACACAAAGAGGAAACACAATATAGGTCAAAGTAAAGACAACAGTTAGTTCCAGAGTAAAAGTTAAAGTACATGTACACTGATCGACTTAATCAAAGCAAACAGAACAAAACAATCCAGTAAAATCTAAAGAAAAATCGGGTAAAGCCAAGTCTATATCTACAACGGCGTATTAGGGCAGTGGTAGTAATATTCAGATAAATACATGTATGAAAAAAGTATGAATTTCCAAGATTAAAGTCGTACATTTGCGAGAAAAACATTGTAATTTATAAGGATTTTTTTAGGGGAGATTCTCCGAGATTATAAAGTCACACATTTGCAAGATTAAAGTCTTAAATTTTTGAGAGAAAATTACCTCCGGCTCCAATATTTTTTTTTAACCTAGAATAGCCATAATACGCCCTTGTACTATATCAGTGTGTTTTGAGACAATATTTTTTTTTAAGAAACTGATCGAGCTAGTCCTTGGGGGCAGATCATTCCTCCAGGGGCGTTAGAGCCAGATCCAGACGAGAAGGGATCTGCGTAGAGCTACGCTTGTTTTCAAAAGTGAGTGAGACAGATTTTTTGGAGGATGCGGCCGTAAATAAGTGTGCCAGATTTGTGGTCATCCTGCCCAAGATGGACTCACTTCATCTCCAGGATCTCCTCCAGCTGTTTCCTGCGTTCCTGCCTCAGGTTGGTCAGGTGGCCGTCCCTCTCGTGCAGGGACTGCTGCGTGGAGGAGAGACGCTGTTTGGTGGCCTCCAGCTCCTGCCTGGTCCTCTCCAGCGTGTTCATCAGCTCCTCCAGCTGGAACACACACATGCACGCAGACACACACAGAGTTATCCAGCTGTGTATGGCCCGGTAGTAGGAGTTAGCTAGCTAGCTGTGTATGGCCCGGTAGTAGGAGTTAGCTAGCTAGCTGTTTGTGGTCCCGGAGTATAGTATGAGAATAGGCTGTTTGTGTGTTTATGTAGGTACCGGACAGACATCGTTTTATCATCCAGCTCTACCTCAACATGCACCAACTGTCTTCACACTACCACACCCTCTCTCCTGGCTCTCTCAAACTCCAGCGCATCCCATAACAGCCCAAACTCAAACACACCTTCACATGCTGGCTATTATCCATGGTGTTGTCCTTGCGAGGGTCTTGACCTATGATTTTCTTTTCCCCTTGAGGTCCCAGCTTGATGTTTGGACCCTTCTTGGTTACTTGGTCCTTGCCTTGCCTGTGAAAACAAACAAATTAATGCTTTCCGTATAATACATTGATTCTCAATCTGACCTCACACCATCCTCTCTCTCTGGGTTAGCTCTCTGCACAGTCCTGTTAGTGTAATGATGAGGACTGTGAGTGTCAGTCATACAGCCTGCCCTTACAGTCACAGCCTCATACAACCTGTGTACAAAACTATGGAAACTGGAAAAAAATACATTTGTTAAAAAAGTTAGATTTTGAATGATGTTATTGGACGTAAAAGAGACAAATAAGCTGAAGAAGACATGAGCCATGCAACTAGACTGCAAATTATACAATGACAATCTGGGGGGTCAACTTCTTCTCCAGGGCGTGTATCGACTAGAACCCGATCGATATATATCGGCGGGCCGATATTATCGGCCGATATTATCGGCCGATATTAGACATTTTCCAAATGATTGGGATCGGCATTTAGTGAGGACTCTGTGTCCTTGGGCAAGGCACTTCACCCTACTTGCCTCTGGGGGAATGTCCCTGTACTCACTGTAAGTCGCTCTGGAAAGAGCATCTGCTAAAAATTAACTACTAAATCTAAACTACAAATAACTTTTTTTATATATATATCGGCCGATATATCGGAATATCGGATTTTTAAATCACCAAATATTTGTATCGGTATCGGCCTTAAAAATCCTTTATCGGTCGGGCTCTAGTATCGACCCCCCCCGACCTGTTGTTATCTCTTTTGCAAGGTTGCACCATGCATGCAACTTTCAAGTTCACGCGTTCAGACTTTCCTGTTTTGTGTGTCATCGTTTTAGTTGTTACCACCGAAAATGAGGTGGAGGTGGAGGAAGATGGATTTAGGGTTGAGTGGTCAGTGGTTATACAGGGGTCAGGGTGTTATGCTGGGGTGGAGGGGTCATGCTGGGGTCAGGGGTCATGATAGGGTCAGTTGTCATGGTGAAAAACACTCCTTACCTGGGAGCAAGGCTTCAGACGAAGGATAGGAGGAGGAGGAGGAGGAGGAGGAAGAGGAGGAGGAATGGTAGGACGAGAGGAAGAAATAGCAAATACAAGAAACAAACAGACATTAGAACCAGGAGAGAAACAACAAAAAGAAGACCCACAAAACACCAGCCTGTCCAGCAGTCAGTCTGGGATCAGCTGTGACATCATACAGGGCACAGGCATGACATCATACAGGGCCCAGGCGTGACATCATACAGAGCCCAGGCATGACATCATAGAGGGCCCAGGCATGACATCATACAGGGCCCAGACATGACATCATAGAGGGCCCAGGCATGACATCATACAGGGCCCAGACATGACATCATAGAGGGCCCAGGCGTGACATCATACAGGGGCCAGACGCTTCACCCGCAGGCTTGATACAGCAGCAGCCGGCCAGGGGAGCGGAACAGAGGAACATTCTCATACTGCAGTATTTCTACTGGACCCAGACGGACCATGAAGCAGCGACAGGGAGACCCCTGTGACTCTCCTCAACCTGACGGCAACGGAGCATGTAGCGTGTGTGTAGCGTGTGTGTAGCAGTGTGTGTAGCGTGTGTGTAGCGTGTGTGTGTGTAGCGTGTGTGTCAGCTGTAGAACCAAGGGAGAAGGGGGTGTTTCTACATGCAGTCATACGGGCGGGGGGGCGGGGGGGCGGGGGGGCGGGGGGGGCGGGGGGGGCGGGGGGGGTCCAGGCAGCCCAGACAGGAGGGGGTGAGGAGAGGGGGGGTTGAGCAAAGGTGAGACAGAGAGAGACAGAAAAAGAGAGACTACTGTCTCACTTTTAAGCAGGGAGGCCGGGAGGGAGGCAGGAAGGGAGGCAGGGAGGGACTGCAAACACACACACCTCCTGAACTCCATGATTCAGTTCAGACTGAGTCCTATTTAGTCCAAGAACTCTGCTCTAAGCATGCAGGCCCGCTAAGACTGAGCACATTCCTTTAACATCTGGTACAGCAAGCTGGGGAGGACGGGAGGTGAGGCTGAGGTTAGGTGTGAGGGTGAGGATGAGGATGAAACAAATACTGCCTTCTGATTTGAGCCAACATGGTTCCTGTTTATTTGATGCTTGATCTGTAGATGGTCCAGAGGATAGGAATGTTCCGGTTAACTGACAACATCTCCTGAGATAGGAAAGGAGGGGTACCAGTTTACCTGAGTTACGACTCTTAGTAGAGCTGCTTTGTAAAGAACGATGAAAGCTAGATAAGACTTTCAGAAGGACTGTGAATCTTCGCTCTGCAGCTCTGTGTTCCTGCCTGCAAGCTTGTGTTAAACTGGATCGAGCCCTCAGGACTCTGGGTCACTGGTACCTGCTGGTGTTCAGACTCGACTCAGAGAACCATGGAAGCAGGCTGACAATGTTATGGTTTAGTGCTTTATAATGTTGACTGTCCCAAAACAGGTTAAGGGTGGAGGAGAGATTTTGGAGGAGGGAGGAGAGGGAGGAGGAGGGAGGAGGATTCAGCTCTCTAAAGATAAGACCTTCCCACATCATGAAAGCAACATCAAACAGCCAGCACACACAAAGACACAGAAGAAAACTGGTGTGTGTACACAGCTGTATAACAAGCTAAACCACGTTTGTTACAACTGAGATGAAGCAGACCCCCATGGGAGGGTACAGTAACATGTCTGTGTTTCATGTTAGGGTTAGCTGTGGTTAGGGTTAGCTGTGGTTAGGGTTAGCTGTGGTTAGGGTTAGCTGTGGTTAGGGTTAGCTGTGGTTAGGGTTAGCTGTGCTTCTAACTGTGTTCAGCACAGATTAGCAGGAGACAAACAGTCACATCACAC
>CAEFZP010002340.1:17500-97500 GCA_903064625.1 Mallotus villosus | reverse complement strand
CTTTAGTTTACAGCCCATAATTTACAGTAAATAAATCACTGATGCAACTAAACTTTGTATCATTTGGCATTGAGTAGTTACAAAAAGATTCTAATCACTTAATTATTTTGAGAGCGGCCAACAGTATTTCAAATGAGGCTGTAAGATAAAGTCTTAATATCTGCCATGAAGGACATGTCACATGACTCATGCACTCAAACTAGGTTTAGCAGCATGCAGGGATTAAAGTGTCCAAACTCAAACCATCCAGAAAATCAACTTTATCCGTCAGTCAAATGAGCCTAGAAATCAACAGGTCGATAAGATGATTTCTTTCGGAACTTTCCTTCTATGTCATAGCAGGAGTAACACTGGTAAATTCAGTTACTGTAAACCTCTCATTTGAAACCACCACAATCATCAGACAACGTCTTCCTCAGTCGACCTTTAACCTCAAGATTCACCTGCTTCAGTCTACCTGCAGTGTTCTGTAATCTATCTGCAGTGTTCTGTAGTCTATCTGCAGTGTTCTGGAGGTACTAGTCTATATGCAGTGTTCCGTAGTCTACCTGTAGTGTTCTGTAGTCTATCTGCAGTGTTCTGTAGTCTACCTGTAGTGTTCTGTAGTCTACCTGCAGTGTTCTGTAGTCTATCTGCAGTGTTCTGTAGTCTACCTGTAGTGTTCTGTAGTCTATCTGCAGTGTTCTGTAGTCTACTTGCAGTGTTCTGTAGTCTACCTGCAGTGTTGTGTAGTCTATCTACAGTGTTCTGGAGGTACTAGTCTATCTGCAGTGTTCTGTAGTCTACCTGCAGTGTTCTGTAGTCTACCTGCAGTGTTCTGTAGTCTATCTGCGGTGTTCTGTAGTCTTCCTGCAGTGTTAATAATAATACATTGTATTTAAAGGCACCTTTCTCTGCACTTAAGGACACCGTACAGAGGTACAAAAAACATTAAAAGCAGCAACAACAACAAAAGAATACAACAACATTAAAAACAACAGAAGGAGGCAGAGCAATTGACATTAAGTGGAATGTTCTGTAGTCTATCTGCAGTGTTCTGTAGTCTACCTGCAGTGTTCTGTAGTCTACATGCAGTGTTCTGTAGTCTACATGCAGTGTTCTGGAGGTAATAGTCTACCTGCAGTTTTCTGTAGTCTATCTGCAGTGTTCTGTAGTCTACCTGCAGTGTTCTGTAGTCTACCTGCAGTGTTCTGTAGTCTACCTGAAGTGTTCTGTAGTCTACCTGCAGTGTTCTGTAGTCTACCTGCAGTGTTCTGTAGTCTATCTGCAGTGTTCTGTAGTCTACCTGCAGTGTTCTGGAGGTACGAGTCTCCTTGCAGTGTTCTGTAGTCTACCTGCAGTGTTCTGTAGTCTACCTGCAGTGTTCTGTAGTCTATCTGCAGTGTTCTGTAGTCTACCTGCAGTGTTCTGTTGTCTACCTGCAGTGTTCTGTAGTCTATCTGTAGTGTTCTGTAGTCTACCTGCAGTGTTCTGTAGTCTACCTGCAGTGTTCTGTAGTCTACCTGCAGTGTTCTGTAGTCTATCTGCAGTGTTCTGTAGTCTATCTGCAGTGTTCTGTAGTCTACCTGCAGTGTTCTGTAGTCTACCTGCAGTGCTCTGTAGTCTACCTGCAGTGTTCTGTAGTCTACCTGCAGTGTTCTGTAGTCTACCTGCAGTGCTCTGTAGTCTACCTGCAGTGTTCTGTAGTCTACCTGCAGTGTTCTGTAGTCTACCTGCAGTGTTCTGTAGTCTACCTGCAGTGTTCTGTAGTCTATCTGTAGTGTTCTGTAGTCTACCTGCAGTGTTCTGTAGTCTACCTGCAGTGTTCTGTAGTCTACCTGCAGTGTTCTGTAGTCTATCTGCAGTGTTCTGTAGTCTACCTGCAGTGTTCTGTAGTCTACCTGCAGTGCTCTGTAGTCTACCTGCAGTGTTCTGTAGTCTACCTGCAGTGTTCTGTAGTCTACCTGCAGTGCTCTGTAGTCTACCTGCAGTGTTCTGTAGTCTACCTGCAGTGTTCTGTAGTCTACCTGCAGTGTTCTGTAGTCTATCTGCAGTGTTCTGTAGTCTACCTGCAGTGTTCTGGAGGTACTAGTCTCCTTGCAGTGTTCTGTAGTCTATCTGCAGTGTTCTGTAGTCTACCTGCAGTGTTCTGTAGTCTACCTGCAGTGCTCTGTAGTCTACCTGCAGTGTTCTGTAGTCTACCTGCAGTGTTCTGTAGTCTACCTGCAGTGCTCTGTAGTCTACCTGCAGTGTTCTGTAGTCTACCTGCAGTGTTCTGTAGTCTACCTGCAGTGTTCTGTAGTCTACCTGCAGTGTTCTGTAGTCTACCTGCAGTGTTCTGTAGTCTACCTGCAGTGTTCTGTAGTCTACCTGCAGTGTTCTGTAGTCTACCTGCAGTGTTCTGTAGTCTACCTGCACTGCTCTGTAGTCTACCTGCAGTGTTCTGGAGGTAATAGTCTACCTGCAGTGTTCTGTAGTCTACCTGCAGTGTTCTGTAGTCTATCTGCAGTGTTCTGTAGTCTACCTGCAGTGTTCTGGAGGTACTAGTCTCCTTGCAGTGTTCTGTAGTCTATCTGCAGTGTTCTGTAGTCTACCTGCAGTGTTCTGTAGACTATCTGCAGTGTTCTGTAGTCTACCTGCAGTGTTCTGTAGACTACCTGCAGTGTTCTGTAGTCTACCTGCAGTGCTCTGGAGGGGCGTAGCTGAGGACACACCCACCTTCTGCAGCTGTGTCTCCAGCTTGCTGCACTCCTCCTTCTTCTGCTCGATGGCGATCTCCAGGGCCTTCAGCTTGGAGTCCCTCTTCAGCCCAGAGGAGGCCAGCGACGAGGCATGCTCCTTCAGGTCTATCAGGCTGGACTGGAGCACACAGACACACGCACACACACACACACACACGCACACACACACACACACAAACACACACACACACACACACACACACACACACACACACACACACACATGGTGAGCAGCATCAGACATACCAAACACACACACACAAAACTGAGCTTAAAAAACATGCATACACCCTTTAGATGTTGAGGACGCCTAGAATACACACACACACTCACTCACTCGACTGACCTCCTTCTCGGTTAACTCCACCTGCAGAGTGTTGACCTTTTCCTTGAGGTCCTTGTTTTCCTTCTTGTAGGACTCAACTTCATCCAGCCTCTCCCTGTCCTCCCTCTCTCTCTGGTCCTTCAGTCGCTCGATTATCCTCTCCTGACACACACACAAGCACACACAAACACACACAAGCACACACAAACACCCGCACAAATGTACATCGTTAATTGTCATTTTGGGAAGATCACCTAAACTCAAGGATCATTGTATGAAACTGCATTTTGTGTGATTCACGTAACTGCTAGCTACCGGAAGTTGTTGACCTGTCTTGTCCAATATGCAGAAGTGATGTGTGCAATAGTGAAATCATTCATGATTCATAGTTAACCTTCTCAGACAGAGCTGAGGTAACTGTGTGATGCAGGGTTAGGGTGATCACCTTCTCAGACAGCGCCTCCTCCAGGGTGGCCAGGGCCGTGTCCGTGTTGCTGGAGTCCGTCTGCAGGGACTTCACACGGTCCTTCAGACTGCACAGCTGCTTGTCCTTGTCCCTCAGCTGGTCCTGCAAGTTCTCAATCTGGGGAGCAGAGGTCAGGACCAGGGTCGCAGGTCAGGACAAGCATGGTGGTTTGGGAGGAGGGGTCAGGACCAGGGTCGGAGGTCAGGACAAGCATGGTGGTTTGGGAGGAGGGAGTGTAAAGATGGAGAGAAGCAGAAACAGAGAGAGAGGGAGAGGGGCAGAGAGGGAGTGAGAGTAAAGGTCAGGGTGATGAAGAGCGTGTGTGTTTATAACCTACACTACAGCCAGGGAACCACAGATCGCCTCAAGCTGGATTCTGCGGAGGGCGTTCCTGAACAAGTTTCTGAACACATCCAAGATAAAGAACGATGTAAACACGTCAGGCTGGGAAGGACGTTCACCTTCTTCTGCAGCACGTTGATCTTCCTCTCCTTGACCTCCAGCATGTCCTTCATGTCCCGGATCTCTCCAGCCAGCGAGCCCTTCTCCTCCGCCAGCTCCTGCAACTGCTTGGTCTTTTTGTTCAGGAACGACTCCTTCTCCTCCAGACGCAGACGCAAGGCGTCCACCTGAGGCACGGACACACACACACACACACACACACACACACACACACACCACAGACACACACCACAGACACACACACACACCACAGACATACACACCACAGACACACACACCACAGACACACACATCACAGACACACACCACAGAGACAGACATGTGCACAAACACATGAATGAAAGAGCAAGGTTTTAAGAGAGAGCCTCCAATGGAGACAGGACACTTGTGTCTTTAGATGTTCCTTAGTTGTTTATATTTAGACGCTCCATGTTCCGATGTGTATCTGTCCTGTATGTGTATCTGTCCTGTGTGTGTTTGTGTGTATCTGTCCTGTGTGTGTGTATCTGTCCTGTGTGTGTGTGTGTGTATCTGTCCTGTGTGTGTGTGTGTGTATCTGTCCTGTGTGTGTGTATCTGTCCTGTGTGTGTGTGTGTGTGTGTGTGTGTATCTGTCCTGTATGTGTGTCTGTCCTGTGTGTATCTGTCCTGTGTGTGTATCTGTCCTGTGTGTGTGTATCTGTCCTGTGTGTGTGTGTGTTTGTGTGTGTATCTGTCCTGTGTGTGTGTATCTGTCCTGTGTGTGTGTATCTGTCCTGTGTGTGTGTGTGTCCTGTGTGTGTGTGTGTGTGTATCTGTCCTGTGTGTGTGTATCTGTCCTGTGTGTGTGTGTGTGTGTATCTGTCCTGTGTGTGTGTATCTGTCCTGTGTGTGTGTGTGTCCTGTGTGTGTGTGTGTGTGTGTATCTGTCCTGTGTGTGTGTATCTGTCCTGTGTGTGTGTGTGTGTGTGTGTGTGTGTGTATCTGTGTGTGTGTGTGTGTGTGTGTGTCTGTCCTGTGTGTGTGTGTATCTGTGTGTGTGTGTGTGTGTGTGTATCTGTGTGTGTGTGTGTGTGTGTGTGTGTGTGTCTGTCCTGTGTGTGTGTGTATCTCTGTGTGTGTGTGTGTGTGTGTGTGAGGGCATCTACAGTGCCTTGCATAAGTATTCACCCCCCTTGGACTTTTTCCCATTATGTACTGTTACTAACTGGAATTCAAATAGACTTAAATAAACTTTTTCCCGTTTGATCAACAAAACATGCATAGTACTTTGGAGGTGCAAAATAAATTTTATTGTGACACAAACAATAATGAGAACAAAAAAGTTGACATCTGTTGGGTGCATAAGTATTCACCCCCCTGTGTCAATACTTGGTAGAACCCCCTTTCGCTGCAATTACAGCTGCAAGTCTTTTGGGGTATGTCTCTACCAGCTTTGCACATCTAGAGATGGAAAGGTTTGTCCATTCTTCTTGGCAAAAAAGATGAAGCTCAGTCAGATTGGATGGAGACCGTCTGTGAACCGCAATCTTCAAGTCTTGCCATAGATTCTCTATTGGATTGAGGTCTGGGCTTTGACTGGGCCATTTTAAGACATTAACATTCTTTAATCCAAACCATTCCTTTGTAGCTCTGGCTGTATGTTTAGGGTCATTGTCCTGCTGGAAGATGAACCTCCGCCCCAGTCTCAAGTCTTTTGCAGACTGCATCAGATTTTCTTCAAGGATTTCCCTGTATTTGGCTCCATCCATCTTTCCCTCTATTCTGACCAGTTTCCCTGTACCTGCTGAAGAGAAGCATCCCCACAGCATGATGCTACCACCACCATGTTTCACTGTTGGGATGGTGTGCTCAGGGTGATGGGCAGTGTTGGGTTTTCGCCACACATAGCGTTTTGCATTGAGGCCAAAAAGTTCAATTTTGGTCTCATCTGACCAGAGCACCTTCTTCCACATGTTTGCTGTGTCTCCCACATGGCTTCTGGCAAACTCCAAACGGGATTTTTTATGGATCCCTTTCAACAATGGCTTTCTTCTTGCCACTCTTCCATAAAGGCCAGATTTGTGGAGTAGACGACTAATAGTTGTCCTGTGGACAGATTCTCCCACCTCAGCTGTGGATCTCTGCAACTCCTCCAGAGTAACCATGGGCCTCCTGGTTGCTTCTCTGATTAATTTTCTCCTTGTCCGACTCTTCAGTTTGGGTGGACGGCCTCCTCTTGGTAGGTTTGCGGTTGTGCCATATTCTTTCCATTTTCTTATGATGGATTTTTATGGTGCTCAGAGAGATGTTCAAAGCTCTGGATATTTTTTTATAACCTAACCCTGCTTCATATTTCTCCACAACTTTATTCCTGACCTGTTTGGTGAGCTCCTTGGTCTTCATGATGCTGTTTGTTCAGTAATGATCTCCAACAAACTCTGAGTCCGTCACAGAACAGGTGTATTTATACTGAGATTAAATTGCAGACAGGTGGACCCTATTTACTAATTATGTGACTTGCAAATGTGACTTGTGAATGCAATTGGTCGCACCAGATCTTTGTTAGGGGTTTTACAGTAAAGGGGGTGAATACATATGCACTCAACACTTTTCAGATTTTTATTTGTAAATAATTGTGAAATCCATGTAATATTTCCCCCCACTTCCAAATGATGCACTATTTTGTGTTGGTCCATTACATAAACTCACGATGAAATACATTTTAATCTGTGGTTATACCATGACAAAATGTAGAAAAGTCCAAAGGGGGTGAATACTTATGCAAGGCACTGTACCTCCGTCTGCAGGATGGCTGCTCTCTGCTCCTTGGCGGTGAGGGACTCCTTCAGGACCTCGATGTGCTGCTTGCAGTCGGAGTTCTGGTTGTTCAGCGTCTCCAGCTTGGTCTGCAGAGCTAGCAGCTCAGACTCCTTCTTAGACAGCTCCTGCTTCAGCTGGTCGATCTGTCACACACGCACACACACACACACACACTGTCAAATTCACACCACAGTACTGTGTTTGTGTGTGAGTGATAGGTAAGCCTATTACTGTGTAGGGGTGTTCCTGCCTGTTGAAACATAGACATTCAAAGTTCAACTGAGTTGAAAGTTAGCGAATGTCAGTTTAAGCTGGTAGCCACAGGGCTGGGGGGGTGTGACCGGCACAGCATCACAGGACAGGAAGGGGAGGGACCAGGATGACCAGGTCATCAACGTGTGTGTGGTTGTGATTGGTTGATCAGACTAACAGCCTCTGTGGGGGGTTATGTGAGGTCTCTTGTGGCCCAGAGTAAGTCTTGTCTCTCCTCTCATTAAAGATGCATTCAGGACTGGCTCCCCTGTACGCTTCATACATTATCCAGGACCCTGATCCATGATTAATGAAAAGGCTTCTAAATATAAGACAACAAAACAGGTGTTGAGTGGATGTAAACAGACAAATGTGACGTAAGCCTAGCCAGGCAGACCTGAGACATCTCACACCTGGACTTTCACAGAACAGACAAACGAGCTAGACATGCTAACCGGGCCTAGCCAGCTAACTGTGTTAGCAAGCACTGTGGCAGAGCCAATCAGAGACGGCTGAAGTTGAGCGGAGCCGGATCAACCAATTACAATCACACACACAGTGATGATGCGTTCCCTGGTTATGTACATGCTTAACACAGTGATAATGCGTTCCCTGGTTATGTACATGCTTAACACAGTGATGATGCGTTCCCTGGTTATGTACATGCTTAACACAGTGATGATGCGTTCCCTGGTTATGTACATGCTTAACACAGTGATGATGCGTTCCCTGGTTATGTACATGCTTAACACAGTGATGATGCGTTCCCTGGTTATGTACATGCTTAACACAGTGATGATGCGTTCCCTGGTTATGTACATGCTTAACACCGTTTATAATCATGATATTTCTGTGCTGTTATCTCTAATACCTGGCAATATTATCAATAAATCTTTAAAAAACTGATTAGCCAACATACAAAAGTTTTCTATATAAACAAATCGTCCTCCCTCTTCCTGACTGTCTCATGGTAAACGCTGAGCATCAACAAACCAGCATCTCAGATAGCTGTTAGCATCTCAGATAGCTGTCAGCATCTCAGATAGCTGTCAGCATCTCAGATAGCTGTTAGCATCTCAGATAGCTGTTAGCATCTCAGATAGCTGTTAGCATCTCAGATAGCTGTCAGCGTTTCAGATAGCTGTTAGCATCTCAGATAGCTGTTAGCATCTCAGATAGCTGTTAGCATCTCAGATAGCTGTCAGCGTTTCAGATAGCTGTTAGCATCTCAGATAGCTGTTAGCATCTCAGATAGCTGTTAGCATCTCAGATAGCTGTTAGCATCTCAGATAGCTGTTAGCATCTCAGATAGCTGTCAGCACAGCACTGCTGCAGTCAGCAGGTCGTTTAGCGCTAACGCTAGCTCCTTTCTGCCTGATAGTCAGCACTGTCACGTCACTAGACATCAGAGGTGCCAATAAGTCTGGATATGAATCTGGCCCCTGCCTAGCCTCCGTCAGGTGGGTGTCGTTTGTTCGTGCGTCTGTGTTTCTGTGCTCCAAGTGTGGATGTCGGTGGTAAGTGTGTGTGAGTGTATGAGTGTGTGATGTATGTGTGTGTGTGTATACCTTGGTCTTCATGAACTTGGAGTGGTTCTTGTAGATCTCCATCTGTTTGAGTTCCTCCTCCCTATCCTCGGAGTTCAGAAGGCCGCTGGCTTTCAGCATCTGGATCTCATCCTCCAGATCCCGAATGTTGCGCTCCAAAGACGCAATCTTGGTATCCTACACACACACACACACACACACACACACACACACACACACACACACACACACACAGAGATGATCAGGCCTAGCTCATGATTCAGCAGAACAATCCATGTTCAAAAGCACAAGAAATAGGAGAGTTAAAAAAGAGAGAGAGAAAAAAGCTGCTGGATGTAGCTGTGAGTCTGAGAGTGACTGAAATATCCATGGATGAAATCAAAAGCCTCTCCCTCAATCTCTCTCTCTCTATCTCTCTCTATATATCTCTCCCTCAATCTCTCTCTCTCTATCTCTCTCTATATCTCTCCCTCAATCTCTCTCTCTCTATCTCTCTCTCTCTCTCTCCCTCAGTCTCTCTCTATATCTCTCTCTCTATCTCTCTCGTTCTCTCCGAAGATGAATTACCATCTGATAATACTGAGCAGACATCCAGCCAGAGGAGAGACCAGCCAGAGGAGAGACCAGCCAGAGGAGGGAGAGACACGACGAGGAGCAGAGAGACCAGACGTGATGCCAGACGTGATGCCTGCTAGTCCTCCACACATCGATACAGAAGCTCTCTGAACTGCCAACGCTACGCACAGCCGCAACTTTGCAGCTTTTTAAATAAATAATCCAAGATTAGCCATGGTCCATCTCCTACTCCTGCAGAGTACCGAGCAAACAGGGACCTCTCTCTCTCTGTCCCTCCCTCTCTCTCTCTCTCTCTCTCTCTCTCTCTGTTTATATCTCGTCCCTCCCTCTCTCTCTCTCTGTTTAGATCTCGTCCCTCCCTCCCTCTCTCTCTCTCTCTCTCTCTCTCTATATCTCGTCCCTCCCTCTCTCTCTCTCTCTCTCTCTCTCTCTCTCTCTCTCTCTCTCTCTCTCTCTCTCTGTTTATATCTCGTCCCTCCCTCTCTCTCTCTGTCTCTGTTGATAGTATCTTGTCCCTCCCTCCCTCTCTCTCTCTCTGTTTATATCTCCTCCCTCCCTCATGCCCCTCCCACCCGTCTCTCTTTTGCTTTCATACCAAGCCCCATGCCTCGCTCCCTCGCTCCCTCGGGGGCTGTTTGGCTACTCCTGCGTGTCCCCCTGACGACGCTCCAGAGTGGGGGGGGAACATGTCCTGGGACACCCACAGCTCTGGGGGGTCTACACCTGCCTCTCCAGACTCTTTACCCCCCAGCCCGTAAACCCCACCTCAGAGAGCGATGCTGCTCATCCATACGACAGGACGTGGTACCTCAGACGGAGGAACACTTTCCTATCGGTGCATCACCTGACCAGAGTCCATCTCACGCTATCTCGGAAGGCTGGCTCACTTTCATTTCCCTTGCTGTATCTGCCTCTTATAAACAACCACACCTGTTTCCATGGTAGCAGCAGTCAAGCAGGTTCAGTGCGCTATGTTGTCTCTAGCGAGCGAGAGAAGGGGGGGGGGAATTACTCATGCTGCCATCAGCATCGAGATGGCTGTGGAAGAGGAGAGGAGGAGAGGAGGAGGAGGAGGAGAGGAGGAGGAGACGAGGAGGATAGGAGAGGAGGAGGAAAGGAGAGGAGGAGAGGAGGATAGGAGAGGAGGAGAGGAGGAGGAGGAAAGGAGGAGAGGAGCAGGGAGTTCCTCCGGGGGGGGGGAGGGGGGGGTGTTGCTCTGATCGCTAGGACCCAGTGGTGTGCTGGTCACATGACTGAGCTGAGGGATGCTGGGAGACCGCTCGAGCAAGCAGCGCTTCAATCCTGCACGGGCTGTGTGTGTGTCAGGCCTGGTGTGAGGTCATGATTTATTTTTAGGAAGTGATGTCATGACTCTGCAGAGGAGATGGGAGGCGGCTACAGCAGAGCGGCTCTACAACGCTGTGTTCCATCTGTCCTGCATCACCATCACACACAGCATCCCTCTACAGCTACAGCTGGACATTCATGTGTGGGGTATATTCATGTGTGGGGTACATTCATGTGTGGGGTACATTAATGAGCAACTCAGCAGTTATGGCTTAGCGTTAGAGAGTAGCCTAGAGAACGTTCCACACCTAGAGCATGTAGCCTAGAGAACGTTCCACACCTAGAGCATGTAGCCTAAAGAACGTTCCACATGTAGCTTAGAGAACGTTCCACATGTAGCCTAGAGAACGTTCCACACCTAAAGCATGCAGCCTAGAGAACGTTCCATATGTAGCCTAGAGAACGTTCCACACCTAGAGCATGTAGCCTAGAGAACGTTCCACATGTAGCCTAGAGAACGTTCCACATGTAGCCTAGAGAACGTTCCACATGTAGCCTAGAGAACGTTCCACATGTAGCCTAGAGAACGTTCCACATGTAGCCTAGAGAACGTTCCACATGTAGCCTAGAGAACGTTCCACATGTAGCCTAGAGAACGTTCCACACCTAGAGCATGTAGCCTAGAGAACGTTCCACACCTAAAGCATGTAGCCTACAGAACGTTCCACACCTAGAGCATGTAGCCTAGAGAACGTTCCACACCTAGAGCATGTAGCCTAGAGAAC
Organism: Mallotus villosus; assembly: GCA_903064625.1. NCBI lineage: Eukaryota > Metazoa > Chordata > Actinopteri > Osmeriformes > Salangidae > Mallotus > Mallotus villosus. The sequence goes on along the minus strand of CAEFZP010002340.1, from coordinate 86,300 downwards.
GTTCCACATGTAGCCTAGAGAACGTTCCACATGTAGCCTACAGAACGTTCCACACCTAGAGCATGTAGCCTAGAGAACGTTCCACATGTAGCCTAGAGAACGTTCCACATGTAGCCTAGAGAACGTTCCACACCTAGAGCATGTAGCCTAGAGAACGTTCCACACCTAGAGCATGTAGCCTAGAGAACGTTCCACACCTAGAGCATGTAGCCTAGAGAACGTTCCACACCTAGAGCATGTAGCCTAGAGAACGTTCCACATGTAGCCTAGAGAACGTTCCACACCTGTCCTGGCTGACAGGCTAGTAAGACTGGAGGAGCACCTGAAGTCCACATGACTCACGTATGTCCTCATACCATGTCAGGATAAAACAGCATGGATATATACTGCACGTATATATACTGCATAACAGGTTTACACACATCAGTATGAGTATATCTGGGTCACTGGTTACTGCGAAACACAATCAGAAACACTACTGTATGTGATAGGTTAGGGTTAGTATTTGTATACCTTCATCTGAGGTAACAGTATTTATATACAATAGTGTATTTAATACTTTAGTATTTATACTGTTGTATTTATACACTGTAGCAAATATACTGTTGTACGAAATAGTATGATATACAATTTTGTAATGTTATTGTGTAAAAATATTTTTTTTAATGGTTTAACTAAATGTGAGTGATGTTGCTGTACCTCTCACCTTCATCTCTATGATGTCATGTTGCTGTGATGTCATGTTGCTGTGATGTCATGATGCTGTGATGTCACGTTGCTGTGATGTCATGTTGCCGTGATGTCATGTTGCTGTGATGTCATGTTGCTGTGATGTATTGTTGCTGTGATGTCATGATGCTGTGATGTCATGTTGCTGTGATGTCACGTTGCTGTGATGTCATGTTGCCGTGATGTCATGTTGCTGTGATGTCATGTTGCTGTGATGTAATGTTGCTGTGATGTCACGTTGCTGTGATGTCATGTTGCTGTGATGTCATGTTGCTGTGATGTCATGTTGCTGTGATGTCATGTTGCTGTGATGTCATGTTGCTGTGATGTCATGTTGCTGTGATGTCATGTTGCTGTGATGTCATGTTGCTTATCACCTTCATCTCTATGATGGTCTGAAGAGCCTTGGTCTTCCCTGGATCTTGGTGCAGCTGGTTCCTCCTGTGCAGCTCCTTGGAGAACCCACAAGAGCTCAAGTCACACGGGGGCAACAAAACAAACCGCTGTGCTGTGGTCTCACTCAGTCACTCGTGAAGAGTCAGACAGTGTTAAAGTCTCACTCAGTCACTCGTGAAGAGCCAGACAGTGTTAAAGTCTCACTCAATCACAAGAGTCAGACAGTGTTTAAGTCTCACTCAGTCACTGGTGAAGAGTCAGACAGTGTTAAAGTCTCACTCAGTCACAAGAGTCAGACAGTGTTTAAGTCTCACTCAGTCACTGGTGAAGAGTCAGACAGTGTTAAAGTCTCACTCAGTCACTCGTGAAGAGTCAGACAGTGTTAAAGTCTCACTCAGTCACAAGAGTCAGACAGTGTTCAAGTCTCACTCAGTCACAAGAGTCAGACAGTGTTAAAGTCTCACTCAGTCACAAGAGCCAGACAGTGTTAAAGTCTCACTCAGTCACAAGAGTCAGACAGTGTTAAAGTCTCACTCAGTCACTAGTGAAGAGTCAGACAGTGTTCAAGTCTCACTCAGTCACTGGTGAAGAGCCAGACAGTGTTAAAGTCTCACTCAGTCACTAGTGAAGAGTCAGACAGTGTTCAAGTCTCACTCAGTCACTGGTGAAGAGTCAGACAGTGTTAAAGTCTCACTCAGTCACAAGAGCCAGACAGTGTTAAAGTCTCACTCAGTCACTGGTGAAGGGCCAGACAGTGTTAAAGTCTCACTCAGTCACAAGAGTCAGACAGTGTTCAAGTCTCACTCAGTCACTGGTGAAGAGTCAGACAGTGTTCAAGTCTCACTCAGTCACAAGAGTCAGACAGTGTTAAAGTCTCACTCAGTCACTGGTGAAGAGCCAGACAGTGTTCAAGTCTCACTCAGTCACTGGTGAAGAGCCAGACAGTGTTCAAGTCTCACTCAGTCACTGGTGAAGAGCCAGACAGTGTTAAAGTCTCACTCAGTCACTGGTGAAGAGTCAGACAGTGTTCAAGTCTCACCCAGTCACTGGTGAAGAGCCAGACAGTGTTAAAGTCTCACTCAGTCACTGGTGAAGAGTCAGACAGTGTTCAAGTCTCACTCAGTCACTGGTGAAGAGCCAGACAGTGTTAAAGTCTCACTCAGTCACTGGTGAAGGGCCAGACAGTGTTAAAGTCTCACTCAGTCACAAGAGTCAGACAGTGTTCAAGTCTCACTCAGTCACTGGTGAAGAGTCAGACAGTGTTCAAGTCTCACTCAGTCACAAGAGTCAGACAGTGTTAAAGTCTCACTCAGTCACTGGTGAAGAGCCAGACAGTGTTCAAGTCTCACTCAGTCACTGGTGAAGAGCCAGACAGTGTTCAAGTCTCACTCAGTCACTGGTGAAGAGCCAGACAGTGTTAAAGTCTCACTCAGTCACTGGTGAAGAGTCAGACAGTGTTCAAGTCTCACCCAGTCACTGGTGAAGAGCCAGACAGTGTTAAAGTCTCACTCAGTCACTGGTGAAGAGTCAGACAGTGTTCAAGTCTCACTCAGTCACTGGTGAAGAGCCAGACAGTGTTAAAGTCTCACTCAGTCACTGGTGAAGAGTCAGACAGTGTTAAAGTCTCACTCAGTCACAAGAGTCAGACAGTGTTAAAGTCTCACTCAGTCACTAGTGAAGAGTCAGACAGTGTTCAAGTCTCACTCAGTCACTGGTGAAGAGCCAGACAGTGTTAAAGTCTCACTCAGTCACTAGTGAAGAGTCAGACAGTGTTCAAGTCTCACTCAGTCACTGGTGAAGAGTCAGACAGTGTTAAAGTCTCACTCAGTCACAAGAGCCAGACAGTGTTAAAGTCTCACTCAGTCACTGGTGAAGGGCCAGACAGTGTTAAAGTCTCACTCAGTCACAAGAGTCAGACAGTGTTCAAGTCTCACTCAGTCACTGGTGAAGAGTCAGACAGTGTTCAAGTCTCACTCAGTCACAAGAGTCAGACAGTGTTAAAGTCTCACTCAGTCACTGGTGAAGAGCCAGACAGTGTTAAAGTCTCACTCAGTCACTGGTGAAGAGTCAGACAGTGTTAAAGTCTCACTCAGTCACTGGTGAAGAGCCAGACAGTGTTAAAGTGTTTATGTCAGGAGGCTGGTGGTTCAGAGCAGCCAGAGAGAGAGGAGAGCCCATGTGTGACGGCTTGGTTAGAGACATGCTCTCATGCTGCCTGCTCCTACAACCTTCTCACATCTCAAGTCTGGTGGCGCCCTCTAGTGTTCAGGAGTAAACACTCCAGCCAGACAGAAGCAGAGAACCCGACACGATCCTCCTAGTAAGCCAAGCGGTGTCCATACGACAGCACACCTGCAGCACACCTGCAGCACACCTGCAGCACACCTGCAGCACACCTGCAGCACACCTGCAGCACACCTGCAGCACACCTGCAGCACACCTGCAGCACACCTGCAGCACACCTGCAGCACAACTGCAGCACACCTGCAGCACACCTGCAGCACACCTGCAGCACACCTGCAGCACACCTGCAGCACACCTGCAGCACACCTGCAGCACACCTGCAGCACACCTGCAGCACACCTGCAGCACACCTGCAGCACACCTGCAGCACACCTGCAGCACACCTGCAGCACACCTGCAGCACACCTGCAGCACACCTGCAGCACACCTGGACACCAGAGGGAGGAGACAGGGCCGTACCTCTCGGAGATGGATGTTCTCCTTTTCCTTCTGGTCCAGGATGACCTCCAGGTGTCCCAGCTGAGCCTCTGCCTCCGCGATGCGTCTGCTCCTCTCCTGCTCCTCGTCGTCCATCCCACGGCCAGGCCCTGGGGGAAGGCCTTTGCTCTGCAGCATCTCCAGAAGCTTCTTAATGGACTCGTCCCTGGCGCCCAGGGTCTGCTTCTGGGTCTCGATCCTCAGCTCCATCTCCTCCAGGGTCTTCCTCAGCAGGAACAGCTCCTTGGCCTGCCGGTCGTGTTCAGCCTGTAGCCGGCGGAAGTTGTCCTCGTTGAGCTCGATGGAGGTGAAGTGGTCAGAGCCCAACCTGCTCTCCTGCTGCAGCAGGTGGTTCAGGTCTCTCTGGGTACGCAGCTCATCCTGCAAGGCCTGGATGGTGAGCTGGAGGTGCTGGGAGGGAGGAGGGGGAGGCAGGGGGAGAGGGGTCAGGGGGGAGGGTAGGAAGAGGAGGGGCAGGGGAAGAGGGGGGGTAGAGGGGGGGGCGTGAGGCATAGGAATGTCAGGGTAATTCCAACAGGCAGGGTTCACTGATCAGTCCTGTTCTGGTGCTATACAGACATCCTACAGAGGGGGAAACACACTACAGAAACCAGAGGAGGTGTTCATGGCTCTGTGAAGAGCAGGGGTTTAGGTGTACAGAACACACACACACACGTACAGAACACACACACACACGTACAGAACACACACACGTACAGAACACACACACGTACAGAACACACACACACAGTATGGGAAATCCTGATGTCAAAATTATTAAAAAAAATAAACTTACCACACTAGAGCATATGGAAAAATGCAAAAAAAACATACAAAATTGTTTGCCGCCAAAACAAATAAACAGACGTGAATGTATGTCTACTGAAGCCTCCATTGACTGTTTATCTAGTAACTATTTCTGTACAAACAAGCTATAAATGTCTGTCTACCATCGAAAGTCTGGACAGATTTACGCATTAAATGAATGCGGCTGAGAGGAAACAATGATCAGAGATGATGGGAAAACGTGCCTCTGTGATTGGTAGATGAAAACAGAGCCTCTGTGATTGGTAGATGAAAACAGAGCAGCTGCTGTAACTGCTCCTCCTGCAGCACACCCTCGTTTACACGCTCACTTCTCTCACCCTCATTTACACGCTCACTTCTCTCCTCCATCTTTGAGGACTGAGTAGGTGTTTGAGTGTCAGATGCAGGATTCAGCACTCAGAGAAAGGAAGGCAAGACTCGGGATGTTTGTCTTGTAAGATAAATACAGTCGCTCTATTTGATCAAATAAGGATTTCTACATATGGTAGAAATACAAACCGGTGTCTGGTCATGAGGGAATAAGGAAGGAGATCATGTCTCTAGATAGCTTGAAGTGGTGGGAAGGTCTCTGACTGAGAGACCTGTTAGCTGAACACTCATGACGTCATGACGTCAGCTTGGCTCAGGGTGTGGTGTCTGGTTAAGGCAAGGTGTCCTTACATGAGAGACTCATTAATAACAAAACCTTTTTAAACACTTACGTGTTAAAATAATAATAAGAGAGTTTTGGGCACAAACAGAAAACAGGAACAAAACGTTTCATAGGGGGAGGTACACGCATCGTGCAGTTATGCCATCAGAACACAAAAAACGTGAGTAGTTTGAGTAGGGTTGGCAAGGGGCAGGAGAAGGGGCAGGACAGGGGCGGGGCGGGGCAGGGGCAGGAGGAGGGGCAGGAGAAGGGGCAGGAGAAGGGGCAGGACAGGGGCAGGAGAAGGGGCAGGAGGAGGGGCAGGAGAAGGGGCAGGACAGGGGCAGGACAGGGGCAGGACAGGGGCAGGACAGGGGCAGGACAGGGGCAGGAGAAGGGGCAGGACAGGGGCAGGACAGGGGCAGGACAGGGGCAGGAGAAGGGGCAGGAGAAGGGGCAGGAGAAGGGGCAGGACAGGGGCAGGAGAAGGGGCAGGACAGGGGCAGGACAGGGGCAGGACAGGGGCAGGACAGGGGCAGGAGAAGGGGCAGGACAGGGGCAGGACAGGGGCAGGACAGGGGCAGGAGAAGGGGCAGGAGAAGGGGGCAGGACAGGGGCAGGAGAAGGGGCAGGACAGGGGTGGTGTCAGGGGCAGGAGAAGGGGTGGTGTATTACACAGAGGGTTAGGTACACACTTGCAGTGACAGAGTGTGTCAGAAGCAACAGCGTCTGTACAGGGTCTGGTGACATCACACACCTCTCTGTAGTGTTGGGGGAGGGGGGACTACCAGCCAGGTGTCTGGTGACATCACACACCTCTCTGTAGTGTTGGGGGAGGTGGGACTACCAGCCAGGTGTTGGTGACATCACACACCTCTCTGTAGTGTTGGGGGAGGGGGGACTACCAGCCAGGTGTCTGGTGACATCACACACCTCTCTGTAGTGTTGGGGGAGGGGGGACTACCAGCCAGGTGTCTGGTGACATCACACACCTCTCTGTAGTGTTGGGGGAGGGGGGACTACCAGCCAGGTGTCTGGTGACATCACACACCTCTCTGTAGTGTTGGGGGAGGGGGGACTACCAGCCAGGTGTCTGGTGACATCACACACCTCTCTGTAGTGTTGGGGGAGGGGGGGGACTACCAGCCAGGTGTCTGAGGACCCTGGGGTTTGGCGGGGTAGTGGGGGGGGGGCGGGGGGACACACAGGTCACCCTGAGGGAGACTCTGGGGTTTGGCGGGGTAGTGGGGGGGGGGCGGGGGGACACACAGGTCCCCCTGAGGGAGACTCTATGTTGTGCCACTCAGCGGAGGCAAACATAGCAGACAAACCTTGGTCCTGCGGGCGTCCAGCAGCTAGCGAGGGAGGAGCCAACAGAGAGAATGAACACAGCGTCAGAACAAACACACACCTACACACACACACACCCCTACACACACATATACACCTACACACTCCCTTACACACACATATCCACCTACACACACCCCTACACACACACAGACACCTACACACACCGCTACACACACATATACACCTACACACACCCCTACACACACACAGACACCTACACACACCCCTACACACACACCCCTACACACACACACAGACACCTACACACACCCCTACACACACACACACACACACACCCCTACACACACACACAGACACCTACACACATACACACACACATGTAACAGAGATGGGTGGGGAAAGCAGTACCCATGATAAAAATATAAATAAATATCTTTCAACCATCCATTCATCCTTCCTGAAATTGGTGTAAAAGGGAAATGCATGTAAGTATTGGATCACAGCAGGCATGGGCGTATCTAGCCCCTGACAGCAGGTAAACCTGACATCAGTAGTGTTGGATCACAGCAGGTAAACATCTGTAGTTTCAGGGGAAAACCTTTGTGGAAAGAGGCAGAGACACTTCTGACACACTGCCCCCTGCAGGACGGGGGGGGGACACACACTGCCCCCTGCAGTGTGTCCCCCCAGTCCTGCAGAGGGCAGTGTGTCCCCCCGTCCTGCAGGGGGCAGTGTGTCCCCCCGTCCTGCAGGGGGCAGTGTCTCCCCCCGTCCTGCAGGGGGCAGTGTCTCCCCCCGTCCTGCAGAGGGCAGTGTCTCCCCCCGTCCTGCAGGGGGCAGTGTGTGTCCCCGTCCTGCAGGGGGCAGTGTGTCCCCCCGTCCTGCAGGGGGCAGTGTGTCCCCCCGTCCTGCAGAGGGCAGTGTGTCCCCCAGTCCTGCAGAGGGCAGTGTGTCGCCCCGTCCTGCAGGGGGCAGTGTGTCCCCCCGTCCTGCAGAGGGCAGTGTGTCCCCCCGTCCTGCAGGGGGCAGTGTGTCCCCCCGTCCTGCAGGGGGCAGTGTGTGTCCCCGTCCTGCAGGGGGCAGTGTGTGTCCCCGTCCTGCAGAGGGCAGTGTGTCCCCCCGTCCTGCAGAGGGCAGTGTGTCCCCCAGTCCTGCAGGGGGCAGTGTGTCCCCCCATCCTGCAGGGGGCAGTGTGTCCCCGTCCTGCAGGGGGCAGTGTGTCCCCCCGTCCTGCAGGGGGCAGTGTGTCCCCCCGTCCTGCAGGGGGCAGTGTGTCCCCCCGTCCTGCAGAGGGCAGTGTGTCCCCCCGTCCTGCAGGGGGCAGTGTGTCCCCCCGTCCTGCAGGGGGCAGTGTGTCCCCCCGTCCTGCAGGGGGCAGTGTGTCCCCCCGTCCTGCAGAGGGCAGTGTGTCCCCCCGTCCTGCAGAGGGCAGTGTGTCCCCCCGTCCTGCAGGGGGCAGTGTGTCCCCGTCCTGCAGGGGGCAGTGTGTCCCCCCGTCCTGCAGAGGGCAGTGTGTCCCCATCCTGCAGGGGGCAGTGTGTCCCCCCGTCCTGCAGAGGGCAGTGTGTCCCCCCGTCCTGCAGGGGGCAGTGTGTCCCCCCGTCCTGCAGGGGGCAGTGTGTCCCCCCGTCCTGCAGAGGGCAGTGTGTCCCCCCGTCCTGCAGGGGGCAGTGTGTCCCCGTCCTGCAGGGGGCAGTGTGTCCCCCAGTCCTGCAGGGGGCAGTGTGTCCCCCCGTCCTGCAGAGGGCAGTGTCTCCCCCCGTCCTGCAGAGGGCAGTGTGTCCCCCCGTCCTGCAGAGGGCAGTGTGTCCCCCCGTCCTGCAGGGGGCAGTGTGTCCCCCCGTCCTGCAGGGGGCAGTGTGTCCCCCGTCCTGCAGAGGGCAGTGTGTCCCCCTGTCCTGCAGGGGGCAGTGTGTCCCCCGTCCTGCAGAGGGCAGTGTCTCCCCGTCCTGCAGGGGGCAGTGTGTCCCCCCGTCCTGCAGAGGGCAGTGTGTCCCCCCGTCCTGCAGAGGGCAGTGTGTCCCCTCGTCCTGCAGGGGGCAGTGTGTCCCCCCGTCCTGCAGGGGGCAGTGTGTCCCCGTCCTGCAGGGGGCAGTGTGTCCCCCAGTCCTGCAGGGGGCAGTGTGTCCCCCCGTCCTGCAGGGGGCAGTGTGTCCCCCCGTCCTGCAGAGGGCAGTGTGTCCCCCCGTCCTGCAGGGGGCAGTGTGTCCCCGTCCTGCAGAGGGCAGTGTGTCCCCGTCCTGCAGGGGGCAGTGTGTCCCCCCGTCCTGCAGGGGGCAGTGTGTCCCCCAGTCCTGCAGAGGGCAGTGTGTCCCCCCGTCCTGCAGGGGGCAGTGTGTCCCCCCGTCCTGCAGAGGGCAGTGTGTCCCCCCGTCCTGCAGGGGGCAGTGTGTCCCCCCGTCCTGCAGGGGGCAGTGTGTCCCCCCGTCCTGCAGAGGGCAGTGTCTCCCCCCGTCCTGCAGAGGGCAGTGTGTCCCCCCGTCCTGCAGGGGGCAGTGTGTCCCCGTCCTGCAGGGGGCAGTGTGTCCCCCCGTCCTGCAGAGGGCAGTGTGTCCCCGTCCTGCAGGGGGCAGTGTGTCCCCCCGTCCTGCAGGGGGCAGTGTGTCCCCCCGTCCTGCAGGGGGCAGTGTGTCCCCCCGTCCTGCAGGGGGCAGTGTGTCCCCCCGTCCTGCAGGGGGCAGTGTGTCCCCGTCCTGCAGGGGGCAGTGTGTCCCCCCGTCCTGCAGAGGGCAGTGTGTCCCCGTCCTGCAGGGGGCAGTGTGTCCCCCCGTCCTGCAGGGGGCAGTGTGTCCCCCCGTCCTGCAGGGGGCAGTGTGTCCCCAGAAAGGGCGCTGAGGAGCGGTGTGCTGAGGAGCGGTGTGCTGGAGCGAGAGCAGCGTGTTACTTGTGCTGCTCTGGGCTCTGGGCTTACGTAAGACACCAGGCCAGGATGAGAACACCACCGGGCAGCAGTCTGTCACTCCACACACAGGCTCTTGCACTAGGACTTCTGTCACTCCACACACAGCCTCCTGCACTAAGACCTCTGTCACTCCACACACAGCCTCCTGCACTAAGACCTCTGTCACTTCACACACAGACTATTGCACTAAGACCTCTGTCACTCCACACACAGACTCCTGCACTAAGACCTCTGTCACTCCACACACAGACTCCTGCACTCCTCTGTCACTCCACACACAGACTCCTGCACTAAGACCTCTGTCACTCCACACACAGACTCCTGCACTCCTCTGTCACTCCACACACAGGCTCCTGCACTAAGACCTCTGTCACTCCACACACAGCCTCCTGCACTAAGACCTCTGTCACTCCACACACAGACTCCTGCACTCCTCTGTCACTCCACACACAGCTCCTGCACTAAGACCTCTGTCACTCCACACACAGGCTCCTGCACTCCTCTGTCACTCCACACACAGGCTCCTGCACTAAGACCTCTGTCACTCCACACACAGCCTCCTGCACTAAGACCTCTGTCACTCCACACACAGACTCCTGCACTCCTCTGTCACTCCACACACAGCTCCTGCACTAAGACCTCTGTCACTCCACACACAGCCTCCTGCACTAAGACCTCTGTCACTCCACACACAGCCTCCTGCACTAAGACCTCTGTCACTCCACACACAGGCTCCTGCACTCCTCTGTCACTCCACACACAGGCTCCTGCACTAAGACCTCTGTCACTCCACACACAGCCTCCTGCACTAGGACCTCTGTCACTCCACACACAGGCTCCTGCACTAAGACCTCTGTCATGGGGTTTCAGCAAAATACTAAAAGTAAAACAAACTGAAATGGTAAAAGAGGTGTGTGTGAGGGGGTTTCTGCTGGTGAGGATCAGATGTTATGTTTGTCTTCTGCTTATCTCCCTGCTCATCTCTCTCTGCTCATCTCTCTGCTCGTCTCTCTGCTTATCTCTCTGCTCGTCTCTCTGCTCATCTCTCTGCTTATCTCTCTCCTCATCTCTCTGCTCATCTCTCTCTGCTCATCTCTCTGCTCGTCTCTCTGCTTATCTCTCTGCTCGTATCTCTGCTCATCTCTCTCAACATATATACAGACGAGTTAGGCCTAATATAGATTTATACTGTATATCTGTTAGTAGTATAGAACATAGTACAGTACGGTTGATGTGTAAAACAAGTGTATTTCCCCTCTACTACATTCTGTCCAATTCCCAACCCCACCCAATGAACTCCCTGAACCACAGACAGGATCACATCAAATCTGCAGGAGAAACTCGATATCTCCCTGCAAGGAGATCATTGAGGACATTTCTGTATTTCTTCTTTTCCCACTGTCATCTCTCTCTCTCTCTCTCTCTCTCTCTCTCTCTCAGTCTCTCTCTTTCTCTACCTCTCTCTCCATCTGTCTTTCTCTCCATCTCTCTTTTTCACTCCTCTCTCTTCCTCCGATCAATATTCTGTCCTTTCATGGTGGTTGGGGAAGCGGTCCAATATCTCCATCTGCATGATTGCACACTGGGGTTACAATCAGCAAACAGTATTTAATAACCAAGCCGTATCCTTCCCTCAAACCACCCTCATCCACCCATTCACCTATTCACCTGCTAACGGGCCCCAGACCAGGGGTCTGTTAGGGGAGCTGGAGGGCCCAGACCAGGGGTCTGTGAGGGGAGCTGAAGGGCCCAGACCAGGGGTCTGTGAGGGGATCTGGAGGGCCCAGACCAGGGGTCTGTGAGGGGATCTGGAGGGCCCAGACCAGGGGTCTGTGAGGGGATCTGGAGGGCCCAGACCAGGGGTCTGTGAGGGGATCTGGAGGGCCCCAGACCAGGGGTCTGTTAGGGGAGCTGGAGGGCCCAGACCAGGGGTCTGTGAGGGGAGCTGGAGGGCCCAGACCAGGGGTCTGTGAGGGGAGCTGGAGGGCCCAGACCAGGGGTCTGTTAGGGGAGCTGGAGGGCCCAGACCAGGGGTCTGTGAGGGGAGCTGGAGGGCCCAGACCAGGGGTCTGTGAGGGGAGCTGAAGGGCCCAGACCAGGGGTCTGTTAGGGGAGCTGGAGGGCCCAGACCAGGGGTCTGTGAGGGGATCTGGAGGGCCCAGACCAGGGGTCTGTGAGGGGAGCTGGAGGGCCCAGACCAGGGGTCTGTTAGGGGAGCTGGAGGGCCCAGACCAGGGGTCTGTGAGGGGAGCTGGAGGGCCCAGACCAGGGGTCTGTTAGGGGAGCTGGAGGGCCCAGACCAGGGGTCTGTTAGGGGAGCTGGAGGGCCCAGACCAGGGGTCTGTGAGGGGAGCTGGAGGGCTCAGACCAGGGGTCTGTGAGGGGAGCTGGAGGGCCCAGACCAGGGGTCTGTGAGGGGAGCTGGAGGGCCCAGACAAGGGGTAGACAGGCTAGCAGAGCTCACTGGTGCTGTGTTGAACTGATGACAAATTTCACCTTTGTTGAAAGTAACACTCAGACTGTCAATCACACACACACACACAAAATCGGCTCATAGGCAGTTAAAAAGTATAAACACAATGACAGAGCTCTCCACCAGTCTACACACTCACTCACTCTTCTCTCCACACCTCCCTCTTCTCTCACCACATCAGTGCTGTATCACACCACTCTGCCGTAGCACATAAGCTCCTTCTGTGCGTCAGTGAACATAGGTGGGTGACAATCACATGAACTTCATGAGTCAGACTGACTCACATACATCTTAGTCTCTCCTGATACATCTTACAGTACAGGAGTCTCTCCTACCGTACAGGAGTCTCTCCTACAATACAGGAGTCTCTCTTACAGTACAGGAGTCTCTCCTACAGTACAGGAGTCTCTCCTACAGTACAGGAGTCTCTCCTACAATACAGGAGTCTCTCCTACAATACAGGAGTCTCTCCTACAATACAGGAGTCTCTCCTACAATACAGGAGTCTCTCCTACAATACAGGAGTCTCTCCTACAGTACAGGAGTCTCTCCTACCGTACTGGAGTCTCTCCTACAGTACAGGAGTCTCTCCTACAATACAGGAGTCTCTCCTACAATACAGGAGTCTCTCCTACCGTACTGGAGTCTCTCCTACCGTACTGGAGTCTCTCCTACCGTACAGGAGTCTCTCCTACAATACAGGAGTCTCTCCTACAATACAGGAGTCTCTCCTACAATACAGGAGTCTCTCCTACAGTACACTAGTCTCTCCTACAGTACAGAAGTCTCTCCTACCGTACAGGAGTCTCTCCTACCGTACAGGAGTCTCTCCTACAGTACACTAGTCTCTCCTACAATACAGGAGTCTCTCCTACAATACAGGAGTCTCTCCTACAGTACAGGAGTCTCTCCTACAATACAGGAGTCTCTCCTACAATACAGGAGTCTCTCCTACAATACACTAGTCTCTCCTACAGTACAGGAGTCTCTCCTACAATACAGGAGTCTCTCCTACAATACAGGAGTCTCTCCTACAATACAGGAGTCTCTCCTACAGTACAGGAGTCTCTCCTACAGTACAGGAGTCTCTCCTACAATACAGGAGTCTCTCCTACAATACAGGAGTCTCTCCTACAATACAGGAGTCTCTCCTACAATACAGGAGTCTCTCCTACAGTACAGGAGTCTCTCCTACAATACAGGAGTCTCTCCTACAGTACACGAGTCTCTCCTACCGTACAGGAGTCTCTCCTACAATACAGGAGTCTCTCCTACAATACAGGAGTCTCTCCTACAATACAGGAGTCTCTCCTACCGTACAGGAGTCTCTCCTACCGTACTGGAGTCTCTCCTACAGTACAGGAGTCTCTCCTACAATACAGGAGTCTCTCCTACAATACAGGAGTCTCTCCTACAATACAGGAGTCTCTCCTACAATACAGGAGTCTCTCCTACAATACAGGAGTCTCTCCTACCGTACAGGAGTCTCTCCTACAATACAAGAGTCTCTCCTACAGTACAGGAGTCTCTCCTACAATACAAGAGTCTCTCCTACCGTACACTAGTCTCTCCTACCGTACAGGAGTCTCTCCTACCGTACAGGAGTCTCTCCTACCGTACAGGAGTCTCTCCTACAGTAGCAAAGTCAAACTTCATGTCCAGTTGTTCCGTCAGTCAATGTGACCACCTCACTACTCTCCCAGAGAGTCACCGTGTCGCTCCGTTGCAGCTGCAGCCTGTCTGGGTGTCTCTCCCAGGGCAGGCTGGCCGTGTCTGGGTGTCTCTCCCAGGGCAGGCTGGCCGTGTCTGGGGGGCCGGGGACTGACGCGTCCCGGGAGAGAAGCAGCTGACAGCTCCAGTCCACCTCGTTAGGCCAGCGCTGGGCCAGGGGGCGCTGGGAGAACCTGCGGCGATCAATAACCTAAACCTGCTCACGTCTCACTGCCTCTTCACAGCTCTGCCTCGCTGGTGGTGGGAGGTGAGTGAGCACACACACACACACTGCCTCTGATCCTGCCTCTGATCCTGCCTCTGATCCTACCTCCCATCTCCTGTATGGCTCTTTGTCTCTCCAGATATCCTTTCTTACTTTTCGGGACAAGATGCTTCAAAGTTTCAAAGGGTTGGCTTCTCTCTGCTCTCTTCACCTTTACTCCAGAAAGTCTTCTTCTTCACCAGACTAAACTCTCTCTTCCTCACATCCTTTCATCTTCAGTGGGCCCTTTTCTCCTCGCCCAACACTTCCTGCTTCTGGAGAAACAAAAGAGGCCTTTAATCAATCCATGTTTCTTTCCGTCATCTTTCATTGTCCAAGTACGGTTCCAATCCAAAGAACACAAGTCACCAAGAACGCCAAAAATACCCGGATATGTTCTTGGTCCGCCCCTTTTATGGAGGTTGCATCTGATGGTGACTTGATCAGTGAGAACTCATCTGATTTCCCAGAAGTCATTGCAAGAACACTCAAATAGTTCTCCGTCTTCGCGGTCTTGCAAGTCCGTTCTCGCAAGACGCTTGGCAAGAACGTTCTTCTCGAGAACGCAAGTACGTTCTTCAGATTGATAAACAGCCAGTCTCTTCACTTCCTGTTTTTGGAGAAACAGAGTGTCTCTACTTCCTGCTTCTGGCCATCTCCACCTGAACTGTGAGTGCAGCAGGGTGCCAACTGGGGTCTGTCGGCACTGATTGGGGAAAAAACAATCCAACCAAGATGGAACCTGCCGTCTCAGAGTCTCCTTTATACTGTCCTGCACCTGGGGAACGTATTTAGTGACTAATCTATTACCACCAGCTAGCGAATCGTCACAACATATACTACCGATGAGGCCATCGCACGACAAGCAAACAGTTGGACATCCAATCCTTTCACTCGTGTGCCTGTTGTACCATGAGGCTGTGGAGGACAAACTCTGCTGTTCATGTTTCAGTTTAGACACATGAACACATGAAGAATGAGTAGGCACAATCGTGACAACACACACACACACAAACACACAACCACAAATACACACCCACAAACTGAACACAAGCCTGCCTCCTACACACTGGTGCCAGAAAAACCCTGAGGACATATTACTACACAGCAGATTAGCATGCTTGAATTACAGTTTGCACGCACAAAATTCATGCACAAAAGACACACACGCTCTCTCACACACACATACACACACTCTCTCACACACACATACACACTCCCATACACAGGCTGGCTTCACTACGTCGAGCCAGGCAGCTTTAAAAACCTCCTGCACGAGAGGAACGCACGCACCCCCATGCAAGAGAGAGACAATCAGAAACCGTGTGTGTGTGAGTGAGTGTGTGTGTTTACGCTTGTGTGTGTGTGTGGCTGTGTGCATGAGAGTGGGGCACACCTGACACACACACCTGGCACACACACTATTTTGACTGCATCGCTATGTGTAAAGAGCAAACACACACCTGGCACACACACACACCTGGCACACACACACACCTGGCACACACACACACATGCACAAACTGCATCGCTATGTGAGAAGAGCAAACACACACCTGGCACACACACACACCTGGCACACACACACACCTGGCACACACACACTATGTGAGAAGAGCAAACACACACCTGGCACACACACACACCTGGCACACACACACACCTGGCACACACACACTATGTGAGAGGAGCGAACACACACCTGCATGAATCAAACACGCTCTACAGAGATCCACACAGGTGGCTCAAGGCCTCTGCTGCCTGCTCTCATGCTGACAGTCCTTCTCATCCAGACATAACCCAGCTCTAGAAGCATTCTGACAGTCCTTCTCATCCAGATATAACCCAGCTCTAGAAGCATTCTGACAGTCCTTCTCATCCAGACATAACCCAGCTCTAGAAGCATTCTGACAGTCCTTCTCATCCAGATATAACCCAGCTCTAGAAGCATTCTGACAGTCCTTCTCATCCAGATATAACCCAGCTCTAGAAGCATTCTGACAGTCCTTCTCATCCAGATATAACCCAGCTCTAGAAGCATTCTGACAGTCCTTCTCATCCAGATATAACCCAGCTCTAGAAGCATTCTGACAGTCCTTCTCATCCAGATATAACCCAGCTCTAGAAGCATTCTGACAGTCCTTCTCATCCAGATATAACCCAGCTCTAGAAGCATTCTGACAGTCCTTCTCATCCAGATATAACCCAGCTCTAGAAGCATTCTGACAGTCCTTCTCATCCAGATATAACCCAGCTCTAGAAGCATTCTGACAGTCCTTCTCATCCAGATATAACCCAGCTCTAGAAGCATTCTGACAGTCCTTCTCATCCAGATATAACCCAGCTCTAGAAGCATTCTGACAGTCCTTCTCATCCAGACATAACCCAGCTCTAGAAGCATTCTGACAGTCCTTCTCATCCAGATATAACCCAGCTCTAGAAGCATTCTGACAGTCCTTATCATCCAGATATAACCCAGCTCTAGAAGCATTCTGACAGTCCTTCTCATCCAGATATAACCCAGCTCTAGAAGCATTCTGACAGTCCTTCTCATCCAGATATAACCCAGCTCTAGAAGCATTCTGACAGTCCTTCTCATCCAGATATAACCCAGCTCTAGAAGCATTCTGACAGTCCTTCTCATCCAGACATAACCCAGCTCTAGAAGCATTCTGACAGTCCTTCTCATCCAGATATAACCCAGCTCTAGAAGCATTCTGACAGTCCTTCTCATCCAGATATAACCCAACTCTAGAAGCATTCTGACAGTCCTGATCATCCAGACATAACCCAGCTCTAGAAGCAGTTCTCATTCTCTGTTTTTGCCACTCTAATTGGATACATACATATACATCTCTTGTCTAATCAACCTTCACTTGATAACAAATGTATGTCAGAGGAATCCCATATGGTGCCCAGAGGACAACTACTAAAGATATGTAGGAGAGAGAGGAAGAGAGATAGAGAGAGAGAGAGAGAGAGAGGAGGGAGAGAGGGAGAGAGAGAGAGAGAGAGAGAGAGAGGTAGAGGGAGAGGGAGCGCAGTGAGGGACGAGTGGAGAGGGAGAGAGCGATTGAGGGAGACGGGAGAGAGGGAGAGGGGTAGAGGCGAGAGGGTGAGCAGGGACGAGGGGAGAGGGAGACAACGATGTCCTTGACATTCCTCTCCAGGCTTTGCACTTCTCCTCTCTTCACAGAGTGATTTAACAAGACCACGACTTTACACACACACACACACACACACACACACACACACACCACACACACACACACACACACACACACACACACACACACACACACACCACACACACACACACACACACACACACACACACACACACTATGTGAGAGGAGCGAACACACACCTGCATGAATCAAACACGCTCTACAGAGATCCACACAGGTGGCTCAAGGCCTCTGCTGCCTGCTCTCATGCTGACAGTCCTTCTCATCCAGACATAACCCAGCTCTAGAAGCATTCTGACAGTCCTTCTCATCCAGATATAACCCAGCTCTAGAAGCATTCTGACAGTCCTTCTCATCCAGACATAACCCAGCTCTAGAAGCATTCTGACAGTCCTCTCATCCAGATATAACCCAGCTCTAGAAGCATTCTGACAGTCCTTCTCATCCAGATATAACCCAGCTCTAGAAGCATTCTGACAGTCCTTCTCATCCAGATATAACCCAGCTCTAGAAGCATTCTGACAGTCCTTCTCATCCAGATATAACCCAGCTCTAGAAGCATTCTGACAGTCCTTCTCATCCAGATATAACCCAGCTCTAGAAGCATTCTGACAGTCCTTCTCATCCAGATATAACCCAGCTCTAGAAGCATTCTGACAGTCCTTCTCATCCAGATATAACCCAGCTCTAGAAGCATTCTGACAGTCCTTCTCATCCAGATATAACCCAGCTCTAGAAGCATTCTGACAGTCCTTCTCATCCAGATATAACCCAGCTCTAGAAGCATTCTGACAGTCCTTCTCATCCAGATATAACCCAGCTCTGAAGCATTCTGACAGTCCTTCTCATCCAGACATAACCCAGCTCTAGAGCATTCTGACAGTCCTTCTCATCCAGATATACCCAACTCTAGAAGCATTCTGACAGTCCTGATCATCCAGATATAACCCAGCTCTAGAAGCATTCTGACAGTCCTTCTCATCCAGATATAACCCAGCTCTAGAAGCATTCTGACAGTCCTTCTCATCCAGATATAACCCAGCTCTAGAAGCATTCTGACAGTCCTTCTCATCCAGATATAACCCAGCTCTAGAAGCATTCTGACAGTCCTTCTCATCCAGATATAACCCAGCTCTAGAAGCATTCTGACAGTCCTTCTCATCCAGACATAACCCAGCTCTAGAAGCATTCTGACAGTCCTTCTCATCCAGATATAACCCAGCTCTAGAAGCATTCTGACAGTCCTTCTCATCCAGATATAACCCAACTCTAGAAGCATTCTGACAGTCCTGATCATCCAGACATAACCCAGCTCTAGAAGCAGTTCTCATTCTCTGTTTTTGCCACTCTAATTGGATACATACATATACATCTCTTGTCTAATCAACCTTCACTTGATAACAAATGTATGTCAGAGGAATCCCATATGGTGCCCAGAGGACAACTACTAAAGATATGTAGGAGAGAGAGGAAGAGAGATAGAGAGAGAGAGAGAGAGAGAGAGGAGAGGGAGAGGGATAAGAAATCAAGAGAGAGCATAGTAGAGGGATGCGGGAGATATGCGGTCCTTTACGTAGCTCGTTTCTCAGCGTGTCGTCGTTTCGTTATCTGTCTCATTTCAGCGTGCTTTCTACGTTCTCGTTCTCCTTTCTCTTTCTCTTTGGAGCATTTCGCTCTCTGGCGGTCTGCTTCTGCTCCCGCTTTCCTTTACCTTCCTCTCCAGCTTTGCACTTCTCCTCTCTTCACAGAGTGATTTAACCAGACCACGACTTTACACACACACACCACACACACCACACACACACACCACACACCACACACACACACACACCACACACACACACACACACACACACACCACACACACACACACACACAACCACCACCCCAACACACACACACACACCACACACCACACACACACACACCCTCAGCCTCACCCTGTCACACACACCCTCACCTCACCCTGTCCACACAACCACCCTCAGCCTCACCTGGTCACACACCACCCCTCAGCCTCACCCTGGTCACACACACACACCTCAGCCTCACCCTGGTCACACACACACACCCTCAGCCTCACCCTAGTCACACACACACCCTCAGCCTCACCCTGGTCACACACACACACCCTCAGCCTCACCCTGGTCACACACACCCTCAGCCTCACCCTGGTCACACACACACACCCTCAGCCTCACCCTGGTCACACACACACACCCTCAGCCTCACCCTGGTCACACACACACCCTCAGCCTCACCCTGGTCACACACACACACACACCCTCAGCCTCACCCTGGTCACACACACCCTCAGCCTCACCCTGGTCACACACACACCCCTCAGCCTCACCCTGGTCACACACACACACCCTCAGCCTCACCCTGGTCACAACACCACCCTCAGCCTCACCCTGGTCACACACACACACCCTCAGCCTCACCCTGGTCACACACACACACCCTCAGCCTCACCCTAGTCACACACACCCTCAGCCTCACCCTGGTCACACACACCACCCTCAGCCTCACCCTGGTCCACACACACACCCTCAGCCTCACCCTGGTCACACACACACACCCTCAGCCTCACCCTGGTCACACACACACACACCCTCAGCCTCACCCTGGTCACACACACACCCTCAGCCTCACCCTGGTCACACACACACCCTCAGCCTCACCCTGGTCACACACACCCCTCAGCCTCACCCTGGTCACACACACCCTCAGCCTCACCCTGGTCACACACACACCCTCAGCCTCACCCTGGTCACACACACACACCCTCAGCCTCACCCTGGTCACACACACACACCCTCAGCCTCACCCTGGTCACACACACCACACACCCTCACCTCACCCTGGTCACACACAACACACCCTCAGCCTCACCCTGGTCACACACACACACCCTCAGCCTCACCCTGGTCACACACACACACCCTCAGCCTCACCCTGTCACACCACACACCCTCAGCCTCACCCTGGTCACACACACACACCCTCAGCCTCACCCTGGTCACACACACACACCCTCAGCTCACCCTGGTCACACCACACACCCTCAGCCTCACCCTGGTCACACACACACACACCCTCAGCCTCACCCTGGTCACACACACACACACCCTCCAGCCTCACCCTGGTCACACACACACACCCTCAGCCTCACCCTGGTCACACACACACACACCCTCAGCCTCACCCTGGTCACACACACACACCCTCAGCCTCACCCTGGTCACACACACACACACACACCCTCAGCCTCACCCTGGTCACACACACACACCCTCATTCTCACCAGGGCTCGAAATTAACGGTGTCCCGATGTCCCGGGGACGATAAAAATCCTTCTGGGACACAAAAGTATTTTGTCTGGGACAATCCCGGGACAGTGAAAAATAAATAAAAGTAAACTTACTTCCAAACAGCCGTTATTTGCAAATTCATTAATTATGAGTAAAGATAGACGTTACTTTTAGAAAGGCGAGTTACATTTGCGACACTCTCACGAATCACGATTGGGCAAATCATAGAATGCATTCTACGTCATCCATTCTACTGTCAGTTGCTGCAGACAGAGAAGTAATGTAATAGACAGACCATATAATCGACAAGGAGAACAACAAAATGCTGAGGTGGCTTAATAAACAGCCTCCTAAAGCAAATAAGGCAAGCTCCAACACTGCAGACTCCCGACACCCCAACTCATCATTCATCGTCTTCTCCAAGTTCGTTGCCTGTGACAGTGTTAGCTAGCAGTGCTCAGCGATAGCTAACGCTAGCAACTGAAGTGTGCCTTACAATTATGCATAGCAGCTACAAACGTCCCGAAATGTTATTTTGATGTTTGCTAAAATCATGTGAAATACAGTTGATTAGATTAAGAGGTGTCATTTGTACTGTCATTTTTTGTATTTTCTTTGTTCAGTCAGGGACTAAGCTAGATTCGTTAGCTTCAAAACGTAAGCTAGCGGCTAATCATACTTTTTTTTGTCCATGAGCCAATGCTTTTATTTATTTATTTTGGTCAAGAACGTCAGTCAGATCGGGTACCGAGTACAAAGGGGGTCGCAAGGTAATTGTAGAATTGTAGAATGACGAGTTTGCCAATCAACGTTGGTATGAGAAAAATGTGTTATGAACTTAAGAGAGAGTAATGTTCCCAGTTGTTGTAGTTTTTGTGTCTACCTCATCGGCAAGTAGATCCAAATATTAAATTGAAAATAAAAATAGAATTCTTTAATGCAACAGATCAGAGTTCATGGTTCTCCTTAGGTTGATATTCACTATCTGTGATAGTATCACGAGTTTAGGGTGTCATTCTTCAAAGCCATTGGCACCTAACTGGCAGACTAATTCATATGTTTAATAAAGGAATAAGTATTTTAAACTTACATGGTGGACCAGAGTCCATGGTGTGATGAGTAAGTGACACAAAAATAATCAAATTATATATACTCTGGCGGGGGCGACAACGAAAAAATTTTGGGACACTGTTGGTTATATCCGGACAATACAAAGTAGAATTCGGGACAGTTGTGGGACACTGAGGAAAAAGTTAATTTCAAGCCCTGATTCTCACCCTGGTCACACACACACACCCTCAGCCTCACCCTGGTCACACACACACACCCTCAGCCTCACCCTGGTCACACACACACACCCTCAGCCTCACCCTGGTCACACACACACACCCTCAGCCTTACCCTGGTCACACACACACACCCTCAGCCTCACCTGGTCACACACACACACACCCTCAGCCTCACCCTGGTCACACACACACACCACCCTCAGCCTCACCCTGGTCACACACACACACCCTCAGCCTCACCCCTGGTCACACACACACACCCTCAGCCTCACCCTGTCACACACAACACACACCCTCAGCCTCACCTGGTCACACACACACACCCCTCAGCCTCACCCTGGTCACACACACACACCCTCAGCCTCACCCTGGTCACACGCACACACCCTCAGCCTCACCCTGGTCACACACACACACCCTCAGCCTCACCCTGGTCACACACACACACCCTCAGCCTCACCCTGGTCACACACACACACCCTCAGCCTCACCCTGGTCACACACACCACACACCCTCAGCCTCACCCTGGTCACACACACACACCCTCAGCCTCACCCTGGTCACACACACACACAACCCTCAGCCTCACCCTGGTCACACACACACACCCTCATTCTCACCCTGGTCACACACACCCACCCTCAGCCTCACCCTGGTCACACACACACACCCTCAGCCTCACCCTGGTCACACACACACACCCTCAGCCTCACCCTGGTCACACACACACAACACCCTCAGCCTTACCCTGGTCACACACACACACCCTCAGCCTCACCCTGGTCACACACACACACCCTCAGCCTCACCCTGGTCACACACACACACCCTCAGCCTCACCCTGGTCACACACACACCCTCAGCCTCACCCTGGTCAGAATGTCCCCCCCAATATATTTCTATAAACATATAAATAAAATAATAATGTGATACGCTATGACAGTGAAAGTAGCCAGCACTGAACCACATAAAACTACCCCGTCACCCCTGACTGATGTTATTACCACAAGAAAACACCTCAATTCTCAATGCTAAACATAGTCATCGGAACACATTCTACCAGATGGACATTTCATATCCACAGCTGTCTTCAATATCTGTTCATTCATGTTGAAAGAGACCAGCTACTGTCAGAAGAGCACGTTTGAATGTGTGTTAAAACATTCATGAATGCCAACACCTCTTTCCAGAAAGGTTTCCGCATGAATTGAAAAACCAAAGCACAAAGTGGATTCCTCTGGACAAAAGGACATGCCCAGCACACCGAGAGAGAGAGAGAGAGACTAAGGACATGCCCAGCGTACCTTCAGAGAGAGATAGAGAGAGAGAGAGAGAGAGAGAGAGAGAGAGAGAGAGGGACTAAGGACATGCCCAGCACACCTTCAGAGAGAGAGAGAGAGATAGAGAGAGAGAGATCTAGAGAGAGATTATAGAGGATAGAGAGAGAGAGAGACATAGAGAGAGAGATAGATAGAGAGAGGAAAGAAAAGGACATGCCCAGCGTACCTTCAGAGAGAGATAGAGAGAGAGAGATGAGAGGACATGCCCAGCGTACCTTCAGAGAGAGAGAGGGTCTGACTGGGACTGAGTGCAGGGGACTACTGTGAGGGTGAGAGATACATGCAGCAGAGTGTTGGTGAGAGTGTGCAGTGTGTTGGCTTGGTCTCACCTGGTTCTCCTCATGGGTGACCCTCATCTGCTCCTTCAGGATGGAGGTCCTTGCCGCCTCCTCCTTCCTCATCACCCTCTCCTTCTTCAGCTCGGGGCTCCAGAAGCTCTTGATGCTGTTGGTGGAGGATCCCAGCTTGCTGTCTTTCAGGTCCAGCTCCCTCCTCAGCAGCTCGTTCTCCCTCTGCATGTCCCTGAGCTGAGCCTGCATCTCCAGCAGCTCCCCCCCCGCCCCTCACAGCCTGCCGCAGCAGGGCCGAGGGCAGCCCCTGCTGGTGGTGGTGTGATGGTGCTGCAGCATGGACAGGGAGCCCAGGTCGCTGTAGGAGAGCAGGTCTGCGTGGTGGTGACCCAGCCCCACCGTGGCGATGTTGGGGCTGCTGCCCATCCCGGTGACCCTGCCTCCGTACATGGCCCGGTTGGAGGCGCGGCCTAGGGTCACGGTGCCCTTGGGGTAGGTGGAGGTGGAGCCCACAGCGTCCTGGTCGCTCAGGTACATGGGTCCAGAGGTGGCGTAGGCGGCGTTGAGAGACTGGATGTTCTCCATAGAGAGCGTCTTGCGCCGCCCCCGCCGCCCCCCCCGCTGTGGACCCTGCGGTGGCCGAGGCGGGGCGAGCGAGGCAGGCGGGGCGAGCGGGAGGGGCTGCTGTCGATGTGGCTGGCGGCTCTGGCGCTGCCGTACATGTCCTGGTGAGGAGGGTGGAGGGAGGGGCTGGGTGGGAGGGGATGTCCTTACCTGGGGGGCGCTAAGGTGGGGGAGGAGGGTAACAGGGTTCTCTGGTGGAGGAGGAGGGTAACAGGGTTCTCTGGTGGAGAGGGAGGGAAACAGGGTTCTCTGGTGATGGAGGAGGGAACAGGGTTCTCTGGTGATGGAGGAGGGAAACAGGGTTCTCTGGTGATGGAGGAGGGAAACAGGGTTCTCTGGTGATGGAGGAGGGAAACAGGGTTCTCTGGTGATGGAGGAGGGTAACAGGGTTCTCTGGTGGAGGAGGAGGGTAACAGGGTTCTCTGGTGGGGAGAGGAGGGCAGAATGGTTCTCTGGTGGAGGAGGGCAGCAGGGTTCCCTGGTGATGGAGGAGGGTAACAAGGTTCTCTGGTGGAGAAGGAGGGTAACAGGGTTCTCTGGTGCTGGAGGGACGAATGGTTCTCTGGTGGTGGAGGGCAGCAAGGTTCCCTGGTGGTGGAGGAGGGCAGAGTGGTTCCCTGGTGGTGCAGAGGTGGTACTGCACGCCTGAGAGAAATGACTCGACAACGGCAGATCTGGGAAAAATAGGGAGAAGCTGTCAAGCGGAAACCAAGGATGTTTACTGCTGTTAATAAAATGACATATTCACATAATAGTAAATAATAGTAAATAAAACAATCAGCAAAGGGACAACCGTGCACAATCTCCTCTTTAAAAAGTACAGGATCATGAACGTACACATAATATACAGAAGCTTGCAGACACATCTTAGATGATTCAATTGAATTATGTTAATTTAGGAATTCACATCAGAGATTTTACAAAGGGCATTAAGGCAAAACCCGATCCCTCCACCTCCCCCAGCTGCCTGCCACAGTTAAAGCGTCATATGTATACAATTGTTTATCAGTTATCAGTAGTTTATCCATTTTTTTAGATTAAAAAAATATTTTTGAAAAAAAGTTGAAAAGGTTGAAAAAATATGACAAAAAAACGTACAAAATAAAAGTTGCGTAAGGTTGAACAAATATTTTTGAACAAAGGTACGTTTAGAGGGGGACGGTTAGCAATGAAAAGAGACATTCCTCATCACCTATGGCCATACATGAGGGAGATTTCGAAATTGTTGGCACAGTTCACCATCTAACTAGAGCCCCGACCGATAAAGGATTTTGAAGGCCGATACCGATACAAATATTTGGTGATTTAAAAATCAGATATTCCGATATCGGCCGATATAAAAAATAAAAAATAAATCTGAAACGCGTAACAAAACAAACTGATTTCCCTAACAGTAGTTATTTGTAGTTTACATTTAGTCACTTTTAGCAGAAGTTCTTATCCAGAGTGACTAAGTACAGGGACATTCCCAGAGGCAAGTCGGGTTAAGTGCCTTGCCCAAGGACACAACGTAATTTGACACGGCCTGGAATCGAACCAGCAACCCTCTGATTAATAGCCCGATTCCCTAACTGCTTAGCCATCTGACTCCTGTTATTATTTCCTCACTAAAATAATATGATAATGCAGTTTCTGATAAATAACATGTATAAAAATACAAACTTAAGATATGAAACTTAAAGGCATTTGAACAAAAACACAATTATAAAAAAATAAAAATAAAAACACTTTAATATTCATTTATCGGCCATTATAAATGCCTGGAAAATCGCTAATATTAACAGATAATATCGGCCCGCCAATATATCGGTGGGGCTCTACATCTAACATCTCAGTCCGGCACAGTTAACTATCTAACAGGCTTAGTCCAGCACAGTCAACTATCTGACATCTCAGTCCGGCACAGTTGACTATCTAACATCTCAGTCCGGCACAGTTAACTATCTAACATCTCAGCCCGGCACAGTTAACTATCTGACATCTCAGTCCGGCACAGTTAACAGGGGGACAGATGGATCATTGGGATTTTTTGGTCCTGTTTTCTCTGTTTCACTTTCCAGGGAAACCGGACAGAACAATCTAGAAACCGCTGAGCAGATGATCTGACTGTGAGACACGAGTGTCTTGACCGTGTACAGAACATTAGACGAGACATGTAGTACTGCATCGGCTAAATTACACACAGATCCCCACCCCACACACACACACGAAGCAGCTCCTCCACACACACACACACACCACACAAGGCAGCTTCTCCACACACAACACACACACACACACACACACACACACACCACACACACACCACACACACACCACACACACACACACACACACACACACACACACCACACACACACACACACCACACACACACACACACACACACACACACACACACACAGGGCAGCTCCTCAGTCTTCAGGGGTGGATGAGTCACCCTCTCTGTGGATGTGGAGGGATTCCATGTTTAGTGAACCCACTGGGTGTCCCAGCATGCTGCTGCTGGCTCCCCTCCACAGGCAGGCTCTCCTCTCCTCCCCATTAGTGCTGACCCGGTCCCCGAGCACACACCGGTCCCCGAGCACACACCGGTCCCCGAGACACACACCGTCCCCGAGCACACACACGGTCCCCGAGCACACACCGTTCCCCGAGCACACACCGGTCCCCTAGCACCACACCGTTCCCGAGCACACAGCACACATGACAGACTACCATGCAGCACACTGTGAGAGAGCAGTGTTGGTTTTATACAACCTAGGTCAGCCTTTCAAAATCTTCTTTAGTTTAGGCTTGGATTTAACAAGAATACCTGGTTTAACCAGCCCTTAATGACACAGTCTGGTATAGTGAAGTCCTTGAATTACACTCAAATTGAATGTTTGCTCTGATTTTCATTGAAACTATGTGTATTGCTTTCCTGCTACGCTTCTCTTATATAGCTGGCTAGCTAGCTAGCAGGCTACATATTCACATACAAGAGCAAGCGTTTTAGCTACACAAAACATGAATTTCCCCCCTGATATGCAGTAGGCCTGCTGCTTGTGAATGACTGTGATACAGTCCCAGCTCAGGGATGAGAGGATTGAGCAGGGACGTGTGAGCTCAGGGATGAGAGGAGTGAGCAGGGAGGTGTGGGAAGAGATGAGAGGAGTGAGCAGGGGGGTGTGGGGAGAGATGAGAGGATGAGCAGGGAGGTGTGGTCTCAGGGCTGAGAGGATGGAGCAGGGAGGTGTGGGGAGAGATGAGAGGATTGAGCAGGGAGGTGTGGGGAGAGATGAGAGGATTGAGCAGGGAGGTGTGGGGAGAGATGAGAGGATTGAGCAGGGAGGTGTGGGGAGAGATGAGAGGACTGAGCAGGGAGGTGTTGGCTCAGAGATGAGAGGATTGAGCAGGGAGGTGTGGGGAGAGATGAGAGGAGTGAGCAGGGAGGTGTGGGGAGAGATGAGAGGATTGAGCAGGGAGGTGTGGGGAGAGATGAGAGGATTGAGCAGGGAGGTGTGGGGAGAGATGAGAGGATTGAGCAGGGAGGTGTGGGGAGAGATGAGAGGAGTGAGCAGGGAGGTGTGGGGAGAGATGAACTCCTGGTGGTCATTAAACACCGGAGACTTCAAAATGGCAGCCACATTTCTGCTCACAACTCACTGCTAAAAATAGCATCCGGTCCATCTTGTCCTTTTACGGAAGCGGATCTATGTTTTCATCACAGGGCGTATCTCAGGAAGACAGATACAGATGGAAGGCTGTTTTTAAAGGATGATGGTTGAGGAGGATGATGGTGGAGGTGAAGAGGATGAGGGTGGAGGTGAGGAGGATGATGGTGGAGGTGAGGAGGATGAGGGTGATGGGTGGGAGGATGAGGGTGAGGTGAGAGGATGAGGGTGGAGGTGAGGAGGTGAGGATGAGGTAAGGTGGATGAGGGTTGCGGTGAGGAGGCTGGGTGGCTGTGAGAGGATGAGTGGTGGAGTGATGACGATGATGTCGTGCAGGTTGCGTGGCTTCGGGTGGCGTGCGCGTCTGCTGACTGACGGTTGCATGTTTCGATGCGGTTTGCTGGGTGCGGCGGCTCGGTTGCGGTGCGGCGTGTCTGCTGGGTGCCGGTGTCTGCGGTGGCGTGGCTGCGGCTGCGGGTGGCGTCGGCGGCTCGGTGCGGTGCGGCGGCTCTGGTTCCGGTGCGGTGGCTGCGGGTGCTGGTGCTGCGGCTAGGGTGGCGTGCGGCGCTGCGGGTGGCGGTGCAGGAGGCTGCGGGTGCTGGTGCGGCAGGATGCGGCTGGGCGGTGCGCGGCTGCGGGTGGCGGTGCGGCGGCTGCGGGTGGCGGTGCGGAGGCTGAGGGTGGCGGTGAGGGCCGCTGCGGGTGGCGGTGCGGCGGCTGAGGGTGGAGGTGGTTCTCCATCTGTCTTTGTTTCTTAGTTCCTTCCGGGCTCTACCAGTTTCTGAGATTGTCATGGTGATTGTGTCTAGGTTTACAGAGATTAAGCACCTTGCTTGTTTTACGTAATTACAACTAAGACATTGTTACAAGCCAAGGACTTATTCTGGCATTCTAGTTCATTCCGGTGTGTATGAGAGGAACTGCAGATGGCGTGGGCATCTGTGCCACTCCTGTGCCCCATGCCAGGGTGACGACAAGATGGCCACAAGCCCTTCCTGAACTGTTCCGGAACTGTTCTTTTGCCTGCCTGCTTGCCCCACGGTGTGACCCCCCCCCCACACACACACACACACACACACACAGACACACACACACACACACAGACACACACAAACCTCTCCACCAAACAGTATATGCGTTTTGCGTACAGCGCAACAATTGAACTTGGAGATGGAAGGAGAGACGTAGAGGTGAAGGGAGAGATTGATATCTATGTCTGGAGGTGTTTTCTGGCGTGTTGTACTATGGAGAGAGAGAGAGGTGTAGGCGAGAGATGTAGTAGATAGAGAGGTGTAGCATAGAGAGTGTAGGATCCGACGTATCTCTAGCGGCGGATAGCGAGAGAGAGATGTAGCTCGCTCGTGTCTCGCGCTCTACGCTGTTTTCTCGTCTCTCTCGCTCGCGCCGGTCTCTTTGTCGCCTCGCGTCTCGCTCTCCTTTTTGCTCGCGCTCTCTCGCTCTCGTGCGCTCTCTCGTCTTTTTCTTCGCGCTCTCTCTCGCTGTTTTTCGTCCTCTCTCTCGCTCTCTCGCGTTTTGTCTGCTCGCGTCTCGTCGCGCGCTCTCTCGCTCTGTGTCTTCTCAGCGCGTCTCGCTCTTTTTCTCTCTCGCCTCGCTCGCCTCTTTCCTCTCTCTCTCTCTCCTCGCTCTCTCTCTTTGCAAACGCTCTCTCTCCTCTCGCTCTCTCTCTTGTCGCTCTCTCTCTCGCTCTACATCTCTGCTCGACTTATCTTGGTCTGTCCTCTCTCTCTCGCGCTCTTACTCACTCTCTTTTTCGTCTCTCTCTCCGCTCTCTCGTTTTCTTCCTTCGTCCTCTCTCTCTCTCTAACTCTCTCTCATCTACTCGCTCCTCTCGCGCTCTCTACGCTCTGTCGTGGGCTCTTCATCTCTCTCGCTCTCTCGCCTCTACTCGCTACTTTTTCCTGTCTCGTTCTCTCTCTCTCTCTCTCTCTCTTCTCTCTCTGCTCTCTGCTGTTCATGTCTTCTCTCTCTCGCTCTCTCTTTGTTCGTTCTCTCTCGCGTCCGCTCTCTCTCTCTCGCTCCTCGCTTGTTTCCTCTTCGTCGCTTCCCTCTGAGGGAAGATCATCTAATTAAAACAAGAACAAATAAAAGACTCACCAGGGCACTGCCAGATCACCAGGGCACTGCCAGGTCAGTGTCACAAGGGCACTGCCAGATCAGTGTCACAAGGGCACTGCCAGATCAGTGTCACCAAGGCACTGCCAGATCACCAGGGCACTGCCAGATCACCAGGGCACTGCCAGATCAGTGTAACAAGGGCACTGCCAGATCACCAGGGCACTGCCAGATCACCAGGGCACTGCCAGATCAGTGTCACAAGGGCACTGCCAGATCACCAGGGCACTGCCAGGTCAGTGTCACCAGGGCACTGCCTGATCACCAGGGCACTGCCAGATCACCAGGGCACTGCCTGATCAGTGTCACCAGGGCACTGCCAGATCAGTGTCACCAGGGCACTGCCAGATCAGTGTCACCAGGGCACTGCCAGATCAGTGTCACCAGGGCACTGCCAGATCAGTGTCACAAGGGCACTGCCAGATCAGTGTCACAAGGGCACTGCCAGATCAGTTCCAATGGTTCCAAGTTCTATTGAAGCAGAGCGTCTGTAGGTGTCTACCAGTTTGCACATCCTAAACAGAACTAGGACGACATGTCTAAGGCCAGGGACACATGCATGTAGGTGTGTTTGGTTCAGGATGCTACTAGGTTGGTTCAGGATGCTACTAGGTTGGTTCAGGATGCTACTAGGTTGGTTCAGGATGCTACTAGGTTGGTTCAGGATGCTACTAGGTTGGTTCAGGATGCTACTAGGTTGGTTCAGGATGCTACTAGGTTGGTTCAGGATGCTACTAGGTTGGTTCAGGATGCTACTAGGTTGGTTCAGGATGCTACTAGGTTGGTTCAGGATGCTACTAGGTTGGTTCAGGATGCTACTAGGTTGGTTCAGGATGCTACTGAGAAGCCTGTTTCATGGGTCCTATGTGTTATCATGTTTTTCAGACGCTTCAGGTGTTTGTAATTGGAGGTTTACATTAAGAGTCACAGAAGACAGAGCTTCACATCAAACTAAAGCATCTGCTGATGTACATTAGAAAACACCCGAGGCTGAGGTTAGAGGACACAACATTGTTGCATTCAATGTTCTTCAAGCAGGAGAAACCCCCTTGCTCACCATGTCACCATCCTTGACACATCGCATCATGAACTACGGTTTCATTCATTCATACTTCTTCAGTTCCCCTTTCTGTTTCCCTGCACCCTGCATACCCTGTGTCCTGCTCTTCCTGCATACCCTGTGCCCTGCACCCCTGTGCCCTGCATACCCTGTGCCCTGCATACCCTGTGCCCTTGTGCCCTGCGCCCCTGTGCCCTGTACCCTGTACCCTGCACCCCTGTGCCCTGCATACCCTGTGCCCTGCACCCTGCACTTCCTGCATACCCTGTGCCCTGCACTTCCTGCGTGCCCTGTGCCCTAACCCCTGTGCCCTGCATACCCTGTGCCCTACATACCCTGTGCCCTGCACCCTGCACTTCCTGCGTGCCCTGTGCCCTAACCCCTGTGCCCTGAATAGCCTGTGCCCTGCGTGCCATGCATCCTGCACCCTGCACTTCCTGCGCGCCCTGTGCCCTGCGCGCTCCTGTTTGTATAAAGCCAAGCCATTATCCAAACTAGAGCATCATGTCGTTTGGGCCAGTGGTCTTTATGCTAAGGAGCTGTGGGCTATGCTAAGGAGCTGTGGGCTATGCTAAGGAGCTGTGGGCTATGCTTGGCTTCGGTTCACATGAACTGATTCAACTAGAGTCGTGTCACTGATGAGCGGGGGTGAATCAGGCGTGGTCATGCAGGAGCGGAATCAAAGTGTGCTGAAATTCAGTCAGTGAATGTATCTTCTCATCTGTCCTCAATGCAATCCATGCACACCCGGCTGTAAAGATGCACTGTGAGAAAACACGTTGGCTAAACCATTATTACACTGTACAGAACAGGCTTTTGATTGGACAGCTTGGTGAGCTCCAAGTAAGACATTCAGACTGGCCCTGACTGAGGCACCCAACCGCACAATGTAAGCCCCTCCCACAGCCTTCATTGATTGGTTGATCGGATCAGGTTGTACAATACGGTTAGTGGCGTTTGCCTTTTGACATATTTTATGCAATGTCAATTGATAACTGGTCCGTGTAACGCCAGCTACATGTAGCTAGTTCCGACAGATTATAAGATTGAGGATTATAATGCTGCATGTGAATAATCATCAACAGTAAATTGATAATTAGGCTACTGCTCTATAAAATATAAGAAATGGGCCTGGTTTTCCACAGTAGCAAGAATATTGCCTCACGGCCTGAACTGAAAGCATATCGACTTCTACAGATTTACTAAAATGTAGGGAAGGGAGAATGTACATGTGTAGTAGGATATATACGATCATCTGGACACAGTACATCTGTATTACAGATGTTTCCAGCATAAAATACTCATATATTAGGTCGACGGCTGTTATTTTCCACAAATCTGTTAAACGAAATTGGGATATATAACGTAATAGATAGGCGGCGATAGTCTTTTCTGTGCGTGACACGCGTCCAATAGGATACTATATCGTACCGCGTGTTTTCCAATAATCTCAGAATGAAACAGGTGAAAATTTAGATTAAAATTGATTTCGTGAGCTACACCTAACGAGCTGACGGTATTACTCATGATTTCGCCCATGTAGGATATTCAACGACCACTAACGCCAAAATGTATTTCCTCGAACCGTCGAGCATTAAACGCAAGAGACGTGGGATGCTTCGATACATGACAAAGCATTTCATAAAAGATTTCCAAATGGCTGTGATTGTAAATCAAATAAATAGCAATACATTTACCTTTTCTAATGTTAATTCCTCTCCATCATGGTTTCGAGAGAACGTCTTCCAGCTGCCATTTACACCAGTCTCTCAGCATCCTGCGCTGTCATTGGGTAGCGGACACGCGCTCTCCTCCTCTCTCTTGCGAGACGCCAAGGAGCAGCAGTGTCAGTACAGAATAGGCGGATGAGACTGCTCGCGGATGAGACTGCTCGCGGATGAGACTGCTCGCGGATGAGACTGCTCGCTCGAGATGCCAGGCTACTTTGTAGAATCAAAACTAGAGGAATCACAGTCGAGTAGCTGCATAACCACTCCCTGGGGTCTGCGCTTTACAAACTGGGATATTGATTTGTATTTTCTTTTATTGACTGACAACGATTTTGTTTCTGATAGAGGGATAGACTTGTCATAATGAAACATAATTGTCTTGCATAAATGTCGACACCAGTGCCTCAGACCCACTTAGTCCTTGTTAAATGAACAGTTATGCAGATAAATGCCAGTTTCAGAGGTACTGATCAAAATCAACTCCTCAATTCTACTCAGTATCAGAACAAAGATGTGTTTGATGTTGCTTGGTACATTGTACTGAAGCATGAGCACACATGACTGGGCACTACAGCCCTACAGCACTACAGCCCAGGTCTGACATGAACATGTTGTTGAGTTCCAGACTGGCATATCATTTATGGTTTATATTTCAAAACCCAGCACGTTTATTTGATGTGTACTGGCCTACACTCACACTGTGTGTAACACTGGCCCACACTCACACTGTGTGTAACACTGGCCTACACTCACCCTGTGTGTAACACTGGCCTACACTCACACTGTGTGTAACACTGGCCCACACTCACACTGTGTGTAACACTGGCCTACACTCACACTGTAACACTGGCCTACACTCACACTGTGTGTAACACTGGCCCACACTCACACTGTGTGTAACACTGGCCTACACTCACACTGTAACACTGGCCTACACTCACACTGTGTGTAACACTGGCCTACACTCACACTGTGTGTAACACTGGCATACACTCACACTGTAACACTGGCCTACACTCACACTGTGTGTAACACTGGCCTACACTCACACTGTAACACTGGCCTACACTCACACTGTAACACTGGCCTACACTCACACTGTAACACTGGCCTACACTCACACTGTGTGTAACACTGGCCTACACTCACACTGTGTGTAACACTGGCCTACACTCACACTGTGTGTAACACTGGCCCACACTCACACTGTGTGTAACACTGGCCCACACTCACACTGTGTGTAACACTGGCCTACACTCACACTGTAACACTGGCCTACACTCACACTGTGTGTAACACTGGCCCACACTCACACTGTGTAACACTGGCCTACACTCACACTGTGTAACACTGGCCTACACTCACACTGTGTGTAACACTGGCCCACACTCACACTGTGTGTAACACTGGCCTACACTCACACTGTAACACTGGCCTACACTCACACTGTGTGTAACACTGGCCTACACTCACACTGTAACACTGGCCTACACTCACACTGTGTGTAACACTGGCCTACACTCACACTGTGTGTAGCACTAGCCTACACTCACACTGTGTGTAGCACTGGCCTACACTCACACTGTGTGTAACACTGGCCTACACTCACACTGTGTGTAACACTGGCCTACACTCACACTGTGTGTAACACTGGCCTACACTCACACTGTGTGTAACACTGGCCTACACTCACACTGTGTGTAACACTGGCCTACACTCACACTGTGTGTAACACTGGCCTACACTCACACTGTGTGTAACACTGGCCTACACTCACACTGTGTGTAACACTGGCCTACACTCACACTGTGTGTAACACTGGCCTACACTCACACTGTGTGTAACACTGGCCTACACTCACACTGTGTGTAACACTGGCCTACACTCACACTGTGTGTAACACTGGCCTACACTCACACTGTGTGTAACACTGGCCTACACTCACACTGTGTGTAACACTGGCCTACACTCACACTGTGTGTAACACTGGCCTACACTCACACTGTGTGTAACACTGGCCTACACTCACACTGTGTGTAACACTGGCCTACACTCACACTGTGTGTAACACTGGCCTACACTCACACTGTGTGTGGCAGGGGCTGGGTGCTGGGGAACAGAACCTCAGCAGTACACACATATGCACACGCACACGCACACACACACACACACAAATAAACATAATGTACGTCTGCCCGTGGCCACACCCCTAACGGACCCCTAACTCTAACCCTCCAGATAGATGTATTCAGCTGACTGTGAAATGTCTCCAGGAAACATCAATGTAATCTGTATCAATTTCAATATCCAGGACAAAAAAACAGGCACTCCTCCGTGAGTAACAAAGTAAAAAATAATCCCACAGGGTGGAATAGAAAAGTCCAGGGGCGGACTGGCCATCAGGGGACACCGGGCTATCCCCGGTGGGCCGATGGGGTTGGGATGGTCCAAAACACCAGCCCACTTCCATCACCAACCGGCCCTCCCTCTGACATCGCCAGCACCTCCAACTATTTTCCATATTACACAGTTTGAACACGTATAAATTGCTCTAAAACCTTGATAGTCTACAATCGCTGATTGAGTTTTACACTCCTCCTCGTGATCTGTATTTAACACTCATGGTGCCTATTTTTCAAAAACTTTCTGAAGTGTCTTCTGAAATGTGTTCTTACGGACTTCAGAAGTTCAACGTAAGAAATGAAACATATATGATGTAATTTCTTTGTATTCATCCAAAATAATGTTAAGTGTATGGGTATTTTTCCAAGTAGGCCAATGTAGGTCGATACGTGCGATGCATTGAGTGGGCAGCGATGCATTGAGTGGGCAACGCGCCGTGTATTGAGTGAGTGGGCCGGTCTGTGACAGTAATTCCCGGGGCCACTTTTTCCCCCCAGTCTGCCGCTGGAATAGTCTAATAATCCCACAGGGTGGAATAGAACAGTCCAATAATCCCACAGGGTGGAATAGAACAGTCCAATAATCCCACAGGGTGGAATAGAACAGTCCAATAATCCCACAGGGTGGAATAGAACAGTCCGATGAGAAAGTCAAAAGGAAGCCAGAACAATTGCTCCCTTGTTTTACTCTGCCAACCCATTTAATCTGGTTATTTTTCCTTTCCTGAAATAGGCAATCAATACTCTGCCATTGATCTGTGCAGAGGCCAGACTGCTACAACTCCCATTTCCGTTGGACAGAAAAAACAACTTCAACAATCCCTCTTAAAGAATGAGGGCCCTGAACTGGTGAAGGATTGTTTAATTATCAAAGCACCCTTTATGGATCGTGCTGTCTGTTGAAATGTCAAGCGGGCGCTTTAGGGTTTAGAGTGGCAGATCGTAAAGGAGAGTCGGAAAGAGGGCCAACGCTGGCCAGACTGTGTTCTTTTGTGGTTCCTTAAGAGAAGGTGATTCATTTGTGCATCCAGGGGCTGAGAAAGGCGTGAACAGCTCTCTAGCGACCTCTGGTGGTTGATGTGGACACAAAATGTAAAATGCTCAATTTTAACAGACCCTGAATATGATGAGTCTTTACATAAACGTTGAATCTCAAATCACAGATGATGTAAACAGGGTCCATGATGGATGTGTGCATCTCACTTGGGTCAGAACGTAAACAGGGTCCGTGATTGATGTGTGCATCTCACTTGGGTCAGAAGGTGTTTCGTCAAACCTCCGGGAGCAGAAGAAGAGAGGAGTTCCTACTTCCTGGTTCTGAGAACAGAGCAGAAGAAGAGAGGAGTTCCTACTTCCTGGTTCTGAGAACAGAGCAGAAGAAGAGAGGAGTTCCTACTTCCTGGTTCTGAGAACAGAGCAGAAGAAGAGAGGAGTTCCTACTTCCTGGTTCTGAGAACAGAGCAGAAGAAGAGAGGAGTTCCTACTTCCTGGTTCTGAGAACAGTCTACTACCGCGAACTTAACGAAGTACACTGCAATGTAGTGCACTTACATTTGCAGTGCACTCAGTTGCTGAGTAGCGCTGTCTAAACTGGAACACTTTACTTACCCACTTAGCGGGAAGTGACGCACGCAAATCTGCTCGCGACACCCGAGAAACTAAACCCGCGAAACAAACCCGCTTGTATTTCTGTCACTGGACTCCTCCTCTTCCGCTACGTAGCCAAGATGGCGCCCGTTTAGGGCGAGTAGTGTCCATCGTCGGACACTTCATTTTTGGACCGTTTGCAGTGCATCATCCGGGTACTTTCAGTGCACTGAATTATTTTGGTTTTTCAGCGTAAGCGCCCTAAGCACTGAAAGTAAGTGCTCGAAGTGCACAAGTGCGCGGTAGTAGACACAGCCTCTGTCACCTGTCCTGTGGGGCTTAAGAGGGGGGGGTCAGACTCTGTTTAAATGACTCAACAGTTCGTGTTCACTGTAGCTCCCTGGGGTACAGATTAGGGGAGATAGTACTGTTTGGGATGATCCCATTAGTTTTGTGCACTCGATTCCAGCCCAGCCAATCACAGAGTAACCCCCTCTAGTTCGTGTATCTTATTCCCAAGAAGGCAGGAGAGGTAGAGAGAGAGAGAGAGAGAGAGAGAGAGAGAGGGACAGATGTGTGTCCAGTTCGATCGGTTTATTCACCTGGCACAAATTACAATGAGTTGGGACTTTGTGGTGCAGCAGCGTGGATCACAACATTCTATGCTAATGTAGGAGGGAGATGAAATGTTAGCTATCCACACAGGTTATCTTGAACTTCGACATTATATACACTCAAGATCACTCAAAACATTATTTACACAAGGACAGAATGTGGTTCACCTTTTCATAATCAGTATGAATCTAGAACGTTCAGTCATTGTGTTCTAAAACAATAGTGTAGGAGCTCTCTAAACACTCAACTCACCGTGACTAATCCTCTGAACTCTGAGGAGAGCCACTCAGTTCAACATACATCATGACTTATGCACATGCTCAGTGAGGTTTAATAGCACAAAAAGGTTGCAAGTGGAAGAAACCAAATCTTCACTGTTACAACAGCATGAACACAAAACCACTTTCAAGTCTTTATGAGTCTTATGCACAGGTTGTCATGGTGACACAGTCTTGTTCTACCCAACAGAGAGAGAAAGAAAGGAGATGGAGAGAGAGAGGGGAGAGAGAGAGAGAGAGAGAGAGAGGGGGGAGAGAGAGAGAGCAACAGAGAGAGGGAGTGAGAAAGAGATGGAAGGAGTGAGAGAGCAAGAGAGCGACAGAGAGAGGAAGGGAGGTGATGTAGCAACAGCCAAGGTGACTGGTCTCTCCTTGTCCTCCTCTCTCTCTCTGAGGGGACATCTGGCTCTTCCACTTCCATCTCTTGTAAGTTACTTATCCAGTCACTGCTAAGTCACACACACTCACACACACACATATACAAATACACGCACACACACGTACACACACTCACTGATGAACTAATGGATGACTTGGCATTTGGATTCAGGGAAATAATGTGTGTGAGAGAGAGAGAGTGTGAGAGAGAGTGAGAGAGAGAGAGAGAGAGAGAGTGTGTGTGTGTGACCTTAAACGTCTCACTGACTCATAACATAATGTCCTTACAGTAACAAGGATGGCTTGTATACTTACCCAGTTCCAGTCAAATTAGAACCATGAAAAGTAATACTTCAAATATATAAAATCAGACTACCGTATTTTTGGGAAAATAAGATGCATTTTCTATAAACCGCACCCACCCAGAATGTGAGCTTTATGTTTGTAAATCTGAATATAAACCGCACTGGAATATAGGCCGCATACTATACGGGGAAAATGATACCAAGCAATGCATGAGTATAGGCGATCTTATAGCATGCTGTTGTGTAAAACACTTCGAAAACGAAAGTAAGTGCTTAATGTATGTTTTCTATTTCCCAGGAATTAACTCATTTAAATAGCATTCACGAAAAAAGTTTTATAAATATAAGCCGCAACACCACAATACATCTTTTTAATTGGGGCTAACCAGGCTCTACTGTACGTACCTTGATCTCTGTAGGACTACTGAGAGACTGCAGTAGTGAGAGTCTGCAGTAGTGAGAGGCTGCAGTATTGAGAGGCTGCAGAACTGAGAATGAGAATGCTTCCAAAAACGTAAATAATCATGAATTGTATTCATGTAAAACTGGTTAATATAAGAAGTTTACTAAGTGATAATTGTGACTAGGGGGTCATGTGACCGGCTATCCAC
This sequence comes from Mallotus villosus, assembly GCA_903064625.1. NCBI lineage: Eukaryota > Metazoa > Chordata > Actinopteri > Osmeriformes > Salangidae > Mallotus > Mallotus villosus. The sequence continues at coordinate 47,530 of CAEFZP010002340.1, read as the reverse complement.
ACTGTAGGGAAAGTAAGCACATTGCGTAAGGCGTTTTTAGCTAACACAAGCTAACACTTTTGGTAACAGCTAGCAGACATAATATAGGCTACTAGTAATATTATTGATGCTCATCTGGACGGCGCCGGCTGCTTTCGTAATCCACCGCTCAATGCCGGGGTGAGTAGAGCTAGATCATGTGGGGACTGCTAATCAGAACATCAAAGCCATATCGTTTTGCCGTTCTACCTTACGGCGGAGTCTAGAACGTCCGCACATGGCGGCCATCTTGCTACAGTCTACTCGCTCACCATAACATTGTGTTGGTGCTACATGTAGCCTACTTGTAATATAACCATAACTTGCTCAATTTTCAACCGATTTTTAAACGGTTTGGTTTTTTATTAACGTTGGAGATGTAGTTATGCCACTGCATACTCAGCCTTTATATATATCTATGGTTCTACCTGCCACTCGAAGACCGGTAAAACAGTACCTCCCGGAAGCGGTCTGGAACCTTGTGTGACGTCCTGACGTTTCTGACTGTGGCTAGCTACCTTAACTCCACTTTTCGCCACAAAAATATAAATTATGCCTAAACCTTCAAACGGAACGTTCGCCTATACAAGCAACCCAATCGGGACCAAGACTAACATTTTGACACCAACATTGTCTATGTAGTGCAAACTGTTTGGGTCGAGTTAGGGTGGGGAGAAAATTTATAATAATGCATATATATGAGAGAGATACATTCAGGATGCGCGCGCAACGTGGCTGCAGAAAACCGGGAAAGGATAGCATTTAAAACGGCAAAAGGACCACACGGATCATACAAATAGTTAGATTTAAAAATACCAAGTAGGAGGACAGCCTTTAAGAGAGAAAGCGATTCCCCATTGATCTGTCACATCGGAATTTTGATTTGGGTCGTGAAAGTCTTGGACAGTACAGAGTACAGTACAGACCGCATAGTCGAGCGGCAGCCATGTCTTCAGGTCATGTCACAAAGTTTTACAGTCAATTCGACATCTAAAAAGTCGAGCAGAGCAGCTTTCTAGAGATATGGGATTTGTGCTTCACGCCTGAGGGATCGTTCCCACAGCTGATGCTCAGGCTGACATTTGTGGTTTGGGCGTTTCCGGTCTGAAGAGAAGCAGGAGATGTGCCTAACATGTATTCCTCAGGCGCACGGCAGTCATGAAGTGTGACTACACAGATGACAAACATGTCCGTTCCAGTGAATACACGGTAGAAGAACGAAAGAGAGAAAGAGATGTTCATATTTTCTCTTTATTCTTTTTTTCCTGATCGGAAACAAATTGCAGGGTCGGTATTTTCACGTTACATGATGCACCAAAATGTTGGATCTGTTTACAGGAATACACTGAATAGAACACAAGGTTTCACAAAGGATACACGACTGACATTTCGCCCATTGCACTTACAACAGTGAATGACATTATCTGGATATTTTGTTAGCATTTTTCATCATTTCCTTTTTCATTTACTCCTGTCATAGATAGCGTCACTTCATCTTTGAAACCTCCTGACAGTAGACCGAGGACGCCCTGGGCTGGGTTCTACCCTGGGCTGGGTTCTACCCTGGGCTGGGTTCTACACCTCCTGACAGTAGACAGAGGACTGCCCTGGGCTGGGTTCTACCCTGGGCTGGGTTCTACCCTGGACAAGTGATTTTATTAGCTCCTTATTCTTTTTTTTCCATTTTTTTTTACAAACACAATATGTATAGAAACTCTACAGAGACCGGATATGTTTCTGAATACACATTTTTGTTCCACTGTTGTCAACAGTCAATACAAGCCAGCCACATACACTAATAATTCGTATTTCATAATCATCATCATCTTCATAATAAATATTTTTTATACATAAAAGCACAAAAGTTGGCAGCAGGTAGGCCGTGGGGATGACGGCAGTACTCAAACTCAAAAGCTGTACAGAAGAGTCCATCTGTATTTACAGTAAGAATGTGTGTGTGTGTCTGTCTGGACGGCTGCACTGGTCTGTCTCATGCACTTCTTTAAATGGGGACCAGGGAACCGGCATACAGCCGGTATCAGTGAGCGTGTAGCTTCTCACCAGCATCAGACCCCCTAAGGACGCTTCCTCTCGTTTGGTATGACAGATAACTAATTCTACCTTCCTAGCGATCAATAACACATCTCCTCCTTGTCACTGTGTTTGATCTCCCGCTCCAGCTGGTAACTCCAGTCGTGATTATGCTAAGCTATGCTAATGCTCAATCCATGTCCCCGTTAGGTGCTAACTCCAGTCATGATTATGCTAAGCTATGCTAATGCTCAATCCATATCCCCTTTAGGTGCTAACAGACGTGTTTAGAGGTCCAGGGTTAAGTGGGTCTCTGTCGTTAACACTCTGGGTCCTCACATCAAACACTGGCGTCCGTCTGCTCACTGTGTCTGAATTAGGGTCTAGCTATGAAGGATATGGGGACTTAATAGGTTTTGTAGTGTTTCCATGCCACACTCAAGAGTTTAAAGAGAAACACCCAGTGAAAGATAAGCAGGCTTTCTCTGTCTTTTATGTTGAGTGATCGGACCAACTAAGTAATAGCCAATTAACCCTTGTGTTATCTTCGGGTCATTGTGACCCGAAGGCAGCACAAGGGTTAACGTGAGCCCCCAACAAAATGGACACCCTACGACCAATATAGACACTGTGCACTGGGGGAAAGAAGAGATTCAGACCAATTGCGTGGAAGGTTGATAGCAGCACAGACAGTTCACTGAAAGCTGAACACGAGAGGGCCCAGGTCAGCCAACGACACAGACAAGCTGATGAGGACGAAGCCAGGGTTAGGGTTAGGTCTGTCTCCGAGGCAAACCCACATGCTTCAAGCAACACGATGGAGGTTCAAGACCGACAGTCTACAGACTTTGGCAACGAGTCCCCCTGAGGAGAGGGGGGTGGTGGGGGGTGACGGGGGTCTAAACAACATGCCACAGAAATCAAAAAGAACTCTAGTTCCATAGTCAGATCCGTACACACGTACAAGTTGCTAAGTACAAACATAGTTCATAACAGTTTTTTTTTATGTTTCGATTTCACAATTTTGTAGAATTTCTCGAAGTTGACAATGGTCACGGTAGGTAATAAACTGTGTATTATGAATCCTTTCCAGTTATTAAAATGAATCATTGCATAGAAAATTTGAATTGTCAATTTCTTTCGATCACCCTGTGTGTGTGTGTGTGCATGCAAATTGGTGTGGTCTCAGGGTTTAAATGTGTGTGTGTGTCTGTGTGTGTGTGTGTGTGAGTGTGTGTGTGTCTGTGTGTGTGTGTGTGTGTCTGTGTGTGTGTGTGTGTGAGTGTGAGTGCGTGTGTGTGTGTGTGTGTCTGTGTGTGTGAGTGTGAGTGTGAGTGTGAGTGTGTGTGTGTGTGTGTGTGTGTGTGTGTGTGTCTCTGTGTGTGTGTGTGTGTGTGTGTGTGTAGTCCTGCGTGTCTATATGCACCAGCAGGTAGACAGGCGTTAGTATTCAGTGTGTGTATGATGGTGTGGTTATGGATACACAACCCCTTCCATCATACAGCTGTACTGTTTATCCACATGTGGGTCTCCAACTCCCAATCTATCATTTTAATAACATTAACACCATTGTGCTATATACCATTTTCTGCATGCTATTGCTTTTAAAAATCAATGAGAAAATTAATGGAATGCAGGATCATATGACAAACATGGAAAATGTAAATATAAATAGTTCATTTCTAACCCTAATCCTAACCAAAGAAAAAAAACGAAAGAATAAAAATAACAGAAATATAAATACACATAAACTCATAGATTAATAATTTACATGATCACTGATTTATGTACATACAGTAGTATACAGTTGTGCAAAAATACATTAAATAAGGATGATTGGATATTTCAAAACATAATGAGGTATACGAGTAAAAAAAACAAAGACTGAATAAGGCTCTTTTTTCAGAAAGAATCAGCAAAAAATAAACTACAAAGAAAAACATTGAAATAAACACAACAAATAACAATGAGAGGAGCCCCTTAGTACTCGGTTACCTTGGTTACCTTGGTTACCTTGGTTACCTTGGTTACCTTGGTTACCTGTCTAACCATAGTGCTCTGGGTCAGACAGGTGATGGCTCCTGGAGGCGGAGCCACGCTCCAGGCTCGTTTGGTTCTGTCATGTGACCCTTCTGTCTGTCATGTGACCCTTCTGTCTGTCATGTGACCCTTCTGACTGTCATGTGACCCTTCTGTCTGTCATGTGACCCTTCTGTCTGTCATGTGACCCTTCTGTCTGTCATGTGACCCTTCTGTCTGTCATGTGACTCTTGTGGGCACACTGGTAGATCCCCCCCCACCCCCAACCATGAAGTCCTCCATTCTCCTGGCCTCTTGAAGAGGTGGTGGACACAAAAAAAAGTTTAAATATGGGTTTACTTCTTTTTACTTTTTCATAATCATTATTGTGCGTGCATTCCCATGTCGTTTACACGTTTGCATTCGGTAGACATCAAAAACAAGTTGAGGAAAAAATAATTACACATTCAAAGAAAGGGTCGTCTTTCCCCTACACTGGAATGTTGAAAGATCATAGAAACGAAGCATTCAAGGATTATAGAAGGGACAGTTGGATTATAGAAGGGACAGTTTGTTAGTTAGCTGTAGTGGTGGTAGGTCTCAGCTTCTCCTGGTAAGTGGTGTCGTAATTGTTCTCTCAAGTCTCTTTGGTACAAGTAAAACCTATGAAAAGCGTGTATTTCTAATGTCTGTACCTCCTGTTTGTTTTCGTGGTGGTTTAAAGGCCTTCTGAGATTAAAACATGTGGAATCAAACGATTCTTGTCAGACATGAACTCCTGAACTGTGGGTGGTGTTCCCCTGATGCCCTGCAGAGGGCGCTCTGAGCAAGCTGCCCTGCCTCGGTCACTCCCCTCTGCCTCCGTCTTGCAGCACGACACTCCGGTTGGGAGACAGGAAGGGATCGTAGATGCCAGCATTGATACATTTCTCATGACGTGAGGAGGAGGAGGAGGAGGAGTGAGGAGGAGGAGGAGGAGGAGGAGGAGAGGAGGAGGAGGAGGGAGGAGGAGGAGGAGGAAGGAGTTTCAGGTAGAGGAGCCTCCTTCTGCTGCTTCTCTGAATGTGGAATGTAGGAGTGTAAGTCTCCCTCTCCCTCTCCCTCTCCCTCTCCCTCTCCCTCTCCCTCTCCCTCTCCCCATCGTCGACCCTCTCCCTCGTCCCTCTCCCTCTCCCTCTCCGCTCTCCCTCTCCCTCTCCCTCTCCCTCTCCCTCTCCCTCTCCCTCTCCCTCTCCCTCTCCCTCTCCCTCTCCCTCTCCCTCTCCCTCTCCCTCTCCCACGCTGAGCTGGCATCTGCTCTCCCTCTCTGTCTCCTTCCATCCTTCCATCCATGCCTTTCTAGATGCTGAGGCAGACCCTGGTTCATCTAAGGAGGTAGAAAGAAACCAAACAATTACCATGGAGATCTCACAACATGAATGCTTTTCACACAAGCATGTAGATTGCAGGCTGAAATTGTGTGTGTAGGAGTGTGTAAGGGAGTGTGTGTGTGGGAGTGCAATGTTGTACCTTTAGATTACACCAGAGGTGTAGCCACAGTGTTCCACCCAGTTTGTTCTAAGACCCAAAAACGAAAATATCTCTGAAAGATTATGCACCGGGTGCACATCGAAAAATAAAATAAGTAAAAAAACGGAAAAGATGCCTATCCATATTTGTCTAGGCCTACCCAAAAAGATTATTCTGGCTACGCCCCTGGATTACACACAGACCTTGTTTGGTCAAATATAGCCAGGTTCCCAGTCTGACAGACAGTGTTTGGGTTCATTAGGTCCCTGCAGGAGATCAGTTTATCCCTGTTTGAATGGTGGAGATGTGAAAACCTCCTATGGAGCCTATGCACCACTAGGAAGAGGGAAGCATTTGGAGTGCTTTCGTCACACGTTTCAAAAATACATGAAGTATGTAACATGGCCAGTGTTGCGGCAATGCTGCTACACCCTGGAGAGGTACACAGAGTAGGCTGGAGATGGTGCAGGTGTGCAGATGTGGTACACAGAGTAGGCTGGAGATGGTGCAGGTGTGCAGACGTGGTACACAGAGTAGGCTGGAGATGGTGCAGGTGTGCAGATGTGGTACACAGAGTAGGCTGGAGATGGTGCAGGTGTGCAGATGTGGTACACAGAGTAGGCTGGAGATGGTGCAGGTGTGCAGATGTGGTACACAGAGTAGGCTGGAGATGGTGCAGGTGTGCAGATGTGGTACACAGAGTAGGCTGGAGATGGTGCAGGTGTGCAGACAGACTGCGTGAAAAGGCTGCTGTAACGCAGTGTCAATAACTCAGGCCCCAGGCAGTGCACATGGACCAAATCAACCATATCTACTTTATGATTCAAATGTTATTTACATTTTCTGTACTGACTAAACTGCAGCTGTGTGGACACATTCTGTATCAGCTGTGTCTACCTGGTTATAAACCACCCCCACCATGACACCTCTCTCCCAATCCACGCTGTCTTAACAACGTCATCATCACCCTCAGACACACGTACGCTGCCCCTCCCCTCCCTCTGTGACCTCACAGCTCCTCACAGCCAATCAGGGGGCTTCTGGGATTGTTGGTAATCCCCAGCTCTGAGCAGGGTTTGCCTGCTGCCCAGAGAGCCAGTGAGATGGGTTTATCTCCAGATCCCTCACTGGATCCCTGGGCAGGCACAGCCAGTCAGGGCAAAGCTGCTGATATGACACCAAGAGTCACTGGGGTTACAACAGGATGGAAGCAGGATGAAGAACACCTATTTCTTGGAGGTTGCTGAGTGCGTGTTAGGCCCTTCACTACTGTTTAAGACAGTTTTGATATGGAGACTTATGGTGTGGCACTGTGTGTGTTTGCGTGTGTGTGCATGTGTGTGCATGTGTGTGCACATGTTTTCTGTGTATGTATATGTGTGTTTGTGTGTGTGTGTGCATGGGCAGAACATCAAAGCCACAGTTAGTCAGCTCACCCACTGGCTAATTATAGCCCACTGGTCGTGACCCAGTTTCCAGGAAGGGAGAGGCTAACCCTTCCTGCTACATCCTGTGCCCTCTTCCAAAGGTGAGACGACTCACCTGTGCATGCTACAAACAATCCAGACATGACGCATGGTGGCAAAGGCCACAAAATGGTAAACCACCAGTAACATGGATACAATGCATGATAGTAACCTACACAAACACACACACACACATGCAGTCTCGTAAAGACACACACAGAGACGCACAGAGAGACACACAGATTTTAAAATGAGGATGTAATCCCTGCTTACCGCCGGCAAAAACGGAGAAGCAGAAGTCTCTCTGTGATCGTCTGGTCATGCCTGAGGGACATCAGTTGTGACAAGGCTTCCATCCATCCTTCTTTCAGAAGATCTCTTTCTCTCTTGTGCTTGGGGACCCCTGTGCTGACGAGGCAGGCACCCCTGCCCAACCCTCCTGAATGGATCGTTCCTTCCTGGGGAGTTCAGTGTTGACGAGGCATCCTTTGATTTGGCCCTGGCCGGTCAGAGGAAGAAATCAGTCAGAATATAAGAGTAAAGCAAGATAATGAGTCATCACTCCTGGCCTTTTCATTATGCTGATGTGGATCTGAATGTTTAATCAATGCAAATATGGCCCTCATATGTCATCAATCACCATGGTGACAGGAAGCGTCACGTTCTCACAGCCAAAAACGTCATTGCAAGCTGCTAACTGCCTGAAATACTACCAACGCTCTTAATAGTTTAAGTGGATAAAACTTACAAAATGACAAAATGAATTGTAATATTTTCAGCACAATGTGCTGAATGTGTCATTAGGGCGTGTGTCCTTATACCGTCTTTGTACACTTGTTCCAGCGTGGCGTATGACGTATGTATGACATATGACGTATATGACGTATATGACGTAGTATGACGTATATGACGTATATGACGCTAGTTGAACATAGGCAATACTTTTCAGAAAGACGCTGGTGTCATCACTGTTTCTCCTTTGAATTTAGCTAGCCATAGGGTCTGTTTCACTAGACCACAGTCAGGGGCGGTCTTTCCTCCAGGCGGTATAGTGCTAGGACCCCCCTGACCACAGTCCCAGCTTGTGTCCACAGATGTGTTCTTATCTAAAAGATGAGGAGAGTAAGATACTCACTGAAGCTCTCGGAGTCGCCCCCCCACCCACCCCTCCTTCCTCCTGTGGTTGTGTGAAATGTAGAAAATGCCAGAAACAGATTCATAGGTTTTTCCAGTACAAAGACTCCAATCTTCCTTCCTCCCTTCAACTCCTTGTTCCCTGGAGAAACATAAACAGAATTAGTTTTTTTTTGTTTTACCCACCACCAGCACATCAACACAAGGGTTAGTCTGAGTGGGAGTGGCCAGCATCCAAGCATTGTGTCAACAAACAAATCCAGTAGATTTACCCTCCTCTCTTCAGTTCACCAGAATGAAGTGAACTTCTTGCCCAGGGCCGACACGGCTGTGGAGACACAGAGGAACAACATCACACCTCATAACCCCTCAAACATCAAACAAGATTGCTGGTGCAGCAGAAGCTGTGTCAATAAAATACAACTCTGTATGTTCCACATTATTTGATACAAAGTCTGCTACAAGTCAGAGAAAGAACCAATCATGGTATACTGGCAACTTTTTAAGGCAATGTGGCCAGAAATATGTTTTAACAATTAACTTCAATCTGTACCACCTCCCCCTATCTCACCGTCTCCCAGTTTGCCCGCCTGTTCGGCGGCGCCTCCTTGCAGGATCTTGCCCAGGACGCTGTCCCCCTCAGCGGGGGGGGGTCCTCCTGGGGGGGCGGCGCTGCCGATGCCGACCGGCCTGCTGCCGATGCCCACAGGAGCCTTGGAGCCTGCAGGGACACAGTCATCACCAGGGACACAGTTATCACCAGGGACACAGTTATCACCAGGGACACAGTCATCACCAAGGAGACAGTCATCACCAAGGAGACAGTCATCACCAGGGACACAGTCATCACCAAGGAGACAGTCATCACCAGGGACACAGTTATCACCAGGGACACAGTCATCACCAAGGAGACACAGTCATCACCAGGGACACAGTCATCACCAAGGAGACAGTCATCACCAGGGACACAGTTATCACCAGGGACACAGTCATCACCAAGGAGACAGTCATCACCAAGGAGACAGTCATCACCAAGGAGACAGTCATCGCCAGGGACACAGTTATCACCAGGGACACAGTCATCACCAGGGACACAGTCATCACTAAGGACACAGTCATCACCAAGGACACAGTCATCACCAAGGAGACAGTCATCACCAAGGAGACAGTCATCACCAAGGAGACAGTCATCACCAGGGACACAGTCATCACCAAGGACACAGTCATCACCAAGGACACAGTCATCACCAAGGGGAGACAGTCATCACCAAGGAGACAGTCATCACCAAGGAGACAGTCATCACCAAGGAGACAGTCATCACCAAGGAGACAGTCATCACCAGGGAGACCGTCATCGCCAGGGACACAGTTATCACCAGGGACACAGTCATCACCAGGGACACAGTCATCACCAAGGAGACAGTCATCACCAAGGAGACAGTCATCACCAAGGAGACAGTCATCACCAGGGAGACCGTCATCACCAGGGACACAGTCATCACCAGGGACACAGATGAATGTGTGTGTGTGAGATAGAGAGAGAGGGGGGGGAGTCTCACCTATGCCAGCCAGGGGGGGTGTGGCAGCCTTGGCGGGCTGTGCTGCTGCTGCTGCTGCTGCTGCTGCTGCTGGCTTCACCACCCCCGGGCCTGATGCCGGAGCCGCCTGTTGTTATGAAACAAGAGGGACACCAACTTAGAAATGTTTTCTCTAAGATATGGCATTACTCTTTATATTGGCTACATTTCTAGGCTATGAACTTTGATTCTCCAGGTTTCTGTCTGTACTCACGGCCGTGGGTGCAGGTTGAGCTGCAGCAGGTCCTGGGGCCCCTGGCTGTCTGCCCTGGGCTGGACCCTGGCCAGGCTTGGCCTGCTGCTGCTGGGCTGGCCCCACGCCTGGCCCCACGCCTGCTCCCGGCCCTGCGGAGCCTGCAGCGGGCTGGGCCCCTCCAGGTGGGGCGACACTCTGGGCAGGTTGGCTGTGAGTCTGTTGCTGGGTCCTTGGCTGGCCTGGTCCCTGCGCTGCGTTCTGGCTCGGTGGACCCCCCTCCTGCTGCAGGGCCCCTGGCTGCCTGCCAGACTGCTGTGGCTGGCCCCCGGGGCGAGGCTGACCGGCAGGGCCCTGACCCTGACCCTGACCCTGACCCTGGACTTGACCCTGACCTTGGCCATGGACCTGACCCTGCTGACCCTGCTGACCTTGGCCATGACCCTGCTGAGCCTGACCCTGGCCTTGGCCATGACCCTGACCCTGCTGACCCTGGACTTGGCCCTGGCCCTGGCCCTGGACTTGGCCCTGGCCCTGACCCTGTGGCTGCTTTGGTCCTGCAGCAGGATCTTGTCTCCTGGAGGAGGAACCTGGCTGCCTCTGGCCTCGACTACTGGATCCGTGGTGCTGTCCAGAGGCCGGGTCCCTGGAGAACTCTCCAGAGTCCCGGTGGCTGCCCTGGGAGGAGCGAGCCTCCGAGGTCCCTCTCCTGGGGGTGGATGACGAGCCGCGTTCCTCCGAGGTCCCTCTCCTGGGGGTGGATGACGAGCCGCGTTCCTCCGAGCGTCCGGAGGGGTCTTTGGGATGCGACCTGGAGGAGCGCGAGGGCCGGGGGTCCTCCGAGGAGTGTCGAGAGGAGTGTCTCCCCGAGCTGCCGTTGCCGTGGTGCCGGTGGTCCCGGGAGGAGGGCTGGCGGGGCTGGCCGTACTCGTCCTGCGGCCAGGGCTCCTCTTCCGGGGGCTCGTCGTAGTCGTGGTAGGTATGCTTCACGTTGCCACGCCGACCCGTGGAGGCGTGGCCGCCAGCGCCATGGTGCCTGGAGCGAGCCTCTCTCGGCTTCTCGAACCAGTCTGTCTCCTCCTGGCCCAGGTGATAGGCTTGTCGGAGAGAGAGTGATAATCAACACCTTCCTTCTGTTTATGTCATGTGACGTGTGGAGACATGCAGAATCAAGCCATGCAGAGCCATGCAGCCAATCAGAGCACTGGAAATAATGTCCAATAATATCCCAAAAACGTGACAGGAAAAGGATTTCACAATCAAACACCCCAAAACAATTCTTAAATGAAGAACGGAAGTTTTGTTTTGTAAAATCAAAAAACATCACCACGTAAAAAATTACAATAAATAAAAGCATGCAAAAAAAATATTTTGAACAACACAGGCAATTGTGGTTTTCATGCATTGGGCACAACATTCCCAGTCTCGTTCACCAGACAGGACTAAAAGTGTCACGTGACACTCTCAAGACTTCAACACAAGACATGCAGTTTGTGACAAGCAGAAGGACGAGACTGACGACCAACAGCCAGCAGCCAGGCAGCAGTCAGCTTTCAGCACCAGTTACCTTCACTGTCTGAGACAGCGCAGTGCATGTCGTCCACCAGGTACGGGTCGTCTGGCTTGTAGACGTGACTCCTGGGCACGTCCTTCATGTGATGATCCTGGACGTCTGGCAGCGAGTGGCTCGAGCCGTACTGGTTCCTCACGTCGTTGGGGTCAGGGACGCCGGTCCCTCGTCCGATCCCCACGGGCTTCCCCATCGGGCTGAGCGGACTCTCCTCCTCCGAGTTCTGGGTCCTGAGGGCCGGGCGGCCCCCGCGGCCGTGGCTCCCTCTCTGGGACCTCTCCATGGCGTCCCTCTCATACGACTTGCTCCTGTAGCCTGGGGAGTCCCGGGATGAGATCTTGTCCATGCCGTACCCCGTGGACCTGGATCTGCCCCCGTACGTCCTGTCCTCCTCCTCCAGAGCCTCCCTGCTCCCGTAGTACTTCTGCTGCTCGTACACGTTCTTCTTCATGCCGTACGTGATGTCGTCCTGCATCTTCTTGGAGCGAGACACCACGGTGCAGCTGCCCCCGGTGGACGTGGTCATGGTGTAGGACGCCAGGTCAGACTCCACGTCACGGGCCTCCTCGATGGGGGAGAACTTGGAGATCTTCTGCTCCATGCCCTGCTTGCGGTGCTTGCTGCGCTTGGACGAGGAGACCACAGCGGGAGCCAGGTTCTTGGACGGGTGCTTTTGGGTCCCGGAGCCAGGGCGTGTTCCCGGGTGTTTGTTGTAGTCGTCGTAGTAATAAGATGACCCACCGCTCACAGGGGCACTGGTTCGGCTGTCCACCGCCCCCTGCTGGTGATAGCCTGTGGGCCTCCCGTAGGCGTCCACGGCCTCCTCTCCGTAACCTCCCCCACGGGCCGGACCGTTCTCGCCCGCGTAGCGTCCCACCGGATGTCCCAGGGCGTCCGTGGGCTGCCCTCCGCTCTCCTTGGTCAGCTCGCTGATGTCATCGATCATCACGTAGTTCCTGGGGATGTTCTGCTCCAGGTTGGAGGTGTAGAGAGCGTCCGCGGCGTAGGCAGAGGTGGGGCTGTCCACCGAGTGGGTCAACCCCACCTCAGGGGGCCGATACTGGGTGTAGGCGTTGGGCACGGAGTTGGAGGAGTAGATGGAGCCGTAGCCTGCGTCTGGAGCCGGAGTTGCTATGGATACCGAGGGATTGCTGATGACCTCGTAGTTGGTGGGCAGCTTCTGCTCCAGATCAGCCAGGGACGTCTGCCGGGGCCTCTGGTGCACGCTGAGGATCTCCGCCTGGGGCTGGAAGGCCATGCCTGGGCCGGGCTGGTAGGGGCCGTGGCCTGGGTAGGGAAGACTCTGGCCTGGCGGGGGAGGAACAGGGTGTCCGTGCTGCTGCAGGCCCAGGTCTGTCTGGTAGGACGACTGTCCGTAGCCATGGGGGAAGCCTCCCTGGGTGGGGTAACCCGGGGGGTGGGGCTGGAAGGTGCCGGGCTGGGGCTGGGAGGCTGTGGGGTACTGAGGGGGCTGGAAGCCTATCTGCTGGTAGGCCGCTGTAGGCTGGGGAGTAGGAGCGGGCTGACTCTGGGGGTAGGGATAGGCCATGAAGGAGGAGGTGGAGGGATACTGGGAGGTGCTGAGGTCGTTGGTGAACTGGCTGAGTGGCGCCGTGCTCGGCCTGGTCAGGTGACCGTTCCCGTCGAACGTCCCCGAGGCGGCCACCATCCTCAGGTTGTTGAGCTCGCTGTCCGACATGTAGTCCCTGGGGTCCCCCATGCAGCGCAGGTACGCCAGCTCCCTCCTCTCCCTCTCCTTTACCAGCGTCTCCTTCCTCTGGGTGATGCCCAGCTCCAGGTAACGCAGCTTGGCGTCGATCTCCTTCTCCTCCTCCTCCAGATCGGCCTGCTGCTTGCGTAGCTTGGTGGACTCCTGCTCCACGGCCTTCAGCTCGCTGAGCAGCCCCGCCTTGGTGACACCCTGCGGGGGGCGAGGCATCACTCTCTGGGGCAGCCCAGGGGGAGCCGTACATGTGGGCCGGGGTGACGATGGGGAGGGGGATCTCCTCTGGAGGGGGGCTGGGCAGGGTCCTCTTCACCTTCCTCATCAGAGAGTTCTGCTGCTGCTGCAGGGCCATCTGGAGGGAGAGGAGGCAGACACACCAGGACCGCACGTCAATCACACTAATTGCACAGAGTGGAAGAATACTGTTCCCCTTTTCTACTCATCTCTTGAATTGTGTGAATAGGCTGCGTAAGGCTCTCTATTTCAGAGAAAGCTCAATGTTAATGTGAAGAAGACGTTTTGCAATCCTGTGTTGTTTGACAGTTCTGTTCAGATGTTGTTGAGATGTTATGGAAAAATGAGCTAATAATAATTATTTTTAAAAGTGGCCATATGCAATATACTCAACGTGAAAATGTAACAATTCCTGTGGGATCCTATTTACATGAGAGAGAGAGCGAAAGAGAGCGAGAGAGAAGAGAGAGAGAGAGAGAGAGAAGAGAGAGAGAGAGCGAAAGAGAGAGAGAGAGGAGAGAGAGAGAGAGAGAGAGAGTGGTGTGGAGGCAATTATCTTTGCTTTAAGAATTCAGCATTTTTGTTGCAATCTTATTCGAAGCGTTACAGAAAATTAAAAAATATAAAAACGTCTAAAAACCACCCCTAAACCCCTCACCTTATAGCGTGCACTGTAGAAAATAAAACAAATTGATCACAAAACGTAACACAACAAGAACCCTCTTACTTACAATTTAGGAGTTGTGTAGACCCATAGTGAATGTAATGTGTATCCATGACAGAGCCATATTCTCAGTAAAGATGTAAGGGCAGCGCCAACAAAGCCAAACATCTCTGAAATCCTCTTGTGATTTCTATGTGTGTGTTCCCAGGTCTGCCTTAGCACTGAGTGCAGAGGAATCACACTACACTTTGACCAGCTGCTAACAAGCCAGAAGACAGCAGGACTGTGCCAGGATGGAGACAGCAGGACTCTACCAGGGTGCCTCCACACTGCTTGTTCCCCCTGGCTGCTCTGAGGGCATCGCCAGATTTAGAAAAGGGAAACATAGTATGGCAGGGTGGAGGGAGAGAGAGAGAGGGAGGATCAGAGATGAGAGGAGAGAGGAGAGGGAGAGGGAGAGGGAGAGGGAGAGGGCGGGGACGAGTGCGTGAGAGGGGGAGAGATAGAGAGAGAGAGGGAGAGGGAGAGGAGGAGGTGAGAGGGAAGAGGAGAGGGAGACGGGAGAGGGAGAGGAGAGAGAGAGAGAGGGAGAGGGAGAGAGAGAGAGGAGAGAGAGAGGGAAGAGAGAGAGAGAGAGAGAGGGCAGAGGAGAGGGGAGAGGGAGAGGGAGAGGGAGAGGGGAGGGAGAGGGAGAGGGAGAGGGAGAGGGAGAGGGAGAGGGAGAGGGAGAGGGAGAGGGAGAGGAGAGGGAGAGGGAGAGGGAGGGAGGGAGAGAGATGGAGAGGGAGAGGGGAGAGGGAGAGAGAGAGAGAGAGAGAGAGAGAGAGAAGAGACGAGAGAGAGAGGAGAAGGAGAGAGGAGAGAGACGGAGGGGATGAGAGGAGAGGAGAGGAGAGAGAGAGAGAGAGAGAGAGAGGAGGGGAGAGAGAGGAGAGAGGAGAGAGAGAGAGAGGGAGAGGGAGAGAGAGAGAGAGGGATAGAAGCTGAGGGGAAAACAAGCAAGGCATAGAAATAGAAGAGGAGAGAGAGGAAGCGTTCCTGGTGCCTGGCATGGACATCTGCTCTCCTGAGAACATTCTGTCACATACTTTGATGCCAAGCCCTATGTGGTGCATCTGTGTTCGCACTCAAGACTCTCTCTCTTCAATACTGAGCATCCTGCTCTCTCTGTTCTCTCTCTGTTCTCTCTCTGTTCTCTGGGACTACCTCCCATCAAATATGCATACACACTTACATAATTGTTGAGTGTTAACACATTGGAGAAAAATGTATGAGATCATCATGTATTGTTAAAACTAATAGTCATCAATGAATATAACATGGTGGTTGTTATAAACTGCTAAACGTGCCGTATACCTTTGGAAAGCTAACATTTTTGTGATTCTATTGATATAAACCATTTCAAGATCGAGTAGCAAACAGCAGGTACAATCAACGTCTTTGTCAATCCCAACAAAAATGGTCTGGTTACATTCCCAAAGGTCCAAACTATTTAACCAAGTAAAGTATTTTGCCCCAAACAATGAAACAATATATTACATCCATAAACAGCCATGAACTCTTGTTGCATTGTTGCAGTCGGTCACTCACTCACACTCAGTAATAACCTTGTTACAAAGTTTGGCTCCGTTTTCCGAATTTCCCGAAGGTGTCAAAATGACCACTGCACTCTGACCTTTCTATGGACACCTCATTTGACCCAATAGGAGCTTCAATGTCCTGTCCATAGCCTTCTAAAGTCAACCAGGTGGCTCAAACATTCATTTATTGTGGTATTATATAAAACTTTTGACTTGGACTAGTTAAGGCTTCATGCTGTGGTCCCATTGTGTCTTCCAGCTAATACCTCCCACCTAAAGCTATCTGCAGGCCTTTGTATGACTTTCTTTTTCATTGTGTTCAAGCTTCTAGTACTCAAAAGGAGAAGCACTTAGAGGGGTTCTGACAACAGGAGAAAGCACTTTAGAGTGTCGCCTTTCAATAGAGACCACAACCATGCATGTCTTTGACAGGATTGTTGAGAGGATAAAAAAATATAATTACATAAAAATGATGCTAGATGACATACCTGAGTGTTGGACAGTGCCTGCTGATGGTATGGGGAGAACCTGTTCTTTGCAGAGTCCTCCGAGGTGGGGCTGAGGGGCTTGGGGTCCGACATGGAGCGCTGGACACTCTTGATGGGCCTGGGGAGGGTCTGGTGGCGCTGTGGCGACTCAGCAGTGAACGCCTTCTGCTGGGGCGTGACATGGGCCTTGTTGAGCTTCTCCTGGGAGGCGAACGTGGTCTCCAGCATGCGGTGCGGAGACAGCGGGGACACAGGGGAGTACAGCACCTGGGGAGACTTGGGAGGCTGGCGGGACGGAGACTCGTTCTGCTGGTAACCGATGTCCAGGGGGTCTGGCTTCCGTCTCTCGAACTTGGCAACCCCCTGGAGACGCGTGGAGGCCGGATCAGAAGCGCCCACCATTTGTAGACTGGTGGAGTATGGGCTGATAGTGGTGGGCACGCTCAGCTGAGGGGCCACAACACCCTGAGACTGGGCCTCTTGGTCGGTCTGGCAGGCCAGGCTCTCTCCTCTCTGGGTCCTCTCTGGGGCTGAGATGTAGTGGAGCAGCTCCACCTTGTTGGTCTCAGCCATGGTGATGTGGATTGCAGGGGAGACCCGGCCTAGCTGCTCTGGTTCAGTCTGGCAAGAGGAGTCATTGGTGGTCTGAATGGCAATGCTAGAGGAGGACACTTTGGAGGAACCCTCCGGCTTGTTCTCTGCGCTAGAGTCAGAGTGCTTGGCAGGGCGGGAACGCCGTCGTCTCACCGGCTGCTCCCACTCCGCCTGGTCCTCGTCGTCTGTCTGGACGCTGCAGTCTGCGATGCGTCTGGTACGCCTGCGCCTGCTCATGTACCTGTCCTCGCCGTCCTCATCGTCTGTTTGAACACAACTGTCTGTAATCCTCCTCGTTGGCTCCTCCTCTGAGCCGTCTCTCAGCCGAGGCATGGAGTTCTGCTTCTTCATGACCCTGGATTCTGGCTGATCTTCGCTCCTCAAGGACATCTCAGAGGCAGAGCTGGAAATGGGCCTCGCGTTCACCACAGCCTGAACCACTGGCCGTCCTGCCAGAACTGGACACTCTGACCGTCCTGCTGGATCACTCGGCCACTCTGGTCACAGATAATGAAACCTTGAGGAGTCGCTCCCCCCCGACCACCATCCCCTGTATGGCTCCTTGGGCCGTTGTTGCTGTTGCTGCTGCTGTTGCTGTTGCTGCAGCTGCAGCGGCCGCAGAAGCTGCAGCCGCCTCTGCTGCAGCGGCCACTGTTGCTGCCTCCACCACTGCAGTCTTCTGTCTCTTCTGCTCCTCCAGCTGCTGCTGCAGCTGATGCTGCAGGGACTGGATCTGGTCGAGCTGCATCCTCTGTTGGGCCAGCTGTTCTCTCTGCATGACAAGCTGTGTTTCTCTTTCTGTCTGCTGCTGATGGAGGACTTGCTGCTTGATGGTCTGGAGCTCCTGGATCTCGCGCTGCACGATCAGCTGTTCTTTCTCCCTGTGCCGCTGCAGTTCCATGCGGTCTCTTTCCAGCTCCTCGTGCAGGCGCAGCTGGCGAAGCTTTTCCAGCTCCACGCGCTCTCGCTCCAGCTGCAGCATCTGCTCCTGCTGCTGCCGCAAACGCTCCTCTTCCTTCTCCTTCTCCGGGTCGACAGGAGCAGGAATGGTGCTGCTGGCTGCTGTTAGAGGAGCACCTTGGGAAGTAGATTGGGGCTGGGACTGGGGCTGGACCAGAGCTTGGGGCTGGGCTGGAGCTTGGGGCTGGGCTGGAGCTTGGGGTTGGGGCTGGGCTGGAGCTTGGGGTTGGGCTGGAGCTTGGGGTTGTGGTTGAGTTATTGGTTGAGGCTGAGATTGAATTTGAGTCAAGGATAGAGCTTGAGTTTGAACTGCTAGCTGTTGAGTTTGCTGTTGGGACTGTATCTGCGCTTGCTGTTGGGAATGTATCTGCGCTTGCTGTTGGGCCTGTATCTGTGCTTGCTGTTGGGACTGTATCTGCGCTTGCATCTGGGACTGTATCTGCGCTTGCATCTGGGACTGCATCTGCGCTTGCATCTGGGACTGTATCTGCGCATGCATCTGCTGAGTCATTTGAGGTTGAATTTGAGATTGGGCTTGAGGGACTGAGGGAGACTTATGTATCTCACTGTTTGCAGGAACTCCTGTGGATTGAATTGGCATTGCAGTAGTGCGGACACCAGCCACTGGTACATTTTGTGTCCCCAGTTGAGTAACGGGCAGCACTGGCTGAAAGGTTGCAGAGGTGTGCGCCGCTACGGTTGCTGAAGGCTTCCCTAGGTATACTGGAGCCTCCTGACTGGAGGTGCTAGCGTCAGGGACACGGTCAGGCCCGTAGGCCACTGCGGGGAACTGGTTAGTGGAAGAAGGGTACCGGAAGGGTCCCTGTGTGGACAGAGGCATCCTTGGGGTCACTTGAGGCAACCTGGTGAGGCTGGCCAGCGGTACAGCAGTCACACCTGCAGGATAAGGCCGGTATATTCCCCTTGGCATGGGGTGCAGAACAGAGGAAGGCTGGGTGGTAATTGGCAAGGTAGAGGCTATAGGGGTGTTGATGGTAGAGTACATCATTCCATCAGCTCCTCTTATAGCGGTGGGGTATAAGGCCCGTATACTTGCTTGTCTGGCATTTATCAGATTGGTTAGGGCATGGTTGTGTGATGTGGGTCTTCCATCTGGGCCATACAGTAGGCTGGCTCTTATTGACGCTAAGCTTTGCTGTAGATGTAGCCTTCCTGCAGGTCCTGCACCTCGTCCTGCACCAAACTGCATCAGTTCAGGGTTAGCATACCGGTTCCCAAACTGGTCCATTGAGTTGAGAGCTGCACACATCCTGCTGATCTCTCTTGCAGTTGTGGCACTGTACTGGGCCAAGCTGGAGTCCGGTACACCTGCAAGCTCACGAGGACCGTAGCCGTACTCTGCGTTGATGTTGGACATGGAGCCGTATCTCCTCAAGGGGAGCGGAGGGCCTGCCACATCACCTGTCTGCCGCAGGTCAGTGTAAGATCCATACTGTGCACCCATGCCAAGATACCCACCCTGATAGGCCTGATTCATGGTGCTCAGATCCACGGCCAAGTCCCCTGGATCGGTCCTCTGATAGTACTGAAGCGCTGCATCTGTTAGTTTGTTGTCAGACAAGGAGGGTTGAATCCTTTCTGGATGAGGTAAGGTGAACGCTTTTCGTTCTTCTGGCATCCCTGGCATGCCTGCTACCTGGTAACCATCTGTTCCAGGTTGTCCAGCCTGTTGTTGCTGTTGCTGTTGCTTGCTGGCCGGTGTAATGTGGAGCAGGGGGAGGGCGGGACACATGGGAAGGATCAGGGGTTGGCTTGTCGGGTGTTGCTGTTGTGGACTTTGGAGCAAAGGACCCGGCACAGCTACCAGCAAAGGGGAGCTTGTACACAACGTCGCAACAAGCCACTTGGTTCTCAGGTTTGATCGGCCCGGTGAGATCTAACACTTGGGGCGGAGGGGGAGGTAGAGGCTCCTCTCGTTTCATCAGCTGAGAAACTGTGGCCCCCTCATCCAGCTGCACCATCATAACATGTGGCTTACCTGTGGACAGGTTCATCACCATGGGCTTGTTTTTTAACTCTAAAGCCACCCCTCCATAGATGTCATGTGTACTGGTGTTTGGAGTAGCTCCTGCAGCTGGTTGTGGAGGGAGGGGAGATATTCTAGGAATGGCACTGACACTTACTACAGGTTGGGTAGTACCAGAGCTCGTCTGACTCACTATAAGGTCTTTCTTCAACAACAATGGCTGGACTTGGTTGGCCAGATTGTAACGAGCAAAGGATGACTGTTGGTGCTGCTGGAGCTGCTGCTCTAGGAGCTGCTGTTGCTGTAGAAGCTTCTGCTGTTGCAGCTGCAGCTGTTGCTGCTGGATCCCAAGGTCCTCCAGGCACGCATCGATTTTGGGAATGGACGGATCTGTGACCGGAGGTTTGGTTTGGGCCAAACACACAGCTGCTCCCATTCCTTGCCCAAGATCCATGCGGTTATGGAGAGGATCCCCGTAGACCACCGGCTGCTTGGGCTGGGATGTGAACATCGAGGCTGCGACCGTGACACTCACTGTTGTCGGGGTTGACACGGCCACATGTGGGTGCTCTTGTGAATTCAGGTTCATGATGAGAGGCTGCACAGCAGTGTGTCTACTGGAGGGCTGCTCCGACCCGAAGGAGTACCTCCTTGTGTCAGTTGCTAGAGATGTTAGATCCATGCCCTGATCTGTCATGATGATTGGGGGTAGCCTTCAATGGGGCCCTCAGGTCCACCACACTCCCACTAGGGTGCATTTGGCTCTGTTCTACAACCCTTGATGTGCCAGGGACATTGGAGATCCTGCACAAAGAAATATTTTCCATAGACATGGAGCCACGACTGTATGTGGTTGTGGTAGTCACTGTGCTCATACCGACATTCACCCTCTCTGCCGTTTGGACCCTCTGCAAGGCATGTTGAGGCGATTGCTGTGATTTCTGCGGGGACGTCGGCGAGCTTGTTGATTGGGTCTGGGAACAATATAAGGGCTGGCGGATCATCTGTGTTGGTGAGGACAGAGGAGATGTTGAGGAGTTAACAGTCAGGGGCTTGGCAGGAGAGGTGGTTTCAGACCCCAGGGTTATCACCATCACTGGTGAATCTTGTGAGGACTGCTGCCGTGCCAGGCGTGGTGACACTGCCCTCTGAGGGACTCCGTGGGGTGTGGGGGAGGTCAGGCTACCAGGGCTGCCTTGGGAAGACAGCGCTTGGCCCCTCGCACTCGTAGGCCTGGGGGACTGGGCGTGAGTGGGGCTTTGTGTGGGGGAGGCTGAGGGGGAAAGTGGTGGGCTGGGGCCTTTGAAGTAAGAGAAGACTTTGGATGTGAGGGAGGACGCTCCGGGGTCCTGGGGAACACCCTGAGCCGCCACGCTCCCAGCCGGACGTGACTGTGCCTGGGACTGGCTTGGAGTTACATGGGTAGGGGAAGTTGTGGCTGCGCTATACACCCCATACGATGCTATCGTGGTAGAAGGGGGAATAACACCTCCTATTTTGGCAGTCTGGGTCCTCATCCTGTCTTGGGTTTCTTTTGATAGATGCTGAGTTACACGAATCCCGGGGATTCTTGAGTCACTTCCAGAGAACGAGACAGGAGCAGCTGTTTGAGTGGGGCTGGAACCAGGGGTTAAAACTGTTCCTGTTTCTAGCTGTTTCCCAGCCGGCTGTGTAGCCCCGGATGGCTGTCTCGGGTGTGTCTGCTGCTGTCTCTGCATCATCTCTGCTTTCCTCATCATTTCCTCGTAAACCTCCTCTGCACTTTTCAGCGTCTTGTCTGATGGGGAGGTGTCTGTGGGTCGTTCTGTGGGGGAGTAGATCGACGTGAAGGTTGGCAAGTTGTACTCACTCCCTGACTTGTAGAGCTTGGAACCCAAGATTTCAAACCCTTCGGCCTCAGAATCCATGGAGGGGGAGTACTCAGAGCAGGACGACCTGTGCAGCTCCTCCATCTCGGCCGCCTGTCTCAGCTCCTCTGTGGGGGATGCGTCCTCGATGGGGGAGAGGTTGCTCGGGGGAGTCTTGGACCTCTCTCTGCGTCTCTGGGCCCTCAGCTCCTCCTTGTCTCGCTTGGTCTTCCTGGCGGTGCTGCGGATCCTCTGCTGCTCCAGGTCTCTCATCTGCTCCTGCTCTCTCAGCAGCTCCTCCTCCTCCCTCAGCTCGTCCTCCTCAGAGGAGTCCTCGATGGTGGGGAGGAGGGGCCCGTGGGAGCGGTGCCGGTTCTTCCTCTGCTGCTTGGCGTCCTCCAGCCTCTGCCGGCGGCTGGGGCTGCTGTCACTGTCGTCTTCCATGGAGGACACAGATGTGGGAGACGTTCCGGAGGTATAGCTGGGAGTGGTGGCGGGAAGGGTGGAGGAATATTCGCCCCTGGACCTCTCCTCTGGCGACCCAGTCAGACTCTCCATCTCCAGCTCTGGTTCTCTCAGATCGTGCTCGGTGCTGAGTTCCATTTCGCGGTTGTAGCTGTTGGTGTTGTTCAGCTCGATGGTCTTGAACCGCCGCAGGCCTCCCTGGGAAGCCATCATCCCGTCATCGTCCGCACCATCAGCCCCTTTGGTGTCCTCCTCAAAGCTACTGGAATGGTGAGTGAGACGTCGTTTCTCTTTTGCTCCTTTTTTTGTTTTCTGGTGCGCATACCCTTCCTCCCCTTCCAGCCCTTCCAGCTCGTCTTCGTCCGCACTCATCTCCATGATCTGTCTCCTCATGAACTCCTCGTCCGTCAGCTCCTTGTGTGACTTCTTCTGCCGGGGCGGGAGAGGCGAGAGGCCGCTCTCACTGCTGTCTTCTACGTAGTCGTGACGGAGCTTGCAGCTGAGCTCGTCCGACGACTCGTCCCTGGCTGCCTCCTCGTCAGAGTTGTAATCCCGTCCGTCTCCGATGGACAGAGAGTGAGGCCTCTCCTCTCTGTGCCGTTCCGTGGTCTTTGATTGGAGGAGAGGACGCATGGAGCTCTCCAGCTTGGTGATCTCCGAGGGGCTGGAGGCTCCTTTCTCGTTCAGCTTCATCCCTTCTTCACGGATCTGTCCGGTGATCTCACCCTGGGAGCTGGAGATCCCGTCGGAGGAGTAGCCGGTATCGCTCAGGCTCTGAGTGCTGGACTTGTTGGAGTCCTGAGGTAAGAGAGAGAGAGAGAAAGAGGGGGAGAGGGGGAGGGAGGGAGGAGAGAGAGAGAGAGAGAGATGGAGAAGGGAGGAATGGGGAGGGAGGGAGGGAAGATGAGAGAGAGTAGGGGGAGGGGGAGGGAGGGAGGGAGGGCGGGAGGGAAGAGAGAGAGAGAGAGAGAGATGAGAGAGAGAGAGGGGGGAGGGACGAGAGTGAGAGAGGTGAGGGGGAGGGAGGGAGGGGAAGAGAGAGAGAGAGAGACAGTTGCATTACTGCAGTCTCAGTTCATTCAAGGCATCACTGCTTGTTTTTATCCCATCACTTTTCCAAACTCTTTCACTTTCATCAGATTTTTTTCACAGATGATAGGGATTAAGAATTTAACTACTAAGATACATTCAGTCAGTATTCTTGCAAGGTGTTAGAAAATAAGCACTTTGCATTCAGTCATTGACAAATCACAAAGACAAGATATTAAGTACACACAGATGACACTGTGAATGTGAACTCAAGACAAAGAATAAAGCAAACAAACAAACAAACAACAACAACAGTTTAACAAACCAAAAACACATTTTGGATACATGCTTGACTGATTTGTCCTTATCATACAATTGAAAAATAATGGTAGAGAATGAACAGCATGCAAAAATAAATCTCAATTATTATGTTTCACTTTGACTCAACAGATCAAGGATGACTGTGTTACTGGTGTACCAACATGCCTCCACACAGTCACCTGGTACACAGCTAACGCATGGATGGATGGGAGGATGGATGGAGCTAACGGATGGATGGATGGGAGGATGGATGGAGCTAACAGGTGGATGGATGGGAGGATGGATGGAGCTAACAGGTGGATGGATGGGAGGATGGATGGAGCTAACAGGTGGATGGATGGGAGGATGGATGGAGCTAACAGGTGGATGGATGGGACGATGGATGGAGCTAACAGGTGGATGGATGGGAGGATGGGAGGATGGATGGAGCTAACAGGTGGATGGATGGGAGGATGGGAGGATGGATGGAGCTAACAGGTGGATGGATGGGAGGATGGGAGGATGGATGGAGCTAACAGGTGGATGGATGGGAGGATGGGAGGATGGGAGGATGGGAGGATGGGAGGATGGGAGGATGGGAGGATGGGAGGATGGGAGGATGGGAGGATGGGAGGATGGGAGGATGGGAGGATGGGAGGATGGGAGGATGGGAGGATGGGAGGATGGGAGGATGGGAGGATGGGAGGATGGGAGGATGGATGGAGCTAACAGGTGGATGGATGGGAGGATGGGAGGATGGATGGAGCTAACAGGTGGATGGATGGGAGGATGGGAGGATGGATGGAGCTAACAGGTGGATGGATGGGAGGATGGGAGGAGAGGTAACAGTGATGAGTCACCCTGATGATGATGATGATGAAGATGATGATGATGATGATGATGATGATGATGATGATGATGATGATGATGATGATGATGATGATGATGATGATGATGATGATGATGATGATGATGATGATGATGATGATGATGATGATGATGATGATGATGATGATGATGATGATGATGATGATGATGATGATGATGATGATGATGATGATGATGATGATGATGATGATGATGATGATGATGATGATGAAGGATTGTAAGGGATGTTGTTGATGTGCAGTGATGATGATGAAGCCTTTATCATAGTACAGGATGAGGACGTGATCAATTATAAAGGATGAATTACAATGAGGCATGAAGAACTAAATGATAAATGATGAAGATGATGATTTGTGATGGTTGATGATGATGAAGATGACCGTGCTGGTCATGGGGTTGAGTCAGCAGGATGATGATGAGTGATGAAGATCATCCGACATCTAACAGACCACAAAGATGAAGAAACCCCCGGCTGATAACCAAAACACATCCGTCAAAAAATCAAAAAGACAACAAACAAAGACGAGTGGTAGAGGTGAGGAGGTAGCAGGCAGCTCACTTCATGGTGTCTGGACTTCTGGGAGATGTCAGTCGTCTTCTTCTGTTCTTTAGAGGCTGTTACCTCCGGAGCTCCCTTCTTGGATGGGGCTTTGACATCTGCATCCTTCTGAGATTTAGTGGTGACTTTATTCTTCTCCTGGGTCTGCTGGGGGTTTGCGGTTCTGGCTGGTTCCGGAGGGTTTAACCTGGGGTGTGGGCGTCTTAGCAGGGGTGGTGGTGGTCTTGGCCTGGGTAGTTCCAGCCTTGGCTGGGGTGGAAGCTGCCTTACCAGAGGTGGGCTGGGCAGGGCCCTTGTTCTGGCTGGAGGGTTGGACTGGACCCTTGTTCTGGCTGGAGGGTTGGACTGGACCCTTAATCTGGGCAGGGCCTTTACCCTGGGCCATGAGTTTGGTGGTCTTGGGTTGTGGGGAAGGTTTGGTGTACCGTTGGGGTGGGGGGGAAGGTTGGGTGGGGCCCTTGGGTTGAGGGGAGGGCTGAGGGGAGGCCTGGGCTGGGCCTTTGGATTGGGGGGGAAGGTTGGGTGGGGCCCTTGGGCTGAGGAGAGGGCTGGGTGGGGCCCTTGGGTTGAGGGGAAGGGTGGGTGGGGCCTGTGGCTAGGGGGCGGTCCCTGGCTGTTTGGCTGGGGAGGGAGGGCCACTACTTGGGCACCTGAAGCTTTCTGTTGCTGTTGGGGGCCTGTGGGCCTAATCCCTGCTTGCTGATTGGGCCCCCTCTGCTGAGGTGATTGTTGATTGGCTGGAGCTGGGTGGCGTGGGGGATCCCATTGGCTGAGGAACAGGGGGTGTGGCATCACCCAGGCTCCCGGATAACGCTCTCTGGGTCTGGCAGTTGAGACAGAGCCATTCTTTCTTCTGAAAAACACAAAAAAATCTCATCAGAAAATGCAACGTGTAACAAAATACACTTCTGAAGGCAGTAGACTAGGAACAACCCACACATTCACATCAACACAAAACACACTCTCATACACACACGCACACATTCATATGCAGAAAACAAACTCATACACACACATTCATTCATGTACACACAAAAACTAATATACACAAGCACACACGAAAACCATCATGTCTTATTCAACACAATATAATGGAAACATTTGCCTCATAAATCAGTTGCCTTAGGCTTATAAAGGGTTGTGTGGATCACTGCTGGTAGAGCAGGTTGTGTGGATCACTGCTGGTAGAGCAGGTTGTGTCACTGCTGGTAGAGCAGGTTGTGTCACTGCTGGTAGAGCAGGTTGTGTCACTGCTGGTAAAGCAGGTTGTGTCACTGCTGGTAGAGCAGGTTGTGTCACTGCTGGTAAAGCAGGTTGTGTCACTGCTGGTAAAGCAGGTTGTGTCACTGCTGGTAGAGCAGGTTGTGTCACTGCTGGTAAAGCAGGTTGTGTCACTGCTGGTAAAGCAGGTTGTGTCACTGCTGGTAAAGCAGGTTGTGTCACTGCTGGTAGAGCAGGTTGTGTCACTGCTGGTAAAGCAGGTTGTGTCACTGCTGGTAAAGCAGGTTGTGTCACTGCTGGTAGAGCAGGTTGTGTCATTGCTGGTAGAGCAGGTTGTGTTACTGCTGGTAGAGCAGGTTGTGTCACTGCTGGTAGAGCAGGTTGTGTCACTGCTGGTAGAGCAGGTTGTGTCACTGCTGGTAAAGCAGGTTGTGTCACTGCTGGTAGAGCAGGTTGTGTCACTGCTGGTAGAGCAGGTTGTGTCACTGCTGGTAGAGCAGGTTGTGTCACTGCTGGTAGAGCAGGTTGTGTCACTGCTGGTAGAGCAGGTTGTGTTACTGCTGGTAGAGCAGGTTGTGTCACTGCTGGTAGAGCAGGTTGTGTCACTGCTGGTAAAGCAGGTTGTGTGGATCACTGCTGGTAGAGCAGGTTGTGTTACTGCTGGTAGAGCAGGTTGTGTCACTGCTGGTAGAGCAGGTTGTGTCACTGCTGGTAGAGCAGGTTGTGTCACTGCTGGTAAAGCAGGTTGTGTGGATCACTGCTGGTAGAGCAGGTAAATCAATCAATTTGAGCCTCCAACGTTTTGGCAGTTCAGTTTCGCCCCCTAACCCTTTCGTTGGCTGAGCTGAAATAATGTGTTCAAGCTCAGCTGTGAAGTTCTGTATAGGAAATACTCCACTCTGGCAGCCTGCCAAACACAGCCAGGGCTTTTAACAAGCAATATGCTGACTCTGAACAAGGTGGACAAGGTGTCCAACACTGACCTCAACGCTGATATGAATACAGGTGGGTCAGGAAGCATGTTCTCAGCGCTGATATGAATACAGGTGGGTCAGGAAGCATGTTCTCAGCGCTGATATGAATACAGGTGGGTCAGAAAGCATGTTCTCAACGCTGATATGAATACAGGTGGGTCAGGAAGCATGTTCTCAACGCTGATATGAATACAGGTGGGTCAGAAAGCATGTTCTCAACGCTGATATGAATACAGGTGGGTCAGGCGGCATGTTCTCAGCGCTGATATGAATACAGGTGCGTCAGGCGGCATGTTTAACAGAAGATGGGTGGTGTGTGTCTGGTCTGAGGCATTAGGAGTGAAGTCAGGGGTCAGGGGTCAGGGGTCAGGGGTGAACATCTGATATCTTTAAGGGGCATAATTACATTTCTGGCCATGAGAGAAGCTCATGAAAAAAGTTGACCTCAGTTCAGAGTTCAGAGTACTTTTACTTTTACATGATACAATTAAAATAAAGCCAAAGATGAGATCTTTATAAAATATTAAATATATTTACAGATACTGTATATACAACTTTTGGTTTGCAATGAATTGTAACTATATTACAGCATACAGACTGAGGGCCCAATTTTGCACCCAACGCAGAGCGTTGCCGCCATGGAACAAGCGCCCCTGCTTTTAAAGGGAATGTGAGATGACGCTCTGATTGGTTTATTGCACGTTACGCCCAAACCACACCTATGAGTAATGTAGCTACTTCAGACCAAACCAGTTTAGATTTGCGTTGGCCGCAAGAGTCATTTATCCCGCCGGTATCATAGCAACAGCGCCCGAGCTCCGCCCACAAAGTTACTTGCGTTTCGCGTTTGATACTTTCACGTTTCAGATCGTTAAAATAATATGAGGGTAACATATGAGCAAGATGCTCCTAGAACCTTGTGAAGGGAAACGATCAGAGAAGCTTGTTGTGGGGTCATTGCTGGCCAAGGGCTCTAAGGTGTTAACTCTGTACACAGGGAAGACATGTGCTTAATCATCTGACAACGCAAAGCACTCTGAAACACATCAAGTGGTAAAGATGCCACTCAAATACAAATGGTCTCCATGGTTCGTGGAGCTGAGACACCGACACAACTACAAACAGTTCTGGAAGAGTGTTCTGGAAGAGTGCCTCTTGGCAGTTTCCTCCTGTGGATAGGCCTCTGCAGAAGCCCTCTCCTCCTTCACAGTCCTGCGCCTCCCTGCAATGCTGCTGGAGAATAGATCCTGACACACACATGCCTGAGAATGAGGCGGAGAGCCCGTCAGAGGCAGGGTATTAGCCGTAGCAGATTCTATTTCACATCTAAAGGGGGGCAGATCGATGACACCTCTCAGCGAGAGAGAAATGCTTCTAATATGGTGGTTATGGAGGCTGAAAGGAGAGACGACAGCCCAGTATTAGTTACTGAGCAAAGAGGCCTCACACTCACACACACACACACTCACACACTCACACACACTCACACACTCACACACTCACACACTCATACACAGCTCAGTTTTCTTTGATTATCCTCTGCTTCAAGAGAAAATGGCATCTCTGTCTTGGCCGCGACACAAAGAGAAAACAAAGTCAAGAATAAACGACCTCATAAACACCTCAGTGGCTGATTACCATCTCTCCCATAAATCATGTCTGTTATTGTTGCAACCCTCAAAACAGGAAACATGGGCGACGACGATAAACCGGCCATGCAAATGCTCAGCTGGTAAACAAACCGGTCCAGGTGTTGAATGCTGCTATCGTAAAGGACATCTAGCTGCAGCCCTTCAACGGACACAACACAGCTGGCACTCTGGAACTTTTTGAATGCCCCAAAACCTTTCTATCATTTATCTATTAATGTGTTAGGATAGGATTCACCAGATTTATAACAACAAATGTAAGATGCACATCAGAATCCCATTGAAGATCCTGTGTCCTGTGTGGCCTACAGAGCAGAGATCATATCTCTACTATAACAGAAGAGGTAGGCCTCCTACAGAGCAGAGATCATATCTCTACTATAACAGAAGAGGTAGGCCTCCTACAGAGCAGAGATCATATCTCTACTATAACAGAAGAGGTAGGCCTACAGAGCAGAGATCATATCTCTAATATAACAGAAGAGGTAGGCCTAGAGAGCAGAGATCATATCTCTAATATAACAGAAGAGGTAGGCCTGCAGAGCAGAGATCATATCTCTACTATAACAGAAGAGGTAGGCCTACAGAGCAGAGAAGCAGAGATCATATCTCTAATATAACAGAAGAGGTAGGCCTACAGAGCAGAGAAGCAGAGATCATATCTCTAATATAAAAGAAGAGGTAGGCCTACAGAGCAGAGATCATATCTCTAATATAACAGAAGAGGTAGGCCTGCAGAGCAGAGATCATATCTCTACTATAACAGAAGAGGTAGGCCTACAGAGCAGAGAAGCAGAGATCATATCTCTAATATAACAGAAGAGGTAGGCCTACAGAGCAGAGAAGCAGAGATCATATCTCTAATATAAAAGAAGAGGTAGGCCTACAGAGCAGAGATCATATCTCTACTATAACAGAAGAGGTAGGCCTACAGAGCAGAGAAGCAGAGATCATATCTCTAATATAAAAGAAGAGGTAGGCCTACAGAGCAGAGATCATATCTCTAATATAACAGAAGAGGTAGGCCTACAGAGCAGAGATCATATCTCTACTATAACAGAAGAGGTAGGCCTACAGAGCAGAGAAGCAGAGATCATATCTCTACTATAACAGAAGAGGTAGGCCTACAGAGCAGAGATCATATCTCTACTATAACAGAAGAGGTAGGCCTGCAGAGCAGAGATCATATCTCTACTATAACAGAAGAGGTAGGCCTACAGAGCAGAGATCATATCTCTAATATAACAGAAGAGGTAGGCCTGCAGAGCAGAGATCATATCTCTACTATAACAGAAGAGGTAGGCCTGCAGAGCAGAGATCATATCTCTACTATAACAGAAGAGGTAGG
>CAEFZP010002340.1:7500-12500 GCA_903064625.1 Mallotus villosus | reverse complement strand
GTGCAGTTATCTCAGAAGCCACCATCTGTGCTGCCTGCAACCTTAATGAGATGGAACATTACAGTCGAGTGTGTCCGAGTGTGTGTCCGAGTGTGTGTCCGAGTGTGTGTTTACTGGTGTGTGAGAATGGAGGGAGGGGGGGGCGATGAGGGAAACTTATTAGACAGAGGATTTCTTGTATAGCAAAACAACATTCAGGAATCCTGCTCTTCCTGTTCAGAGTGCACGTGCAGAACTAGGAGTGCACGTTCAGAACTAGGAGTGCACGTTGTGTCACTAGTTTGGCCTGAATTACATCTTGACATCTTCTCAAATAGGACACACAGAAAACACATACACACACACACCTTTGGGCTACACACTGACACACACATGGTGGAGAAGGGCCTGGGGAGACAGTGTGTGACACACACATGGCCCTGTCACCAGGGACTAATCCTGTCAGATGACAAGTCCTCCAGTGTGTCCCATCCCTCCCTGCTGACGACATGTGAGCCAGTCAGCAGGCTCATCCTTCCTCCCTGTGTACTGTGAGGCCCTGTGTGCTGTGAGGTCCTGTGTGCTGTGAGGCCCTGTGTGCTGTGAGGCCCTGTGTGCTGTGAGGCCCTGTGTGCTGTGAGGCCCTGTGTGCATGAGGCCCTGTGTGCTGTGAGGCCCTGTGTGCTGTGTTTGTGAGGTCCTGTGTGCTGTGAGGCCCTGTGTGCTGTGAGGCCCTGTGTGCTGTGAGGTCCTGTGTGCTGTGAGGTCCTGTGTGCGTGAGGCCCTGTGTGCTGTGAGGCCCTGTGTGCTGTGAGGTCCTGTGTGCTGTGAGGTCCTGTGTGCGTGAGGCCCTGTGTGCTGTGAGGTCCTGTGTGCTGTGAGGCCCTGTGTGTGAGGCCCTGTGTGCCGTGAGGCCCTGTGTGCTGTGAGGTCCGGTGTGCTGTGAGGTCCTGTGTGCTGTGAGGCCCTGTGTGCTGTGAGGCCCTGTGTGCTGTGTGCTGTGAGGCCCTGTGTGCTGTGTGCTGTGAGGTCCTGTGTGCTGTGAGGCCCTGTGTGCTGTGAGGCCCTGTGTGCTGTGTGCTGTGAGGCCCTGTGTGCTGTGTGCTGTGAGGTCCTGTGTGCTGTGAGGCCCTGGGACACTGAGAGAGACAGAGAGATAGAGACAAAGAGAGAGACAGACAGAGAAATAAAGGAGGAAGGGTATGGACAGAAGAGAGAGAGAGAGACAGAGAGAGACAGAGAGGAGGAAGGGTGTGGACGGAAGAGAGATGTGCCAAGAGTGTAAGCAGCCAAGAGATACTAAGAAGCCAGGAGAGAGAGAGAGGGAGAGAGAGGGAGAGGGGGACAGTTCAGTTGGTAGTTTACGTCAGGTCAAACAGCTAGTTTCAGTCATGGTCATTTCATACAGTTTTGTCCCATGACACTAACACCTGTGGAACAGAGGGAACAAGTGAAAGGTGTGTGTGTGTGTGTGTGTGTGTGTGTGTGTACTCAGGTGGACATGGTGGGCTCAGCATCTTAGTGAGATCATCTTGTTAGTGAGTTAACCTCACTGCCCAGTGGGGCTTTTGGCATCACAGGTCAGCTCAATAAGGAAAAATGCAACCTCTCACACACACGCGCACACACACGCACTCAGGCACACACACACACACACGCATGCAGGCACACACACACACACACATATAGAAAGAAAGCTACAGAGCTAGACTAGAAACACAGTGATACACACAGTGGATAGAGTGACAGGGTCTTAAACACTTACAGGGGACTTAGAGTCAGAGTGTCACCTTCCCCTGTCCTGCAGTGTTGGATATCAGCAGGGGGGGAGGGAGGCCTGTTACACCTGAGGCCAGGGGGGGAGGGAGGCTGTTACACCTGAGGCCAGGGGGGGAGGGAGGCCTGTTACACCTGAGGCCAGGGGGGAGGCCTGTTACACCTGAGGCCAGGGGGGGAGGGAGGCCTGTTACACCTGAGGCCAGGGGGGGGGGAGGCCTGTTACACCTGAGGCCAGGGGGGGAGGGAGGCCTGTTACACCTGAGGCCAGGGGGGGGAGGGAGGCCTGTTACACCTGAGGCCAGAGGCCTGTTACACCTGAGGCCAGGGGGGGGAGGCCTGTTACACCTGAGGCCAGGGGGGGGGAGGCCTGTTACACCTGAGGCCAGGGGGGGAGGAGGCCTGTTACACCTGAGGCCAGGGGGGGAGGAGGCCTGTTACACCTGAGGCCAGGGGGGGAGGGAGGCCTGTTACACCTGAGGCCAGGGGGGGAGGAGGCCTGTTACACCTGAGGCCAGGGGGGGGGGAGGCCTGTTACACCTGAGGCCAGGGGGGGAGGAGGCCTGTTACACCTGAGGCCAGGGGGGGGAGGCCTGTTACACCTGAGGCCAGGGGGGGGGGAGGCCTGTTACACCTGAGGCCAGGGGGGGAGGAGGCCTGTTACACCTGAGGCCAGAGGGGGGAGGCCTGTTACACCTGAGGCCAGGGGGGGAGGGAGGCCTGTTACACCTGAGGCCAGGGGGGGGAGGCCTGTTACACCTGAGGCCAGGGGGGGAGGCCTGTTACACCTGAGGCCAGAGGGGGAAGGCCTGTTACACCTGAGGCCAGGGGGGGAGGCCTGTTACACCTGAGGCCAGGGGGGGGAGGCCTGTTACACCTGAGGCCAGAGGGGAAGGCCTGTTACACCTGAGGCCAGGGGGGGGAGGCCTGTTACACCTGAGGCCAGGGGGGGAGGGAGGCCTGTTACACCTGAGGCCAGGGGGGGAGGGAGGCCTGTTACACCTGAGGCCAGAGGGGGAGGCCTGTTACACCTGAGGCCAGGGGGGGGGAGGCCTGTTACACCTGAGGCCAGGGGGGGAGGCCTGTTACACCTGAGGCCAGGGGGGGGGGAGGCCTGTTACACCTGAGGCCAGAGGGGGAGGCCTGTTACACCTGAGGCCAGGGGGGGGGGAGGCCTGTTACACCTGAGGCCAGGGGGGGGGAGGCCTGTTACACCTGAGGCCAGGGGGGAGGCCTGTTACACCTGAGGCCAGGGGGGGAGGGAGGCCTGTTACACCTGAGGCCAGGGGGGGGAGGGAGGCCTGTTACACCTGAGGCCAGAGGGGGAGGCCTGTTACACCTGAGGCCAGAGGCCAGGGAGGGAGGCCTGTTACACATGAGGCCAGGGGGGGAGGGAGGCCTGTTACACCTGAGGCCAGGGGGGGGAGGGAGGCCTGTTACACCTGAGGCCAGAGGGGGAGGCCTGTTACACCTGAGGCCAGGGGGGGAGGGAGGCCTGTTACACCTGAGGCCAGGGGGGGAGGCCTGTTACACATGAGGCCAGGGGGGGAGGGAGGCCTGTTACACCTGAGGCCAGAGGCCAGGGGGGGAGGAGGCCTGTTACACCAGAGGCCAGAGGCCAGGGGGGGAGGAGGCCTGTTACACCAGAGGCCAGGTGGGGAGGGAAATCCGGGAAAAGGTATGCATGTTTTATATTCTGGGTTATCCCCAACAAGGAACACATTGTAAAAAGGGTCTGAACCAACTGTAGAGATAACAGACCTGAGCAGAATGAAAAGTTGTAACACGGTTAGCAAATACTGTCAAATATTTGCTGTAGGTAAACTCACTTCAATGAAACCCAGTCCCAAATGGGCACACACTCAAGCAAATCAAACAAACCTCCGATCATTACAAATACTTCATCCTATCAGATCATCATTAGCCACATTATTCTTAGCCACTCTGACATGCTGCAGGTTAGCTGCAAGGTGTGAAGGCTGCAGGTTAGCTGCAGGTTAGCTGCAAGGTGTGAAGGCTGCAGGTTAGCTGCAAGGTGTGAAGGCTGCAGGTTAGCTGCAAGTTAGCTGCAAGGTGTGAAGGCTGCAGGTTAGCTGCAGGTTAGCTGCAAGGTGTGAAGGCTGCAGGTTAGCTGCAAGGTGTGAAGGCTGCAGGTTAGCTGCAAGGAGTGAAGGCTGCAGGTTAGCTGCAGGTTAGCTGCAAGGTGTGAAGGCTGCAGGTTAGCTGCAAGGTGTGAAGGCTGCAGGTTAGCTGCAGGTTAGCTGCAAGGTGTGAAGGCTGCAGGTTAGCTGCAGGTTAGCTGCAAGGTGTGAAGGCTGCAGGTTAGCTGCAAGGAGTGAAGGTTGCAGGTTAGCTGCAAGGTGTGAAGGCTGCAGGTTAGCTGCAAGTTAGCTGCAAGGTGTGAAGGCTGCAGGTTAGCTGCAAGTTAGCTGCAAGGTGTGAAGGCTGCAGGTTAGCTGCACGTTAGCTGCAAGGTGTGAAGGCTGCAGGTTAGCTGCAAGGTGTGAAGGCTGCAGGTTAGCTGCAAGGAGTGAAGGCTGCAGGTTAGCTGCAGGTTAGCTGCAATGTGTGAAGGCTGCAGGTTAGCTGCAAGGTGTGAAGGCTGCAGGTTAGCTGCAGGTTAGCTGCAGGTTAGCTGCAGAGTGTGAAGGCTGCAGGTTAGCTGCAAGGTGTGAAGGCTGCAGGTTAGCTGCAGGTTAGCTGCAAGGTGTGAAGGCTGCAGGTTAGCTGCAGGTTAGCTGCAAGGTGTGAAGGCTGCAGGTTAGCTGCAGGTTAGCTGCAAGGTGTGAAGGCTGCAGGTTAGCTGCAAGGAGTGAAGGTTGCAGGTTAGCTGCAAGGTGTGAAGGCTGCAGGTTAGCTGCAAGTTAGCTGCAAGGTGTGAAGGCTGCAGGTTAGCTGCAAGTTAGCTGCAAGGTGTGAAGGCTGCAGGTTAGCTGCACGTTAGCTGCAAGGTGTGAAGGCTGCAGGTTAGCTGCAAGGTGTGAAGGCTGCAGGTTAGCTGCAAGGTGTGAAGGCTGCAGGTTAGCTGCAGGTTAGCTGCAATGTGTGAAGGCTGCAGGTTAGCTGCAAGGTGTGAAGGCTGCAGGTTAGCTGCAGGTTAGCTGCAGGTTAGCTGCAGAGTGTGAAGGCTGCAGGTTAGCTGCAAGGTGTGAAGGCTGCAGGTTAGCTGCAGGTTAGCTGCAAGGTGTGAAGGCTGCAGGTTAGCTGCAGGTTAGCTGCAAGGTGTGAAGGCTGCAGGTTAGCTG
>CAEFZP010002340.1:0-2500 GCA_903064625.1 Mallotus villosus | reverse complement strand
ATGATCTGTCTAAACTCCGGTGCAGTCGAGACGCAGCAGAGGAAGCTGTCAGCGTCGGCCATCATCATGTGATCAGTGTCCACTGTGCTGTAGTTTTTACATGACATCGACAATATCATAATTGAGCAGGTGCTTTCATCCAAAGAGACGTACAGCGTGGGAGAAGCACAGTAGCACACGATGATCAGAAAGAACATGTTGCATTGTGGGTGATGACGCCTCGTCGTGTCTCTGAGACAGGAGCTGAAAGCCAGACAGTCTCTGAGTCACTATTCCAACTAGAACACTTAATAATAATAATAATGTGTTTCAACACACATGCCTGCCTGTGTGCACGTGCGGCTGTGTGTGTGTGTGTGTGTGTGTGTGTGTGTGTGTGTGGTGTGTGTGTGTGTGTGTGGTGTGTGTGTGTGTGTGTGTGTATGTGTGTGTGTATGTGTGCGGCTGTGTGTGTGTGTGTGTGTGTGTGTGTGTGGTGTGTGTGTGTATGTGTGTGTGTATGTGTGCGGTGTTGTGTGTGTGTGTGTGTGTGTGTGTGTGTGTATGTGGTGTGTGTGTGTGTGTGTGTGTGTGTGTGTATGTGTGTGTGTTGTGTGTGTGTGTGTATGTGTGCGGCTGTGTGTGTATGTGTGCGGCTGTGTGTGTGGTGTGTTGTGTGTGCTGTGTGTATGTGTGTGTGTGTGTGTGTGTGCGGCTGTGTGTGTGTGTGTGTGTGTGTGCGGCTGTTGTGTGTGTGTCTGTGTGTTGTGTGTTGCGGGCTGTGTGTGTGTGTGTGTGTGTGTGTTTCTAAGCCCAGTGACAGGGCTAGCGGATGTCTGACTGCTGTCGTTAGTCTCTCAGACAAGCTGCATGTGTAATGTGTACAAACAGCTAAATTACCCAGAATGACCCAGGTGGGGGTTTGAGTGAGTGAAGGGGGGTGGGGTGGGGGTGGGGGGATTAGCTGACGGTACTTCCTGTCTCTGAGGGTCCGCTCAGTAATCAGGGTGATGGATGATGTGGAGGAGAAATGTTACTACGGCAACTAGGCTTTTTACAATTTCAAGCCTCGACTGGTGATGTGGGAGCAGAGAAAATCCACCTCCTGAATTGAATACAAATATCAATGTATTTATTCCAACGCATGCCAATTCCATTTGGGCTCTGTAAATATATATTTCCCAGAGTCTGTTGTAACGTGCATGTGTGTTGGTGGAGGGGCCGTTCTCTTCCTCACCTCCAGCTTGAACTGAGACACAGTTCCAGCTACTGACATAGTCTCTCTCTCTCCCCTCTCTCCTTCCCTCCCTCTCCTTACTAAACCCTCAGCACTAACTCACACAGCCTTCACTCACACACAGCCCTCACTCACTCACACAGCCCTCACTCACTCACACAGCCTTCACTCACTCACACAGCCCTCACTCACACAGCCTTCACTCACTCACACAGCCTTCACTCACTCACACAGCCTTCACTCACTCACAGCCTTCACTCACTCACACAGCCCTCACTCACACACACACAGCCTTCACTCACTCACACAGCCTTCACTCACTCACACAGCCCTCACTCACACAGCCCTCACTCACACCACAGCCTTCACTCACTCACACAGCCTTCACTCACTCACACAGCCTTCACTCACTCACACAGCCTTCACTCACTCACACAGCCTTCACTCACTCACACAGCCCTCACTCACACAGCCCTCACTCACACAGCCCTCACTCACACAGCCTTCACTCACTCACACAGCCTTCACTCACTCACACAGCCTTCACTCACTCACACAGCCCTCACTCACACAGCCCTCACTCACACACAGCCTCACTCACACAGACCTCACTCACACAGCCTTCACTCACTCACACAGCCTTCACTCACTCACACAGCCTTCACTCACTCACACAGCCCTCACTCACTCACACAGCCTCACTCACTCACACAGCCTCACTCACTCACCAGCCTCACTCACTCACACAGCCTTCACTCACTCACACAGCCTTCACTCACTCACACAGCCCTCACTCACACACACAGCCTTCACTCACACACACAGCCTTCACTCACTCACACAGCCTTCACTCACTCACACAGCCTTCACTCACTCACACAGCCTTCACTCACCACACAGCCTTCACTCACTCACACAGCCCTCACTCACTCACACAGCCTCACTCACACAGCACTCACACAGCCTTCACTCACTCACACAGCCTTCACTCACTCACAGCCTCACTCACTACACGCTCACTCACACAGCCCTCACTCACACAGCTTCACTCATCACACACTCACTCACTCACAACACAGCCTCACTCACTCACCAGCCCTCACTCCACACACAGCCTTCACTCACTCACACAGCCTCACGCCTCAAAAGCCTTCACTCACTCACACAGCCATCACTCACTCACACAGCCTTCACGTCACACAGCCTCACTCACTCCACACAGCCTTCACTCACTAACACAGCCTCACTCACTCACACACAGCCTTCACTCACTCACACAGCCTT
>CAEFZP010002338.1:0-25934 GCA_903064625.1 Mallotus villosus | reverse complement strand
ATCTAACTGTCAGTAGCGGGCATGGTGGACCCGCAGAATAACAGCGTCTGGAAGATACCTTGTACATGTCACACTGACAGGGTCAGGCTGCCACCGGATACCGCTGCATTTAGTTTTCTGAGAGGGAAGATAGAGAAAGAGGACAGGGGAGAGGGATGAGAGAGGGATGAGAGGGGGAGAAGGATGAGAGGGGGGAGAGGGATGAGAGAGAGGAGGGAGATGAGAGAGGGGTGAGAGAGGGATGAGAGAGGAGAGGGATGAGAGAGGGGAGAGAGGGAGAGGGATGAGAGAGGAGAGGGATGAGAGAGGGGAGAGAGGGATGAGAGAGGAGAGGGATGAGAGAGGGGGAGAGGAGGGATGAGAGAGGGAGAGGGATGAGAGAGGGAGTGGTGGTGCCTGCCTGAATCGGTCTCCGCGTTAAGCGTCTGTCCGTGGCCATAACTCAAAAAGAAATCTCATTCCCTACTAAGGTGCACATTACGGCTGAGGCTGTGAGCAGATGATAGGCAGACGGTTGTTTGAAATGGTGACAAGATCTATCTGAGGCGGATGTAGGGAAACGAAAGTTGACGAGAGAAGGGAGAGGGAGGGAAAAAGAAGGGAGGTAGTCATTACAGAACGGGCAGTGACATCACTAGAACAAACTGTCAACGACCAGCATAGCAAAACAGTTCTTCTTAGACAACAAAAAGGTTTATCTCCAAAAGTACACATTGGAGACGAGAGAGAGATTAGGGAGATCTCCATCCTTAGCAGCGCGGGGAGACGGAGGATACCATGTGGTTTTCCGTTTCAACTGTGGAATCTGCCCCAAAAATGTGCAAGGCTAACACAACATGACATTTTCTGTCAGACCGTAGACACGCGAGACGGTTTCCACGACGACACCATTGTTTACGTGTCCTCTGTCCCTCCCAGAGGATGACCCGGCGCTCTGCCTCCCATCCTCCTTAGCAGGGGGCTGATTACATAAAGACAAGCACTTCCTCCCTCGCCTGGGCTGAGGCCCTGTCAAAACAAGACTGTACTTGGCATTTGCCATGTTACAAAACAGACCCCCTCCCCCCCCCCGCCTAACAAGCCCACAAACAGTCAACCCCCTCCTCACCCCCCTCACCCCCAATTTAGACTAATCACCTTCATGAATCAACGTGTTGAGTCAACATAATTAATCAGATTTGCAGAGGAAATTGCTGAAACTTTGCCCCGAGTATCCGAAAAGCAATGCAATTAATGTGTTCATAAATGTTCTGTTGATGAGTGGCGATCCATTTGAAGGGATCTGTATTAGATCAGGGGGACATGATCCCCCTAGAGCACACAGACTCTACTCTGGCCGGGAAGGGTTAGTTATGATGGGTCACATCTAGTTGCCATTGTGTGTCCAGAACGACGTGTTAGGGTGGATGAGTTCTAACATCCTTACAAAGTCTGGAGACGATCTGCGATGGAAGTATTGACATTAAGGGACGAGTCCAGATCATATTTGGTGAATAGAAGCTGACTGTGGGCACATATTTACAAGAGCTTCGACACACCTACTATACACATAACATAAGCAAGCCTGTGTCCTATCTCAGTGCACACACATCTTCCACAGTACAGGATAACACAGGTACACAATGTACAAGTGCTCGACATAAGTCACAAGTAGTATTATTATTTCTGTGCAGCAGTCTGCACGCACACACACACACACACACACACACACACACACACACACACACACACTGTCATAAGACTACTGTAACATCCACATGAATTACTATATTTACAACCTGAACATTCATAACCTTTGATACATTCAGGAGCATCGTCAACAACAACTGCTATACTTTGAATAAATACGGCTGCTGTGCTTGAAATACACAGACCCTGTGAAGGCTGCCTCGCACGCCCTGCCACACTCTCTTCCCAAATGGCTCCAGTCCTCCATTGTGATGCAGCCGTTTCCACGTTAACGGTTGTCACCCCTCTCCCTCCCGACAGGAGCGGCTCGAAAAAGTATGACTGATTGAGAATGGAATCCTTCTTGACCCATGACCTCTAAGGTGATTCGAGTTGGAGGTGAAAGGGTAAAGGTCAACCAAACAGCTGCTAGGGGTTGAGAGGGCTAATGTGTGTGGTAGCTTCCACTGAATCTCTATGGTGATCTGATACAACAGGCCGCCTGCAAGACCGCATGAGGATACGATAGCGTGACGGGGCCAATATGTTTAAAGAACCCGTGGTAACTTCCCATGGAGACCCTCGGCTTTCTAAAGCCATGACGCAAAATAAACAGACTTCTGGCACGCTGTGGACTCACATGGGAGTTTTACATCGAAGTCTCTCTCTCTGCAGTGAATGCTTTAATCAGATAAGATGAGTCTTGAAAGGACTTGACCAAGACTGTGACCTTGGTTCCTGTCCAACAGTCACTCAAAGGTCCCATTCCAATGGAGCCCCAGCAAGAGGTTCAAGAAGCTCGTTTCTAAAACCAGCATCAGGAGAGACGGCCGTCCCACGACTCCCCCTCACAGCACACATTCTGAGAGTTGGGCTGCTCCCCCAGGCACCTCTCAGTGAAGGGCATACCATCTGCAGGGAGCTTGTCAGACCATCTGCATGGGGGGGGTGACACAGTTCCATCTGGGCTTCCTTGCTCAGCGAGGCCTTGAAGAAGGAGCTCCGTGACCGCAGGGGGGGGCCCCATGCACAGGTGTCCCCAGCAGAAGTGAAGCACGGAGGGGCTGAGGAAGATGAAGACCCAGGGGTCGATGATGGAGTTGACGGAGAGGAGGAGGAGAGCTATGCGGTCCGTGGGGTGGCTCTCCTTCGTCGGGGTCGTGGAGTTGATGTACACACGGATCTGAGGAGGGAGGGAGGGGGAGGGGGGAGGGGAGGGGGGAGGGGGGGAGGGAGGGGGGAGGGGGGGAGGGAGGGGGGAGGGAGGGAGGGGGGAGGGGGGGAGGGAGGGAACACAAAGTCAGCATGTGTTACAGAGATGATATCCCTGATGTACCTTCTGATAACGGACTACAACACTACTCTCAGAAATGTCCTCGAATCCAAAGTAATTTTGCATTATAAAGCACATGACCAGTGAAGCTACATTCCACGTGTGATTGTGCGACGACTGTTTAGCTTTAACACAGCAAGCACTGGAATAATCTGGCACAGCCTTGTACTTTTTCATATACATAGTTACTACTACTATGCATACAGTATGAAGATAGGATATGATCACAGACATTGACACTGACAAGTTTAAGAAATGTGTCTGTTCTGTAACACGATGCTGGGCGCGTGTCCAGCCAAACGTCGTAACAATGATTGACTGTGATGGCCTGAAAACGACACGATCATGTGAGTCTGTTGGACTTCACTTGGCCTTTGCTTTATTCAGTACTTGACACTGAACCTAGTCATAACATGACTTAGGAGAAGAGGAAGTGAATTTGAAGTCCGTGTTTTTTTTTATTGCGGGGGTTGTCAACATTTCCAACAGTCGGTTTCTTTCTAGAACACTTAGTACTGATGGCACTCTCATCTTCTAGTATTACATGGCAGCACCATCATGCAGTCCTGCTCAGTAATGATGGGAAAAATGTGACTATTTTAATGGTTTGTATAAATACTACCATGCCGTTCTGAGATCTCACACTCTGCTCTACGCAGCGGAAGGTCTGGGTTTCACAGCTTCACTCGGGGGGGGCTGGCTACGCTAAAAACCCTTCCTGCCGTTTTAGACCCATTTCCTGACATCACCCTCATTATACCAACACTCTGTGTGTACGTCCGTCACTTAGCAACCCTCTTCTTTGAAGAGAGATTCCGACAGGTCCGATGTGTCCTAGTTCAGAGTGAGCACGGTGTGCTGGCTGGCATCAGAGAATCCAGTAAAACAACAGGACCTGTTCGGTTCTCAGTTCTCAGCTGTGATCTGATGTTTGTTCGGTCGACGTTCTATCTAAATGCAAATGCGAGCATGTGGCTCTCCATCTTCTGAAGGACACTCCAGTGAGCCTACATTTAGAATTAAATGGCATCGCAGTGTTCTCTGCACCTCCCTCACCGTGTCTTCCTAAGAGGTGTTTGTTTGTGTGTTTGTGAGTGGAGGGTCTGGACACAGCGCCCAGCAGGTCCACCTGATCTTATCGAGTCGCATCTCCTCTGACACACATAATTACACACATATGTGCACACATTACGCATATGTGTGTAATTATGCAGAGATGTGTCTGTGGCCCAGACGTGAAGTGTCCTCCAGCTGGACGAGAGGGCTGATGGGAGGGTGAGGGCCCTCCTGGGCAGAGCCGAGGCAGACATGCAGATGTCAGTGCTCTCTTTAAACGACGACCGTTGAGAAGCGGGTCTAAATTATTCATGCTATCAGTGGCGAGGGTGGGAATGAAGAGGTAAAGGCCGGGGGGGGGCTGGGGGCCGGAGGGGGGGGCTAGAGGCCTGGGGAGCTGGAGGCCGGGGCGGGGCTGGGGGGAGGCTTTGGGCAAAGATCCTATTTCATCTACAAGGGGGCTAGAGGCCGCGCTGGAGGCCGTGGGAGGGGGCTGGGGGCCGGGGGGGCTGGAGGCCGGGCGGGCTGGGGGAGGCTTTGGGCAAAGATCCTATTTCATCTACAAGGGGGCTAGAGGCCGGGGGGGGGGCCTCCTAACTCCTAACTCGAAACCTGCGTGGAACTTATTCTAGAGATAAACTCCCTCTAACGTGTGTGTGCGTAATTTACATGAAGGGTCGGTTGGTGTTAAGGGATGGTAGAGATGAGACGTCTCCCTGTTTGAGAGATGTTTGGGGCTTTCATGTGATGCCGTATGTTTGCTCAGATAAGGCTCAGATAGCGCCGTACAGGGGCGTGACGCACTGAGGCATCATGGGACAGACGTGCGTGGGCCTGGGGGCGCTTCTGAAGATCTCTCCCCCCCCCCAGGGGTAGATGCATGCTAACCAGCTGATAAGTCCTGGTAATAAGACCATCCTTCAAGCCATCTATCTGTCACTGCCCATAATCAATTAACGCCTCCTATACGTAATCAGTAAAGTGGGGGGTGGCTGAGAGGGAAACTGATTGGTTCCCAGTTTCCCTCTCAGAACACCTCTGAGAATCTACCGTCTAGACTCTAGATCCATCAGCGGGACGTCTGCCCTTTAAAAAGTTTCAATAATTAGCATCATGCAGAAGTGCTCCGTTTAATAAGATGGATAATGTGGCTAAGGGCTTTTAGTGAGAGACCGTTTCGGTACCGTGTTTAAGTATTTACATTTTAGTCATTTAGCAAACGCTCTTATCCAGAGCGACT
This sequence comes from Mallotus villosus, assembly GCA_903064625.1. Classification (NCBI taxonomy): domain Eukaryota; kingdom Metazoa; phylum Chordata; class Actinopteri; order Osmeriformes; family Salangidae; genus Mallotus; species Mallotus villosus. The sequence continues at coordinate 20,637 of CAEFZP010002338.1, read as the reverse complement.
TACAGTAAGTACAGGGACATTCCCCCGAGGCAAGTAAGGTGAAGTGCCTTGCCCAAGGACAAAATCATTTGAGGAATGACGGGAATTGAACCGGCAACCTTCTGATTACTAGCCCTGATTCCCTAACCGCTCAGCCACCCGACTCCCATTTTTTCTCCCATATTTCTGAAGATCGAAATCGGTCATAAGACTCCAGCGTGAGACCATTTCAGTTCCAAGCAGGTGAACCATGGGGATGTAGGGTTGGGATTTATATACAGTACATGGCTGCACATTTACTGGACCATACAAAATCATCCAACAAGGTTGCTACTGACAGTGGAGTCAGGTGGCTGAGCGGTTAGGGAATCGGGCTAACAATCTGAAGGTTGCCAGTTTGATTCCCGGCCGTGCCAAATGACGTTGTGTCCTTGGGCAAGGCACTTCACCCTACTTGCCTGTACTTACTGTAAATCGCTCTGGATAAGTAGCGTCTGCTAAATGACTAAAAAAGTACACAGTGATGATCCTCCTCCAAATCAATGCCTGTTGGGGTATATGTACTGACTTGCTTGACTTAAAGTTGATCTGTTTATGACTGGCATTTGCTCTGCCACAGGTGCGTTGGAACTCAGACTTGCTCAGAGAAAGACTGGAATGTGTCTTCACTGAACAGAAACTGTACGATTAAAACATTCTATCCAAAAGAGGTCTACTTTTCCCGTTTTTGTCTCCCATTGGCATCCTGAATGAACGTCAAAGTAACAGAATTGACACATGCGTGTGTGTCTTGTAATCAGTTAAAATGGGACTTTATCTTACCACCAGAGGGAAGGGTGCAAATGACAAATATCACTGTCATGAACACCAGCAGAATAAGATGCTCCACTTCCTCCGCCATTGAGACGACCCGCCGGTCCTTCTTAGTCCGCGTGGTCACAGAACCACAGTTTATTCTACGCCTACGGTACATGAGTACCAATTGATAAACCACAAACAAATTGCAAGCCGCTATGGATAAAACCAGTAGCAGCAACACAGATGCGTAAAGGTTTGGGTAAACTCTGTCTTCTGGTTCCCCGGGATTCATGTCAATAAAACACCAAGTTCCCGGACAATACTGCACATATTTCCCAAATCCAGCGAACGGCATCAGACAGAACAACGTACAGAGTAAGAAGATGAATGGAATAGTGATGTATCCACACCGCTTCGTTATATGTCTCCCATACAGGTACGGGTATCCAATGGCTAGGCATCGCTCGAGCGCCATAGCGAAGAGAATAGACAGTGTAGCTAAACTGAAGAAAGTCATACTGAAGCCAAAGTAGTGACACACTGCGCTCGTGTCACTCATTCCAATCAACGTGGTGTTAAAGGAATAGGATGCCTGCACAATGGGGCTTATGAAACAGGTGCCCGCCAAATCCGTTACAACCAGAGAGGTCACGAGCACGTGGAACAGTGATCTTCTCTGTCGGTCCTTCCTTCGACGCATCTCGAGCACAAACAGTGCAGCCACGTTACCGACCACACCGGCGGAGAACATCAACGCGCTGGTGAGCGGGCTTCCTTTCTCGATGTAAGATATGTGATGGCATCTTTCGTATTCGTCTTTGTTATCCATGATGATTGGAATAGTTTTGCGTCTTCAGCCCCTTCAGATGTTGGCACAATAGTAAAAATAGACAGTCTCTTATCACTCGTATTATATCCAACAAGTTGTCCAGGTAACCATTAAACGAAACAGACCAGCATGAAACTCTGGATCTACGAGAGCCAAATACCTTTGGTAGAGCGTGCGTCTTGTGTCTCTACTTGAATTGGCCGCATGGCTTGCCAAATGTTATTGCCTCGTGAAAGTACTTTTGTAATAGGGTTTCTCTTCTTAAGTGAGTCCGAGAATATTGGAGTTGTTCTCGTGCACATCTGTTTATATCTTCCATACTTTCATTCTTCGTACGGAGCTGTTACTGACAACGTGCGTTCGTTCTCTCGGTTGCTGAACAATCCGCGCTAACGAACTACTGGTTCCTCTCCCGGTGTGAGTTGTCCTGACCGAGTGATGCCGTGACGTCGGTGACAATTGACACACCCTCCGAGCTTGAAGACGGCCTTGATCTCTGAAGTTGTCTGGAGTATTGAGACGCAGTCCATCAGTTATTCTGACGGTGGTCAGGGAATACGAGCATGATCCGTTATTAAATATCAAATTGTTACGGTACTTTCGTGCGTCTTGTTCAGGAAGTAGCCTAATCGTCGACTGTAAATTATACAGCCTTAGAAAAAGGAAAGTAGGGGAGTTTAAAATGGTTCAGTCAACTTGTTGCTTGACCTAAAATGTGATCTGACCACAATTGTTCAAAAGTCATAAACTGCTTTATAAACCACTGAGCGCGTCCACGCATGCGGCAGCACTGAACATAAAGTTGTGACTCGAACGAAGAAAACCATGTAGGATATATAACTCATTAAAATACCCAAGTGGACATAGTCCCCTTAGCGGGCCTCTTTCCTGTCCATCCTGCACTCCCTTTGTGACTCATTTTTCATTTTGAGTAAGTGCCCCCCCCTTGCTCAGTTAGTTACATCTGGGACGTGCCTCTTTGCCCCCCCCCCTAAGACACCACCAAGCCTAACATCTGTATCTCCATCCCTGGAAGATCTTCATCATCTCCGTCCTTCCTCTGGCGAGGCAGCCGGTTCCATTTTCAGATTAGCAGTGCAGATGAGACTGCACGCGCAGTAGTGTCTGGAGATATAGGCCTGCACATTTAAGCAGTGCTATCTGAAAAGGGACATTAGTTGACATGATGTACAATACATATACATAGAGTAGGTGTTTTTCCAAATGTGCGTAGGACAGCTTTTTATTATAACTGAGTATGCGGCAGTTAAATATAATTTTTTATAAAAAAGTGTGTGTGTGGGCGTTTTCAAAAATCATACATTCTGCTGACAATAATGTCACAGATACCATAGAAATTCTTCCTCATACATCCTTATATATGTGTCAAAAAGGGATGTGAGTGAAAATTCTTACCGCAACAGTTGTGAAACCTTCAAAGTGAACTCGCTCAACTAAAAAAAAAGAAAATGTATTTAGATCCTCAAAAGTAGATATCAGAGTTGTGTGGAAGAGGACAGTATTGACAAAAATCTTACTGCGCAATGAATTACTAAAGTAATCTATAGTCATGTGTCCTTTCTATTTGAGGGCTCACCCCTGACACCAATTCGTGTGTCATCGGGATGTCAGCTAATATAGATCGGGTTGAAACAATATCTACTGAAATTATATCCAATTATCTGAGGCCAGATTCGCTTTGCGTGTGTTTAATAATTGACACGGTAATTGAAGAGGTCAGAAGGACACTGAACATCACGTACAGGACGTTACGTACAGGAAGCATTCAGCAGAGCGATGAATCTCTTTGTCCTTGAGTTTCATTTATAGTTCACTTGCTATCTTATATATAGAGCTAGTTTGTCACCGAGCAAAATCATTAAACAAATTAACTAGACAATAATCACAAAAAACATGATATGATTGGTTTTCCTGAAACTCCTTACCAGAAAATAAAAAGTAAAACCATGTTAATATTAAGATATTTACGCATTATAAAATGAGTAGAACTCAAGAACATAAACATTTAACTTTTGGAAGAAATACAAAATGTTTCTTCACAAACGTTTACAAACATAGCTGGCACAGAGGACAGTTGGGTCCAGTTGGGGTCACCCTTGTGTTCAATGTGTCTGATCTTTCATTATGTTAAAATATTCATGAGAATCTTGATTAAATATCGTGATGGCTGCAAAGGTCTATCAACTGACCCAGAGGTTTTCAAAGACACAACAGGCAGTGAAGGTCATAGGAACTCTGAAAGAATTCTTGGTGGTTAATTAAGAATATGTTGAACAGTTCTTGGCAGTGATCTGCATTTGGAATCCAGAGATTTGAGTGACGTCATCTTCACAGCCTGGAGTTCTGGTTTCGAAGAACTGAGAAACTTGATCCATAGAATCATTTCTGCTCAGATGAGTAAGCTGGAATTTATTTTTACAGTAACAGTTTTCATTTTTACAGTAAATTGAAAAAGTATGCTTATTACTTCTCCCAAACCAAGCCACAACACACTCAAACACACCCACACCACCACACCACCCACACACACAACACACACACACACACACACACTCAAACACACCCACACACCACTCACCCACACACACACACACACACACACACACACACACACACTCAAACACACCCACTCAACACACACACACCACACACACACGCATGAATCATTTGTAGCTTCCAAATGCATCCCCTTCTCCTCTGCCGCCACCTTGTGGTTTATATTGGTTATTACAGAGCCGTAGTGATCAGTTACTGCAGGTAAACCCTGAGTCATGGTCCCTATAGGCGCCGATACCGTAGGGTGCCCCACGGAAAATACTGAGCACCCACGTGTGCCAGACTGCTAGTGGTCTACATTCATTTAAAATTAAAACATAGGAATTAACCGTGAGCACCCACGGAGGAAAACATAAATCGGCGCCTAGATGATAGTTAAAAGAATACAAAATAATCCAACGTCCGAACAAAGCTATAGGAACAAAAACTCCATCCAGCAAACAGACACGAATATCGATATCAAAATGCTTTTTGATACTTTTTGATATTTGATTAAATGATACTGACTTTTTCAAATGGTTGTCAGACAATTTTTAAGGTAAACACAAAGTTAAAGTTTAACTTTACAACAAAAAAGATATATCGATTTATAAAGTATTTTGATATCGATATATTGGTGTCTGTTTTACTAGGAGTCTTAGTTATCAGACAAATCTGATAATATGTTCTAACAATTGATGTCACTATCTTAGAAATATGCTACAACAGCTCCTCCCATTGGTTGCTTGGTGAAATCCTTCAACGTGTTCCGAAGTTTAACTGGACAACAGACCGGAGTTTCAGCTGTTTATACACATAGTAGACCTCTTTGTGCGGAGTTTGTTTCAATGCAATTGTTGGCATTACATTTTCAGAAAATGTGACACAGGCATACAATCCACCAAGTTAATTAGTAGAGAAGTGTGTCCAGGAAGCCTAAATAATGGTAATGAAATGAAAGTCCCGGTTAATAAACTAGTATCAGCTAATAAAATAAATAAAACAAAGGTCACTTTCAGCAATAAGGCCCATAAATCACCCAATAACAAGTAATATAAGACATTAAAAGAACCTGGCAATATATTAGCGTTCTTAAAAGAAAATCGATCGTACAAATTATAGTCTAGTTTAAAAATTAAAACACACGCAATCTATTGTTGAGATATGATGCCAAAATATATAATCTATATATATTTTCTTTTTCTACCCAAAAAATTGAAAACAGATGGTGTCTTGTGTCTTGCCAGTCAACAGAACCACAACCAATCAACAGCCTCTAACTCTAAATCCCTCCCGCTTAACTTTAGGGAGCGCGAGGGTCAGAGGTAGGAGTTGGTGTGGGTCGAAATTCCTGCAGAAATCACCATCCTCTATCCGTTATCTCTTACCCACCGCTCGAGCCGCCAGGCGAATCCCAAGCATTGCTGTTAAATCAATGCAGATCTGTTAACTAAAAACTTTTGTAATGGCGAGGAGTAAATTAACTATATTTCTACTTCAGCTGTCGTGGACTTTCCATCTTGCTACAGCAATTCAAAGGACAGATTTGTTTCCTTATGGGGAATCCAACCGCGATCTGATTCTGAACGAGGGGGACGACGAGACGTCCAAGAAGCTGATACTGGAGAGACCTGTGTGCTTCTACGAAGACCGTTTCAGTGAACTTTACGTGAGTAGGATTTATTCAACCGTGCGCACTCGGTGTTTGACAAATATATGTGGCGCTCCAGGTGAATGCCTTTGCAGAACTGTCAGCAGGAGAAAGTATTTATAATATAATATAGACTGTCATCCACTGGCGCATTTCACGACAATCTAGTGTAGGCCTAATACTAGTATATCGCTTATGTGTTGAAATAAAAAATAAACAAAATACACTTTGGATTTTTAAATATTTAAAATTAAAAACACACAGACCTAGACAGATTTTTTTTGTATTGCAGTTGGAATAACTGCAGCTCTTCCAAATACCGACCACTGCTTGCATCTGTTTCATGTGTTGAACCCGGGAGTCTCTTGACAGAGCAACCCCCATGTTAGGACCAGGAGGATATCCCAGCAGTCATATCACAGTCAGCCGTCCCTCTGTAGTGAGCTAACCTAAGCCTACTGGGAACACTAAAATACGCCATAAAACTGCCAGCTTCTAGATTCAATGAAAAGTTAATACAGTGGTTTAAATGTCAGAGGGAGCGCAGTTCCCCCAAGTAAATTTATCTCAGGAGGAAGAGCTGTGATCCACAGTTTTAGTTCCACCCTATAGGGGGGGGGGATCAGGTGTACCGCAGGTACGAGATGGCGTGTAACCCTCTCCACCTGCCTCGTCTGGTCAGATGGCTAAGCGGTTAGGGAATCGGGCTATTAATCAGAAGGTTGCCGGTTCCATTCCCGGCAGTGAAAGATGACGTTGTGTCCTTGGGCAAGGCACTTCACCCTACTTGCCTCGGGGAGAATGTCCCTGTACTTACTGTAAGTCGCTCTGGATAAGAGCGTCTGCTAAATGACTAAATGTTCTCTATAGGTGGCGACCAATGGCATCATCTCAGCCCAGGACCTTCCGATGGAGAAGCAGTACGTGGACGACGGCTTCCCCACAGACTTCCCCGTCATCGCTCCCTTCCTGGCCGACATCGACACGTCCAACGGAAGGGGCGCCATCTACTACCGGGTCACGGAGACGCCCTCCGTCTTGAACCGCGTGGCGCAGGAAGTGCACAGGGGGTTCCCCGACGGCGGCTTCACGCCCACACACGTGGTCATCGCCACCTGGGAGGACGTGGCAGCCTATGAGGAAGGGACGAGAGGAAACGGGCCGTCCAATAGGGTAAGTGCCGCCAGCGTGTCAGAGTGTTTCTGATCTGTCTGTCTGTCTGTCTGTCTACCTGTCTACCTGTCTGTCTGTGTCTGTCTGTCTGCCTGCAGGTACTGTGGGTCTACCTGTCTGTCTGTCTGTCTGTCTGTGTATCCCTCTACCTGTTTGTCTGTCTACCTGTCAGTCTGTGTATCGCTCTGTCTGTCTGCCTATCTACCTGTCTGTCTGCCTATCTACCTGTCTGTCTGCCTAATTACCTGTCTGTCTGTCTGCCTGCCTATCTGTCTGTCTGTCTGCCGGTCCTAAAGTGGTCTTCAGGGTGTGGGATTTACAGCGATTAAGGGATTAAAGGGTCCACTCCCTCAGCCTAAACGGCCCATTGACCCCTGACACCTTTCAGAGGTTATCACCCCAGGTCATCAGTCGCCCTCCCCCCCCCTCCCCCTCCCCCCCCCCACCCCTCACCCCTCCTTCCCCAGAGGGTGACAAGGCATCTAATTATCTCTAACATTTAATAGACTCATACACATGCATACACACACACAAACCACCTTTTCCTTTCATGAAAAAAACCTTTTGAGTTAGGAACAGAAGGGGGCGGGGAGTCATCTTGAGGAACGAACACCTGGAAAGTCCTTCTTTATCAGCAGCTGGGCCTAATCAGATGCTATCACTGCCTCTAACTGCCTCTCACTGCCTCTAACTGTGCCCAGATCCAATCAGACGCTATCACTGCCTCTAACTGTGCTGAGATCCCAGCCCCTGATCGGACGCTATCACTGCCTCTAACTGCCTCTAACTGTGCCGAGATCCAATCAGATGCTATCACTGCCTCTAACTGTGCCGAGATCCCAGCCCCTGATCGGACACTATCACTGCCTCTCACTGCCTCTGACTCTGCCTCTGACTCTGCCCAGATCCCAGCCCCTGATCGGACGCTATCACTGCCTCTAACTGCCTCTAACTGTGCCGAGATCCAATCAGATGCTATCACTGCCTCTAACTGTGCCGAGATCCCAGCCCCTGATCGGACACTATCACTGCCTCTCACTGCCTCTGACTCTGCCCAGATCCCAGCCCCTGATCGGACACTATCACTGCCTCTCACTGCCTCTGACTCTGCCCAGATCCCAGCCCCTGATCGGACGCCCTCCTCAGAGATAGGCCGGGGGGGAGTGTAAGGTTTCCCTGTGTAAACACCCAGATCCGTCCACGGGGGAGAAACCCAACCTCAGCCTTTCTCAAAGGCAGGGATTGTGCTTCTTCATAGCAGGCCGGTGTGATCCCGTAGCTGGAGGAACATTAGCATAATGTAGGGCTTACCCAGCTAATGGACCGACCGGGGGAGGGTTCAGCCTTGCCAAGCACCTTCCTTTTGCCTTGTGTTTTAAATAGTGATGTGCAAAGTGGCAGTTAAACTTAATCACAGAGTTAATATAGTTCTGAGATACTTGGCTTTTTCCCCTCCTCCAGATGATGTCATCGCGTCTACTTACCGTGCGGTGTTGTGTGTTGCTAGCGGAGTCGTTAACACAGGACAGGAAAACAATCGACAGTTTATTTTAATCGAAGTAAAATGTGTTTTGTCAAATTGTATCATATTTTTGCCCGGCATAAATAATGCTTTTGTAACGGCCCCAGTTCCATTTGGGACGAGAGACAGTGATTCCAAATAACCGTGTCACCCCCTCTGTGAGAAGCCCAGCGTCCCCCAGTCAGACGCGGAGGAACCCGACGCTACATTAAGACTCCCTCCTTGTTATCGCACAGCACCCTCAGGTCCAAACGGATTGATTTCAGAGCGTAATGAGGAAAGGGCCAGTGAACAGCATATTCTCTGTCGCTTGGGGTTCATGCTAATGTGTTCGAATGAATAGGCTTTTCTTTTGGCTCGAGCCCACTCCACCCCGAGAGCGGACAGACAGCTGCGACGGACTGAAAATATTATCTCCTCTTGTTTATTAGTTCTGGGGACGCCCCTGCTCGGCTACACAGGGGGTTTCCTCAGAAGAACGGCCCCCCTTGTTTCAGTCTCTCCCCCGAAAACCACCGAACACGAGTTCTCCCCTCTTCCTAACCCAACCGACAAACACGCTCCCCTCCGAGAGCCACGGAAACTCCTAAGAGACTAGAAAGATCCGGCGTGTTCTCCAGTGTGAATCGCTCTCGAGGTAGAGTTCGTCGTGTGTTTCCTCGTTCGTCGGCTGTTTCGTTTATTTTCTCGAGTCGTGATGGCAGCTTGTGTATGTGTGGCTCTTACGGGCATCGTGGTGAGAAGACAGGGAAGTGGGCAGTAAAATTAGACCTGTCTGGTTTCTCTGGTAAAGGGTGTGTGTTTGTGTGTGTGTGTGTGTGTGTGTGTGTGTGTGAGAGAGAGAGAGAGAGAGAGAGAGAGAGAGGGGAGGAACGAGAGACCAAATGGACTGGTGGTTTTGCAGCTGTAGCCGCAGCCTGAAAACCTGGCAACAAACAAAACTGACTCCAAACTTTTTGGCTGTTCTTTTGCTCTCTCTCTCCCCCTCACTGTTTCTTGTCTTCTCTCTTTATTCCTGTGCTTGTCTCCCCCGCTCTCTCACACACACACACACACACACTTCTCACACATTCACGAGTACACAAAGTATCACACACACACACACACTATCTCACACACACACACACACTTGTTTCTTCTCAAAAGTGGCCCCTGATGGATTTCTGATATGATCCCAGCACCGCCCTACAGAGTGGATTCATGTGTAGTCCACTCAACAGCCTCGTTTCAGACCCTCCTCTCTCGGCCGCTTGGCTTCCGCTTGACCACTAAGTCGACTGGAGACGCACGTCTCCGTCAGGAGGGGAAAACCTCTGGATGATCCCGTCTCGTGTCTCTTTGAGATCGAATCAGCTTCATCTCTTGTTTGAGCAGCCTCAGAGTCCAGAGATCTCCTGCCAAATTACCCGCCACACCCCACACCCCACCCCCCCCAACCACACACATTTCCCCTACCTCCACCCCCACTCGACCTCCACCCCCAGCCCCAGATGTCTGCCTCCCCAGCTGCTGTGTTGGGGTTGTGTGTGGGGCGGGTGGGGAGGGGTTGGTGGTGGGGGTGAGGGCCTGTTGGAGGTGTTACCCCTTAAGCAAATAAGCAGTGGAAGTCCAAAAACCTGGAGCCCAGAGAATCTCCCACGTCTGGCTCCTATCACCTGTCAGGGGCTCCGTGCCCTCTGCTATCATCATGGTCCTCTGCCAGGCCCGCTGGCTCTCCTCAGCCCCCAGGATCAGCTCTCCTCACAGCCCCCAGCCCGCTGGCTCTCCTCAGCCCCCAGATCAGCTCTCCTCACAGCCCCCAGGCCCCATGGCTCTCCTCCCAGCCCCCAGGCCCCATGGATCTCCTCACAGCCCCCAGCCCGCTGGCTCTCCTCAGCCCCCCAGGATCAGCTCTCCTCACAGCCCCCAGGATCAGCTCTCCTCCCAGCCCCCCCCTCAGGCCTGCTGGCCCAGCCCCACATCCACTCAGTCACACGTGGGAAGACTAATTATTTACAATAACATCTTTAAACAATCTTGTTTATGGGTGTGTTTCTGAAGTGCTCGGAGGCAGTGTGGTCTTGTAATTAGGACGTTTGAGGCTTGGTGTGGGGGGTGGTGGGGGTGGTGGTTGGGGGAGGGGAGGGGGGGGTGGGGGGGGGTTATGCGGGGAGGAGGGGGGCAGGAGGCGGCGGGGGGGGGCGGGGGCTGCTGTGGAATTAGGAGGCCTGGGGTTCTGTCTGCCTGTCTGCTTCTCCTCCTCTCTCTCTCTAGCTCTCTCTCTCTCCTCTCATCTCTCTCTCTCATCGCTCTCTCTAGACTCTCTCATCTCTCTCTCTCATCTCTCTGAGCTCTCTCTCTCTCGTCTCTCTCTCTCTCTCTCTCAGAGAGAGGGGGGGTGGGGGGGATGGGGGGATGGGGAGATGGGTGGCTGTCTTTAAAGCTGAAACAGCGGGAGACATTATCTCTCTTATCACCATTTGTTCCCTCTCCACATCAGTCCCGGTGTCGGCTCTCTGTGTGTGGCCGAGCAGGGCTGTCTGTCTCCCCCGACAGTTTGGAAGGAGGGTGCTCGTTCTTCCCAAGCGCGTTCCCACACTTTTAATTAAACAGGCATGAAAGCCACACAGCTTGTAATAGAACAAATTGCACAAGGCAGGACATCAAGAAGGGGTCCCTCAGCAAACACTTCTAATCACAGGCCTCTCTGGTGTGGAGCCCCTGACGCGGGGTGTGAAAACCTGCAGGGAGGAGGGAAGAGGACAGCCTGTAAAAACTCCATAAAGAAGTGGAGGGGGTGAGATGTTTCCGAGGGGGCCACATTTGGTGAGACGCCGGGGCCTGTAAAGTCGTGACGCGTCGCTGGGTAGAAGAAGAAGGAGAAGGGCAGGTCAACACTTGGGAGGAGGGAGGGGTTGGGCGGAGGGGACAACCGTGTGAAGTGTAAACATGGGCAGTTGGTGCGAAAATGTTAGCAGGATCACTGGATCGCTTCCTCTGGCCTTAATAACATTACAGCCTTATCCACTGGGTAAGAGACTCCTGCCAAACGTCCTCTAAACTAAATACTGTTTCGAAAAGGTACCTGACACTTTAACAAAGTGTATGATATAACACAGACCACGGGGTTGGGCTAAAGGAACTGCTCACTGACCAGTGTACTCGTCCTCTCCCCCTCCCCCCCCCTCCTCTCCCCCCTACAGGTGAACACGTTCCAGGCGGTGGTGGCGTACGACGAGACGAAGGCCTACGCTCTCTTCCTCTACCCCGAGGACGGCCTCCAGTTCTTCGGCACGCGTCCCAAGGAGTCGTACAACGTGGAGATCGAGCTCCCTGCTCGGGTAGGGCTTCAGCCGGGGGGAGGTGCCCTACTTCATCTTCTCTCGCATCGAGGGACCCTACTACAAGCGTGACCAGCAACGAGCAGAGCATCAAGAACCTTTACCAGTACGTCTCCCACACAACCAAACACCACTACTGTTTAGGGGGGTAGGGGTTAGGGGTTAGGGGTTAGGAGTTAGGGGTTAGGGTTAGGAGTTAGGGGTTAGGGGTTAAGGGGTTAGGGGTTAGGGGTTAGGGGTTAGGGGTTAGGGGTTAGGGGTTAGGGGTTAGGGGTTAGGGGTTAGGATTAGGGTTTGGGTTTAGGGGTTAGGGTTAGCTGAGCTTCACAATGTGTCTTTTGCTTTTATGAGTAATGCTTGGTAGATAGATGTTCCTGTCTGGGCAGTTAGTCATCCATCTTCTGTCCTGTGTGCTTCCCCGCAGGGTGGGTAACACGGGAGTCCCTGGCATGTGGCTCTTCCACATCGGAGACTGTGGAACGTCCTTCCAGAACGTGGTCCCCGCGTCCGTGAGCGGCGTCCTGGCCACCCCGTTCTCCAGACCCCACGCCAGCACCACCCCCGACTACCCTGAGGAAGAGTACCCCGAGGAGGACGACCACGACTACCTGACGGAGGACGCCCCCTTCCAGACCTCCTCCACCCTCCCGGAGCTCCTACAGCCCGGCCCCTCCCTGGAGCTCCCTAGCCAGGCTCGCCTGCAGCCCTACGGGGGCGACCTTCCGCTGACCTCTGACCCCCAGCACGGCGACACCCACCCTGCATCTGGACGCGGGGAATACCCTCCGTCCAAAGCCAGGAACCAGGCCCCCCGAGGATGCGAGCCAAGCCCAGGCCCCCCACCAGCCCCAGGCCCCCCACCAGCCCCAGGCTCCCCACCAGCCCCAGGCCCCCCACCAGCCCCAGGCCCCCCACCAGCCCCAGGCCCCCCACCAGCCCCAGGCTCCCCCACCAGCCCCAGGCCCAGCCCCAGGCCCCCCAGGCCCCCCAGCCCCAGCCCGGACACACGGCCATGGCAGTGTTCCCTAACAGGGAGGAGAGCCGAGGGCTGGAGATCCTCCCTCCTCTGTCCCCCCGACGCCCACGTGGTCAACATAGAGGACGAGGACGTCGACTTCGACACTGGAGGTGTGCCCATGTTTATTTATGTGCATACCTATTCATCTGCCTGCCCAAATGTCTGCCTGCCTGTGTGTGTGTGTGTGGTGTGTGTGGGATGTGTGTGTGTGTGGGTGGGTGGTGCTTAGCTACAGACATTCAGCAAACAGGCGGGTTGAAACGCTGCAGGCGAGGGAGATTCCCCACTCGGATGAGGAAATGCAGTCTGCAGACTCGGGGGAAAGAGGCCTCTGCCAAAACTCTCCCTAGAGCAGCGGACATCCATCTGCACAGCATTAGTCTGAGACTCACCACTAAGCTCTGCGTCGTCCAATCACTGACGAGCTCTTAACAGCCACTGGAGGAAGTGGATAGCTGAAAACATCAGCGCTTTATAGCCGTGACAAATGCATGAGAATCATGAAAATTCCCGATTAATTTGTTTTTTTTCCCGTCGATTTGTTGTCCTGGCCGACCTGTGGCTTGTGTGTGTCGTAAACGTTTAGCATCACACTGTCTTTCAGAGGGAGATGAGCTGAGCTGTCTCAGCTGTTTGATGTGTGTCTGTTTGATTGGCACCTAAGTCTTCCCATGTGTCTCTCTATCCCCCTGTGGTGTCTGCATATCACCACACATTCAATCTATGAGTGCTTTTCAAACATCCTGTTTTGTCTATCCCATACATCGCTCTAGCTACTCTCTAGCTCTATAGGTGTTTGCATACTAGTGGAGGTGCTCGGGGTTGTATCTCTGAGAGACATAGCTCATGAGAGAGTAGAGAGGGGGAGGGAGAGAAGAGAGGAGAGAGGACGAGAGAGAGGAGAGAGAGAGAGAGAGAGAGCAGAGAGAGAGAGAGAGAGAGAGAGAGTAGAGAGAGCGAGAGAGAGAGAGAGGGGTGGAGATAAGGAGAGAGTAGAGAGAGAGAAAAAAAAACTCATCATCTATCAGACTCTCCCATCTATCTATCTGTCTATATCTTCTCTATCTATCTGTACTCTCTCTCACTCTTCTCTCTCTCCTCTCTCTCTGTCTATCTCTCTCTCTCTCTCTCTCCTCTCTCTCTGTCTCTCTCTCCTCTCTCTCTGTCTCTCTCTCTCCCCTCTCTCTCAGTGATCAGTACAGTACAGAGAATAAGGAGACCTGCGCTCGCTTCCAGCAGCAGTGTTCCCGGAGCGCCTACTGCACCGACTATTCTTCCGGCTTCTGCTGCCACTGTCGCTTCGGTTTCTACGGCAACGGACGCCACTGCCTACCCGACGGTGAGCGAAGATCGTCAGGCTCAAAGACTCACTCCCCGAACACTTTTGCGACCACTGAAATGTTTTAAAAATTGCTTAGACATCAAGATGAATCACATATGAGTCACTTTCCTCGCTGTCTAGGAGTACGATCTACGAGTGTCTCTCTCTCTCTCTTTCTCTCTCTCTTACACACACACACACACACACACCAACTCACACACAGGCTTCAAAACAGGTCAGGTCTCCTCCGGACCTCCCCCCGTCTCGTCCCCCTCCCTGCCGCTCGGCTCTCTCACACGACAACGTCATCTTGTTCCCAGGCCAGTCAGCTATTTCCTGCCCGGTCAACACCTAGGGCTGTGTAAGGCTGCAGCTAGCTCTTCAAACAGAGCCTTCTTTGAGGCCGGGGCCGGGGCCGAGGCTGGGGGCAGGGGCTGGGGCCGGGGGATGGGTCTGAGGCTAGTGCTAATTACTGGAAGGTGGCAGGCAGACTTCATGTTCCTAGCTCCACGTCTTGCTCTCTCCACGGTCTAGAAGAGGGTGTTTGTAAACAGTTTAGGACCTCAGGACTGTGTGCGATGTATTTCACAGCCAAGCTAGACACCCTGGAGTTCTGAGTCAGGTGACGTTCAGAGACGGTGATGTCACTTATAGACGGTGATGTCACGCCACATACCTTTTCTTTCAACGCTTTAGTCGACATGTCAAACCTTTTGTGAACATTCGGTTGAAGGCATAATTGTCGGAACACAACTCAAGTTAAAAGCGGTGTTTTGTAAGGTCTAAACAGCCGTTGACTGAAGTGAAGCATCTGTGTGCAGTAGGAGGCTTTGAAGGGGAGTTTTTTCCCGGGTCCTTTGTGTAAAGTGGAAGGGAGAAACGAAGAGGCATTGTCACTAGAAACAGCCTTGCCAAGACGGCCCACGCTGGACCCAAACCATCCGTTCTCCGTTAGGAACGCTCTGGGCCTGCCCGACCAGTCCACAGCAGGTTGTCATAACGACAACCCTTCCTTCCTGCTTCACATCCCCACGACAACCACCACGCATACGTTTGTTCCTCCACTTCAAACGATAGTTGCCCCGGCTTGAAAAGAAGATTTTTTTTTGCTTTCTGTTGTTAGTAAAGTCCCAAACTTGTGTGTGTAGGCTGTGTGTTCGTTCAGGCAGGTGTGTGCTATTTCAGTCTGCGCTACGGCTGCTCACATCCTGGTTATATAACATTACAGATATATATTCTGGGCCTTTCCTGGGCTTCATTAGACAGAGAGAGACAGTTGAGACTGACAGGAAGTGTGGGGGGGGCGAGAGGGGGGGAAGACATCCCGAGCCGGATTCAAACCCTCGCCTCAGCCCATATGGCACACGCCCTACACTGTTACGGGGGCCCCATTGTGTGTCTGCTTTTCTTAATGTATAAAATAAGAAGGAGGAGTCAGATGGCTGAGCGGTTAGGGAATCGGGCTATTAATCAGAACTTAGGTTGGCGGTTCGATTCCTGGCCGTGCAAATTTGACGTTGTGTCCTTGGGCAAGGCACTTCACCCTACTTTCCTCAGGGGAAATGTCCCTGTACTTACTGTAAGTCGCTCTGGATAAGAGCGTCTGCTAAAATGAAAAAAACAAAACAAAATAAGAAGTCTTGACTACGTGTTCCAGTATGTAACACTTAAACCTCTCCCCCCCCCCTATCCCAGGCGCTCCCCACAGGGTCAACGGCAAGGTCACTGGCACTGTGACGGTAGGATCCACGCCGATCGACCTCGGCAGCATCGACATGCACGCCTACATCGTGGTGGGTGATGGCCGGGCCTACACCGCCATCAGCGAGGTGCCAGAGCCAATCGGATGGGCCCTGATGCCCGTGGCGCCCATCGGAGAGCTCTTCGGTTGGCTGTTCGCTCTGGAGCTGCCCAACAGCCGAGCAGGCTTCAAGATCACGGGTAAGACGTCTGGCAGCTAATGAGGACGCGTTCGCTTCAAGATCACGGGTAAGACGTCTGGCAGCTAATGAGGACGCGTTCGCTTGTTGTTGTGAAAAGTGCTTTGAAGTCCTGAAGAGTCCTGAAAGAGAAGAGAGCCATTTTAATGTGCCAGACACGGTGAGAGGGATGTTAGTCACACGCCCATCTAGCCTAGAGTCTCTCAGTTTGATCTACCCAGGCCTCGCAAACATGCATCAGGTGCTGTGTTGCTCTGCATGCGTGTGTCTACATCTGCCATGGATGATGTCACCTCAAATATAATTTGTGTGTATGTGTGTCTGTGTGTGTGTGTGTGTGTGTGTATATTTATATATGGAGGTGTTTGCAGACACCCCATGCTGACACACCTCAGGTAGGGTGTGTGTGTGTGTGTGTGTGTGTGTGTGTGTGTGTGTGTGTGTGTGTGTGTGTGTGAGTTTACAGCTGTCTTGTCCCCAGGGTGGTGATAGCAGGCTCTGGGTCGCTCCAGCCCTCCATCATAATTTGACTCAGGTGTTTCCAGGCTGGGTTGTTGTGTTAGCAGAGGTGGCTCGTGTGACATCACAGGCGTCACATTAAATACGGCACAGGCCTTTTCGTTAAGTGTTACCACTCAATTTAATAACCGTCACACATGTGTTCCAGTTTCTCAAGGACATAACGTGTCTGGTGTACTGTTCTCTCAGGGGAGGTGGGCAAGGCATGGACCAGCTGCTAGTAATTGGACAGAGAAAATGACGAAGGCATATGCCTGTTTCGGTACAACAATATGTATTAAACGATCGAGGCGAGTGATGATGACATCACGCACTGTGTTCTCCTCAGGCGCCGAGTTCACCCGCCACGCGGAGGTGACCTTTCACCCCGGCAACCAGCGTCTCAACATCGTCCAGACGGCTCGAGGACTTGACGAGCAGAACTACCTGCAGGTGGATACCCATCTCCACGGCGACCTACCCTTCATCCCCCCCGGCGCCACGGTCCAGATGGACCCGTTCAAAGAGACGTTCCAGTACTACCCCTCAGGTAGAACACACACAGAACACACTACCCCTCAGGTAGAACACACGCAGAACCCACTACCCCTCAGGTAGAACCCACTACCCTCAGGTAGAACCCACTACCCCTCAGGTAGAACACACTACCCCTCAGGTAGAACACACTACCCCTCAGGTAGAACACACACAGAACACACTAACCCTCAGGTAGAACCCACTACCCCTCAGGTAGAACCCACTACCCCTCAGGTAGAACACACTACCCCTCAGGTAGAACACACACTACCCCTCAGGTAGAACACACGCAGAACACACTGCCCCTCAGGTAGAACACACGCAGAACCCCACTACCCCTCAGGTAGAACCCACTACCCCTCAGGTAGAACCCACTACCCCTCAGGTAGAACACACTACCCCTCAGGTAGAAAACACACACAGAACACACTAACCCTCAGGTAGAACACACTACCCCTCAGGTAGAAACACACACAGAACACACTACCCCTCAGGTAGAACACACACAGAACACACTGCCCTCAGGTAGAACACACTACCCCTCAGGTAGAACACACTGCCCCTCAGGTAGAACCACACACAGAACACACTACCCCTCAGGTAGAACACACTACCCCTCAGGTAGAACACACTTAGAACACACTACCCCTCAGGTAGAACACACTACCCCTCAGGTTAGGAACACACACAGAACACACTACCCCTCAGGTAGAACACACACAGAACACACTGCCCCTCAGGTAGAACACACTACCCCTCAGGTAGAACACACTGCCCTCAGTTAGAAACACACACAGAACACACTACCCCTCAGGTAGAACACACTACCCCTCAGGTAGAACACACTACCCCTCAGGTAGAACACACTACCCTCAGGTAGAACACACTACCCCTCAGGTAGAACACACACAGAACACAGTACCCCTCAGGTAGAACACACTACCCCCTCAGTAGAACACACACAGAACACACTACCCCTCAGGTAGAACACACTACCCCTCAGGTAGAACACACTACCCCTCAGGTAGAAACACACGTAGAACACGCTACCCTCAGGTAGAACACACTACCCCTCAGGTGTAAACACACACAGAACACACTACCCCTCAGGTAGAACACACTACCCCTCAGGTAGAACACACGCAGAACACACACGTCCTCTCTCTAAACTCTAACACCATAACGTATTTGTTGTCATCAGCACCACTAACGAAACCATGCACACTAGATACACGTCTCATTTCTAAGGATGCTAACAGTGCATTTGAAGTAACTGTAGTTCAGTCCTATTGAGGAATAAGAAGTCTTTCTCGGCCACACCCTGACGTCACGTTCATCTATCACTACTGGACGATAAGGATCAAGGTGCTAGTCAGGCTATTAAAAGACTCCCCTTCCGCTGAGGAAGTGGGCAGACTGATTTTCGATGTCATCCGAAAACCGGTTTTTTTCTTCTTCTTCATGTTAAGGCACATAGTACAATGAGGAAGTGTTCAATTAGCGTGAGCACTCATCTCGTCCTGATTAGAGTCCGGGTCGTCTAGGTCATGAGAGGGAAGCTATACTGGGGTTACCGTGAGTTACGGTGGGACGGTCACGTTCTGTCTGTGGTTGTGTAGTCTACTGAGGAGAGACAAAACAACATGAAGGGAATCGCCCCGGTTAGTTTCACAACTGATTTACGAAGCGCTCCGTCTGCCGTTAGCTTTCCTCTGAAGAAGACGCCTGTGTGCCACCTTCTGAAGCGAGTATTAACCCACGCGAAGATTTAGGTGAACAGAAGGATATTGTCTGAATCATGACTTCCTGTCTCTCCCCTCCCCCGCCCTCAGTGGGTGACCTCCACATCCGTGCGTGAGTTCACGGTGGTGTCGGCCGAGAGGGGCTCCGAGTCGCTGTCCTTCCACCTGCGACAGAACATCACGTACCGGGACTGTCGTCACGGGCCGCCGTCCGGTCCGGAGACCCAGCAGCTGACCATGGAGCGCGTCTTCGTCATGTACGTCAAGGAGGAGCGTATTCTCCGCTACGCCATCACCGACAAGATCGGGCCTGTGGGTGGAGGTACGCTGCGGTGTGTGGCTGTGTGTGTGTGCGTGTGGTGGGGTGGTGTGTGTGTGTGTGGGATGTACATTTCGTGTTTTTGATCGATTTTGTGAACATGTGTTGTGGGTCTTCACATGTTCCTCTGACTCAGTCTGTGGTCGACCATATGTGTGTAGTACATATGGTTCTCAGAGTGCTTCACACCCCACAGCAATCTAGCCGTCCCACTAAGCTTTGACTCTGTCTCCCTGGCCCTCTTCTCTCTCTCCCTCCCTAGCACCTCTCTCTCCCTCCCTCCCTCCGTCATAGTAGTGAGATGCCTACTTATTGCAACGGCTGAAAGATGCTGAATGAAACACACTGTAATCCTGCTCTGGATCTTCGTACTATAGCCAGCGGTGCCACAGCTACTCTCTCTCCCTCACTAGTGCGCGAGGTACTGCTATAAGATGCGATGCGTCTTCTCTGTCGATCTCTTTAGATGGCTCTGAGGAGTCTGCTTCGTCTGCTCTCGATTCTCTTCTCTCACTCTCTGTCTCGTCTTGTCTCTGTCTTGTCCTGTCTCGTCTATCTGCTCATGTCTCGTCTCTGTCCTCTGTCTCTGTCTCAGCTCTCTGTCTCTGTCTCGGTCTCTGTCTCTGGCATGTCTCTGTCTCTGTCTCTGTCTCTGTCTCTCTCTTGTCTCATGTCGCTGTCTCTCGTCTCTGTCTCTGTCTCTGTACTCTCTGTCTCTCTAGAGCGAGCAGAGAGCAGCGAGAGAGATGAGAGCGAGAGGAGAGAGGGAGCGCGCTGCGAGAGCGCGCGCGCGCTGCGCGAGCGCGCGCTGACGAGCGCGCAGCGCGCGCGCGCGCGAGCGCGCGCGCGCGCGCGTCGCGATCTCTCTCTCTCACGCGTGTCGGTTCACTCTTATCTCTTCATCTCTGTCTCTCTTCTCTATTCCTTCCTCTTTCTCTGCGTACTCAGATGGTTCTAGTTCGCTCCACCACTCGCAGCGAGTGGAATCTGTGCTGTGCACACACACGTCCAGCCGGATGACTAGATCCTCCTCAGGACCGAGTCAGACACCGTGTAAGGACATGCTACTTTATACAAACCAGAGGCACAGAACCAAATCCGCCAGAGCGCTCCCCGATGACTGGTAAATCAAGACGCTCGCTCCGTAGACAGGTAGTGTGTGGTGTGTGTGTGTGTGCCCTGTCTGTCCATATTCAATTGAATGGACGATAGTACCACACACACGCTGTCTATCGCACCACACACACACACACATCACTACACCCCGCCTGTTTGGTCCTACGATCCTAGTTTAAGGGCACCCGAGTCCTGATGCGGGCCAGTTGGTCTGAGCAGAGAGGTGGAGTGTCTCTCTGAGGTCCCAGGATAAGGTCACGCTGCTCAGCTCCTTCCTTTCAACCAGTGCCCCCTCTGTGTCATCAGTATGTCAACAAA
>CAEFZP010002337.1:262500-388304 GCA_903064625.1 Mallotus villosus | reverse complement strand
GATCGGTGAGATTATGGTAGAGAGGTTATCTCCTATCTCTCGCATCTAATCTATCTCGAGCTCTCGCGCCTCTCTCTATTCTACTCTCCTCTCTCTTTATCTTGTCTCTCTTCTGCTGTCTCTATCAGTCTCTCTCTCCTCTCTCTTATCGCTTCTCTCTCTCTCGCTCCGCTTCTCTATCTCTGTCTGTCTACCCCCGTGTTTGTTTGGTCTGGGTGGTGCCTGCACCAGGGCACCATGAGGCTGTACAGACACGGCCAAACCGCTCCTAAACACCAAGACGGGAAAGCACAACGACGGCAGAAGACGCGAGGACCACCCGGGCCAAGAGCAAGCCACAACACTAGGAACGGAAGAAGCTGAGTAAGCAAAACGTTAGGAAAAGGAGAAGTCAAAAAAGGAACAAAGCAGTCTAGAAGGAAGGAAATGACATATGACGGAAGAAAGGCGACAAAGCGTTTTGACAATGCGAAACCAACAAGCGTCAAGGGATCTAGAATGGAATTTACAGTTCTAACACAGAAGACTACAAAACGGAGAGTGGTAGCGGAGTCAAGTAAGTAAAACTACATATAGTAGTGAGTACCTCGAGGCAAGTTCGAGTGGAGAGTACCCCCAACTGTTCAGTACAAGTACCACTCAAGCCCCCCCTCCTCCTCCCTCCCTGGCCACCCGCCCCTTCATCCGCGCATAGTTTCTTATGGCCCCCCCAACTCTCTGCACCAGTGTCATCAAGAGGATACGTCCGCAAGATCCCCTCCGCCATGGCCCGCCATTTTTTTTGGTGAGAGCTGTGAATGAGAGCTGGAAGCTTTAGGTGGAGTTGAGGAGTGAAGCTGAGAGGAAGTGGGAAGGGCTTTACTGAGGGGAAGGGGACGGGTTATACGGGTTGGAAGAGTTGGCGGTACGGTTGTTTTATACATTTTTTATACTTCAGTGTGTTGTTTGGTGTTGATTGTGTAGCTAGCATGCTAAACTGGTTGAGTGGATGTGGATATTGCTACAAGCAATTGAAGGAGTAGTAACGTAGCCAGCATGCTAATGGTGGCCTGTTGATATGAGCTACAAGCTAATGGAAAGTAGTAACGTAGCCAGCCATGCTAACTGGGCCATGTGTAGATATACACAAGCTAATTAAAGAGTAAGTTGTAAGTAAAGCCAGCCATGATAACGGTTTTTTTTTTTTCCCCCCGGACCTCCAGTTTGCTGGAGCTGAATTGAAGGGCCCAAAGCGGCTAAACGGTTTAATGACGAGGGAGGCCATCAAGAAAGGGACGTTTCCTGACAGCCAAGAGCAAGATCCAGCGGAGGGACGGGACTCTGAGGGACCTCAAACGGAGTCACCAAAGTCAGTAGAGCCAGCTGTCTCTCTCTCGATCTATATCGATCTTCTATCGATCTATTTAGATCTCTCTCGATCTATCTCGGATCTATACTCTAGCTATCTCTCTCAATCTCTCTCTCTTTCGATCTTTCTTCTCCCACCCCCCTCTCTCTTCTGATGTTGACTTCGTGTTGGCCATCATCGCTACCGCTAGTGACAGGTCGAGATGGTGAAGGGACATTCCTTCTTGCCATAAATGCACCCCCTGCTAAACTCTGGACTAGGAAAGGCACGTGCCTGAAAACTTTATGTGGTTACTTCATACTAGTCCCCTCAGTTACAGTCAGAATCATTTGATGCTGCGGATTGGGCTATACAGAACAGGACAATTGAGGGGGCAAAATCATGTGATGACAGGATCGTGGAAGGTTTGTCTGTGTTGTTTCTATCTGGCAGGGCAGGGTGGGATGGGGATCATGAATGACGCAGATGTCGGAAGGGTCCAGAGTTACGACCTCACAGAATGAGAATCTCTGGAGAGAGCGATGTGAGACGTACACCCCACGTTCCCTCATTAGATTAGAAAATAAATAAAAGAAATCCACAGCGACGTAGAACTAGTGTAAAAAATCAAAGATTTCAAAACGTTTTTTTAAGACAGTGAAAAAGTTTTCTATCCTATATTGTCTGTCTTAAGTAGTCGTTGCCTGAGCCTGTGAATGGGGATGATGGGTGGTCACTGAAGGATCTTTAAGATTTACATTAGTCATTTAGCAGCCATCTATCAGAGCGAACTTTACAGTAAGTACAGAGAAATTCCCCGAGGCAAGTGGATGCGACGTGCATTACCCAACCGGACACAAACATAATTTGCACGGCAGGGAAGGGAAGGGGAATGGAATCGATACCAACACCCTGCTGATTAATAGCGTACTCCCTAACCACTCAGGCATTCTGACCCTAGATACTCCCAACCAGTTCTCAGCTCACAAGCACGTTCGAAGAGCATGAAACCTAGGGAGGGTGAAAAGTGCTTGATCAATCCCTTTAATGCCAGCACTGTTCCGTGCGTGTGTGATGCCTCACACGAACTGTGTGTGTACTCCACCTTGTGGCCAGGATGGAGTACCAGTCCTTGCTCCAGCGCGCTCAGGTGGATTGTGGCGGCTCTCTACGCAAAGCAGCACAGGTCAAAACCACCTGCTGCCCGCGCTCGATGCCGAGAGGTAGTGTGCAATTTCCCTTTTCAATGCTAAGTACTGTATCCTCAGTGTGTTGAGTGTGTGTGTGGTGGAGCTCCAGTTTTTTACGCGCAGGGGCCCAGCACAGT
This sequence comes from Mallotus villosus, assembly GCA_903064625.1. NCBI lineage: Eukaryota > Metazoa > Chordata > Actinopteri > Osmeriformes > Salangidae > Mallotus > Mallotus villosus. The sequence goes on along the minus strand of CAEFZP010002337.1, from coordinate 385,650 downwards.
TCGCCTGTAAAGTACTCAAGGGAGATCAGAGACTGACGCATAGAAGGTGGAGGAGCGAATAGAGGTGAGACGCGCAAGTCGACGGAAAGAGAGCTGAGCGTGAGGAGAGAGGGAAAGAGAGACAGAGAAAGCGAGGAAAGAGCACTGCAGAAAGAGAACGAGAGAGAGCGAAAGAGAAGAAGACAGTAAGGAGCCATAGAACTGACGAAGAGCAACGCGAACGAGAAAGAGCACGAAGGAGACAGAGAACGCGAAACGAGAAAGCAGACATCGACGCTCCTCGAGCACTCTCACACGCTACGACATAATCTCCACTCAGCGAGCTCTCTCCATCGCTCGATCTATAACTCGAGATCAGCTCATCTCTCTCGATCTCTCTCGCTCTCTGTCTCTCTCTCGCTCTCGCTCTCTCGCTGTCTCTGATCTCTGTCTCTCTCTCTCTCTCTTTCATCTCTCTCTCTCTCTACTCTCTACTCTCTCTCTCTCTCTTCTTCACCAGAGGCATTCCCTTCTCTCCACCTCACCTGATCCTTTGATTGTTTACATCAGTCAGGGTTGAAAAGGAAGAGCAATGATACAGTACAAAACTCTCTGTCTCCTTATCTCGTCTTTATCTCTGTCTTTATCTCTGTCTTTATCTCTCTCTTATCTCTCTCTTTATCTCTCTCTCTGTCTGTGCCTCTCTTGTGTCTGTGCCTCTCTTGTGTTGTGCTGCCTTTATCGTCTGTCACATGAAGCCCTTCTGGCCCTGTTCTGCATTCCTGCTCTAGTCCAACGCAAGAAGCTGATCTGTACATCTTGTTATGACACTATGAAGAATCACTTGTTTATGATTATTGTTTTATTTTATGGAATGATTGTATACAATTGTATGTTGCTGGGGTTTTAATAGGTTGTTTTAATAAGTAAATATAATATATTTTAAAACACTTCATTTGAATTGTTAGTTGCACTATTTGAAACTTTTTTAATCTTGGTAATCGGTTGCCTGCTTTTTAAAGTCTAGATTTGTTTTCAAATCTGTATTTGTTTTTATACCCAAAGTCTACGTGGGGGAGGGGAGGGGTTACTGCGTGTCTTAATGTCTGTCTACCTCCTCGATGCACGTTCATTATGAATAAAACATGACGCTAAATACGTTAGTAAATGTGTCACTCCTATATACAAGTAGAAAGTGCAACTCAGCAAGAACAGAAGGGTAAAAGTCACACTGTTGATGGATGACCTTATGTAATGAGAGGACTGGAAAAAGAGAGGAGGGGGACGAGAGAGAGAGAGAGATGACGAGAGAGAGACGAGGAGGACAAGGGAGGGACTGGAGAAAAGAGAGGAGAGAGGAGAGAGAGAGAGAGGGAGGGAGAGAGAGGACAAGAGAGGGACTGGAAAAAGAGAGATGAGAGACGTGAGAGGACGAGGACAGAGAGGGAGGAGAGAGGAGATGGAGGGAGGGAGAGAGAGAGAGGACAAGAGAGAGGGAGGGAGGAGCTAAGAGAGAGAGTGTGGAGGAAGGGTGGAGAGGATAAGAATGGTGAGAGGTGAGGGAGAGGGAGTTGCGAGACAGGGTGCACGGACCGTGGGAGGGGGGATGGTGTGAGGGGGAGGCGTGGAGGGGGCGAGTTGGCTGGGTGGGGAGCTAGGGGTGTGTGTGGAGGGGGCAGGGGCGGTGTGTGGAGGTGGTAGGATAGAGTGATCGAGTCACTTTTTGAGCGATGAATTAGAACATGGATGAGGAGGGAGCAGAGAAGGAGTCCACTGCAGAGAGTGTGAGCTAAAGAGAAGGAGTCAGAAGGAGAACCAGAGTCTCTGGGTGCAGGGTTTCAGGAACACAGCCCTGCAGAAGGTCACAGTGTACCAGGGCGACACGCATACTTTTAATAGATGGCCACACCACCTGTCAATACCAGCAGGCCGCTCTCAGACTGCTCTCAGGCCACACCTCCAGCAGAGCTGAGCACTGTGTTGATGTGATCCGGGCACAATGCTCATACTGCGCGAGAGAGAGAGAGAGAGAAAACACATGTTCGGGAGTTACTCGCACCTCTCCTCTATCTCTCTCTCTCTCTCTCTCTCTCTGTCACTCGGTCTCTCAATGTCTTCGATCTCTCTCACTGGTCCCTGACTGTGAAACCTTCAGTTAAAACGCGTGTTGCTGGAAGGTGCAGCTGTCAAAGTACCTGTACAGTAAGCAACTTGTCACATGCGCAGAATATCCTCCTCATCGCGAGGTGCTGTGTGTCACCGGTCTCGGTCATCAGACCCACACACGCACGCGACCACTCACCCGATGACGCAAGCTGCAGAAATTAAAAAGACCGCAGAGACACACAATAAAAGAGGAGCGCAAGAGCAGCGAAAAGCAAAACGACGGAGCAGCTGACACAAAAAGGAGCGAAACACGAAAAAGCTAGCAGAGAAACACACAGACGCAGCAGACCAACACCACCAGAGAGACGCCCACACACAGCGCAGACCACCCACGACGCAGCGACCCAGCAAAACGAGCGCCACACCAAAGAGAACGAAGAACACCGACGCAGAGACACACGCAGAAGACACAGCTCACAGCGCACCTCTCAGCGACCGCCCACACCCTAGAGCGCATCGAACGCCGCATCTACAAACAGAGCGCCAACAGGCGCACCACGTCGCAGTCACTCCACGCGAATCTCACATGCCGCACCCCACCCACCTCATCTCATCACTCACCCGCCCACCCGTTATCGCGTCGCACCCCACTCCTATCTACGCCACACCGCCATCCGTGTCTTTAGAGACAGCAGCTATTTTCTAACTTTAAAAAAGGCGGTCGGTCAGCTGCTTGCTCCTGATCCTCTGGCACCATGCTGCCTGTCATGTTCCTGATGGTTGTTCTGGAAAACCCTGCACGCCAGACGACTCCTGGTTCTCTTCGTGACTTGCTTCTCTTTAGCTCACACGCTGCCCGTCTCCTACGCTGCTCTCTGATGTGTTTGTGAATCTAATGATGTGTGTGTGGTACCCATCACAGTTCACTGTTGTGCTCTCGTCCCTCTAGTGCTCTCTCCTCTACATACTCGTCCCTCTCTCATCGTACCTCTCGTACTCTCTAGTGACATAGGTCTCTCTCTAATCTCAGAATCATAGAAGGACGGAGTAGGAAATATTACGAGCAAACCAGAGTTCACAGCGCGAGGTCTATATATCTCGCATCCCTATAACTCATCTCTACTCGACTAAAACGTATCTAGGGATCATCCCTCATCCCGTCCACCTGTATACCTTCTGAGGCTCGTCTCTCCTACATATCAAGCTCTCTATTCTCTCCCTCTTAGGTCTCTCTCTTCCCCTACACTATCACTCTCTCACATCTCCCTTCTAGGTATCTCTCTCCCTCCCTCTCACTCTCTCCCTCTCTCCCTCTCTAGGCTCTCTCTCTACCCCCTCTCTCTCTCTCTCCCTCTCTAGGTCTCTCTCTCTCTCCTCTCTACTGGGTTAAGGGGATCAGAGAGAGTTCTCCCTAACATGTGCCTCTGTCAGTCAGCTCCAGCACACACACACACACACACACACACACATGCTCTCTACCACACACACACACACATTATCTCTTCTCCGCACACACCCCTTTTCCCTGTGTCCTCTGTGTGACCACCACAAGGCTGGTCTTCGGTTGTGTTTCTGCAGTCTCTCCCTGCCTCCGCCTCCACCGTCTGCCGCACCACTTCCTCAGCTTGGATTTAAAAGTGCTTTTAGATACAGACAGCACTCTCTGTGTGGACTTGGGAGTTTTGTTTCAAACTTTCTTCTCTTTCTCTGCTCACTGAGTCTTACAAAATGGCTGCCTTGAATGGCTGGGTGTTGGGGCTGCTGCTGGTGCTCCTGTGCCCGTTCCAGAGCCCTCTCTCTGGGGCTGTGGGAGCCCAGGAGCTGGGGGAGGCCGTGGAAGAGGAGGTGAGGATGGAGGACGCTGGGGAGGAGGCCCACCTGGAGGAGGCGGTCGCAGACGAAGGAGAAGGTGGAGAGGAGGTGGCGGCTGGAGAAGATGATGATGCTGGTGAGGAAGAGGAGGAGGAAGAGGTGGAGGCCGCAGAGGAGGAGGAAGAAGAGGAAGAGGTGGAGGCCGCAGAGGAGGAGGAAGTAGAGGTGGAGGCCGCAGAGGTGGGGAGGAGAGGTGGGGAGGAAGAGGTGGTGGAGGAAGAGGAGGCCGAAGAGGAGGCCGAGGTGGATGGGCCGCAGAGGAGGAGGAGGCCGCAGAGGAGGAGGAGGAGGAGGTGGAGGCCGTGGAGGAGGAGGAGGAGGCCGCAGAGGAGGAGGAGGCTGAAGAGGAGGCCGAAGAGGAGGCCGAGGTGGAGGCGCAGAGGAGGAAGTAGAGGTGGAGGCCGCAGAGGTGGTGGGGAGGAGGAGGAGGAGGAGGAGGTGGAGGCCGCAGAGGAAGAGGAGGTGGAGGGCCGCAGAGGAGGAGGAGGCTGAAGAGGAGGCTGAAGAGGAGGCTGAAGAGGAGGCCGAAGAGGAGGCCGAGGTGGGAGGCCGCAGAGGAGGAAAGTAGAGGTGGAGGAGGAAGAGGAGGTTGCAAGCGAAAGAGGAAGAGGCAGTTGAGGAGGAGGAAGAGGGATGCTGCAGGTAAGGTCTACAGACAGCACACTGCACTCTCTACATCCCAACTCCATGTTTCCACTTGTTCATTAACACCAGGGCCGTACACTTGACCACTGCTTCACTTACTGCTTGTGAACCGCATACAGAACGCAGCATGACTTGCAAGTAAAATAGTAAAAAGAAAGTCAAGTAAAATTGAAGAGCTTGTTACAGTTGTTGTAAATGTTTGCTACTGACTACCCCTGATGTGTGTTGGGGTTGACAAGACAAGAGGAATGTTGCACCACTTGAACAGTCTTTAAATAGCCTACTATATCTGTGCTGTGGACATCAGCATCTCAACTACTCCAGCCTTCTGTTGGCTTATTGTGATCTGACACTATTACAACTATATGGGCTCTTCACTTAGTTAGTGTGAAAAGTGACGTGTGTGTTCACCGACTTCTTTGTGAGGGTCTTTCACACTCACAGGGTGAATGCTGATGCTGTTGGCCTGTAACCAATCAACCACTCCAAAATAGACTAATCACAAACATTAGCCATTAGATTTGTATCAAGTTTAGTTGAGTCCCCCTAACAAACAACAACTAAAGCAGGTCTGAACAAGATAGTTCTCATGTTCTAAGTTCTTAACTCGTCTCGTAATAATCGAAGTCTTCCTTCTTTTCTCTAAAGAATTGTTTGTATGATTTCATAACCTCCTTTTGATGATCAGCAAACTAGTCCAAACTCATTCACGGCTGATCTGTTGTTAGCATGTAGCGTGTTAGCATGTTAGCATGTAGCGTGTTAGCATGTTAGCGGTGTAGCGTTGTTACCATGAACAGAAACCCCATCTCGTAAGCTGCCGGCGACAGCTTCCTAATATGTAGACCAGGACACATCGTCATGTTCCATGCTTAGCTTGCACAAGGCTGCAGCCGTGACACAAACATGTGACTGACATGTCCAGCCCTGTCACCTGTCCTGGGACAGACACCAGACACCAGGCTCCCGAGTCACCCGATCTGGACATATGGGCACTTGTATAAGTTCTGTATGTGTCCCAGTAATGAACACGGTTCCTCTGGCTTGTCTTACCAGATGATGAGGGAGGTGATGACACGGAGGAGGAGCTCCCAGAGCTGAGCTCTGATGTAGGAGCCCTGCCTCTCTTCCAGACAGGATCTGTGTGCAGCGTCTGCTCTGTGTGCCAGGTACCAGATCCACTACACCCTCCCTACATTCACTCTACACATCTGTATCTCTCCTCCATCTCTGCTCCATCTCTGCTCCATCTCTCCTCCATCTGTCCTCCATCTGTCCTCCATCTCTTCATTTCTCCTCCACCTCCCCTCCATCTCTCATTTCTCCTCCATCTCTTCATTTTTCCTCCATCTGTCCTCCATCTCTTCTCCACATCACCTCCACATCATAATTTCTCTTCTCCATACAGTCCTGTGTACCTGAGTGTCCTACAGCATGTGCTTTTCTCTCCTCAGCATTGCAGCAGCTGTGACCAGTGCCCATGTGCAGCAGGAGACGAGGCTGAACACTGTGGACACTGCGAGGTGAGGGGGGGGGAGTGTTCGGGTGAGGGTTAAGAGATCAGGTGAGGGTTCAGAGTTCAGGTGAGGGTTAAGGGTTTTAGGTGAGGGTTAAGAATTCAGGTGAGGGTTAAGGGTTTTAGGTGAGGGTTAAGAATTCAGGTGAGGGTTAAGGGTTCAGGTGAGGGTTAAGAATTCAGGTGAGGGTTAAGGGTTTTAGGTGAGGGTTCAGAGTTCAGGTGAGGGTTAAGGGTTTAGGTGAGGGTTCAGAGTTCAGGTGAGGGTTAAGGGTTTTAGGTGAGGGTTCAGAGTTCAGGTGAGGGTTAAGAATTCAGGTGAGGGTTAATGTCTGTGTTCAGTGTTGCAAGACCTTTTTTCAAGCAGTGTTTTTCCTTCTGTCTCAACAGGAATGTGCTTACTGCTACGTTTGCCCTGTATTGTGCGACACCATTTGCAAACCAGGTATGCGTCTCTCACTGTGGGTAGTTGATAATAAAGCTTGTTTATCCTGATGTCTGTTGATGAGTTTGCGTTCTGGTTTCAGGTGGATTTGTCGATGCCTTGTCTGGAACTCTCTATCAGTAAGAGCACAGACTGTGGACAGAGATTCATATTTCTAATCTTGCTATCAAACACAAATCAAGCTCAAACTACTACAAAGTCAGAAGTCAGACATTTTGTTTCTCTCTGTCTCCCTGCAGGACGATTTTCTCCTTCCTCTGAGTCTCCTGGGTCATGTGACCGTGAGGCTGTGTTCCGGAACCAGGAAGTGGAGATGCTCTTAGCAACCCTGATGTTTACGATTTTAAGTCCCCAATCATGACGTCATAGCAACGCTCTGTGATTAACGATAGGGAGCATTTGGAAATTAAGTCTTTATTTATTGTTTAGCCCTTGTGCTGCCTTCGGGTCACATGACTCCAAGGTTCATAACGAACCGTCCTTGTGTTGCGACAACTTGACTCAATACAAAAAAAACGAATAAAAAGCATTTTCTTTTAACCTTCGTTAAAAGAAAACGCATCACTTTGTTTTTGTACACGGTAAAGTTGTCGCAATACAACTGATGGGTCAGAATGACCCGAAGATAACAAAATGGTAACTACTGCAAATAGGACTTCACAGCTAGCTCAGATATGGAAGGGTATTGAGTGAATACATTTTGTTAATAGGATATACATTTATAATAATTGATTTCTGCATTTCATCCCAACTGTAATTTAAAGAAATAAAATTGATAATAAATTGTTAGCCTATTAATTTATAAAAAGCCTTTGACTCTTCGACTTTGTACAGACATGTAAAAGTTAGGGTTAGGGTTAGGAACATTTTGGTGAAGACTGCTGTAGATTAGCCGAGTCCTGGACAGTATTACGATAATACAAAGATTCTCTTTAGTCTTCCATCCCTAAAGCTCCGTGAAACCTCGGCCGGGTTTCCCAGATTCGTTAAGAAGCTCTTAGCGCTAAGAGCTTCTTAGGAGCGTTCTAAGAGCGTTCTAGAGCGCTGTTAGAACGTTCTTAGAACGCTCCTAAGAAGCTCTTAGCGCTAAGAGCTTCTTAACGAATCTGGGAAACGAGGCCCTTAGCGTTAGCTTCTGTGTAACACCTGGTTACGTATGGTAGGTAATGAGTCTTTGTTAAGTATTCGTCTGCAATTACCCGTACTCGTGGCCCATTAAGTGGCCTATTTATGACTTGCAGGTAGCGCACCTTATATCCCTGACCTCCCTGACACACCTGGTTTCATGTGTTCCACCCACTACAACTGTAAACGGATAAACAGAGAAATGACTCATATCAAGAATGTTGTGTCACTACAATATTATTAGGCTACATAAACCAACTATTATCAGAGAATACATTTAAAAAATATCCATATTCTCTTGCATGTTGAGAAAAAAAAATTATGGTAAAAAAACATTTTTTTTAAGCATTTCTATCAAAGATGTAACGATTTTGAAAAGAACACGTAGGCTATGTTCTTGGCACATATTCCGTCTCTTGACAGCTGGCTTCTGTGAGGGACCCGCTTGGTGGTGTGTCTCTGTTGAAGGTGTCAACGTGGTCAAGACATGATGGCTACCGGTCGGAGCAGTGTTTCTATTTTGTTTTGTTTTGGAAAACGCTCGTTGCTTCAGAGCATCGGTGACACACTCGGTAATGAGGGGTGGAGGAGGAGGGAGGGAGAAACGTACAAGGGGAAAGGTGACGGAGTGTGTCGGAGGAGTGATACAAACCTCCTGAGATCCGAAAAAAGCGCTTTCAACATGTTCACGTCTTAGGCCTACTTAAAATACATTACATTACATTTATGCATTTAGCAGACAAGCTTTACAAAAGTGCATAGGTCACTGATCATAACAACGAGATAGACCCAAACATTGTGGATAGCCAAAACATGAAGCATACATTGTGAAAACTAAATAAGTCCCAAAGGGAAGAACCATAATAACATGTAATTAAACATAATCCGCATTTGGGTTCGGCTGATAAACTTGTCGAAGAAAAATAAACAACATTGTTTTATCATTTGTCATAGTTATGCAACTATAACCAACTCGAATCACACGTTTTGTGACGTCTAGAAAGCCCAGGATGTCCTCTCAATGGGAGAAAATAAATCAAAACCAACGACAGTATGGTTGCTAAGTTACTAGACCAAAACCAACTTGGTGGATTCAGATGAATTTCCGTGTATTAGGAGGCGACATCAGACCGTGAGGAAGTCAAGATCACACTTCTCCAACAGTGCACACAAAATAACCACATATACAAAGTATCTATATATGTAAACAATTTACATCATAGTGTAAAACAGGCTATAGGCAGGTGGAGAGTATGAATGGATCTAAACCCATTGGCACGTCCCTGTTGTATAACTATGTTTAGCCTGTGTTCTGCTCCTCTCTTTCACCAACCGTTTCTGGAGGAGGGGATCCCTCACGGAATTGCTCCTCCCGAGGTTTCTTCCATTTTTTCTCTTGCATTCTCTTGAGTTTTTCTGGGAGTTTTTCCTTGTCTTCCTTGAGGGTTTAGGTTGGTTGAGGGGCAGTTTTTATGGGCGTATGTAAAGCCCTCTGTGACATGCTTGCGTGTAAAAAGGGCTATACAAATACATTTTGATTTGATTTGATCTAACAAGGCCATGCTCTGTGGTTGCCGAATCTCTAGACTTGAACTGTTTATCACCTTCTCCTTCAACACTCTTAAGCCTAATCCTTTCACAACAAACACGTTTTAAACATACTCCTTCAACAAACACTTTTTAAACCTAGTCCTTCAACACCTCCAACGTTCTTCTTTACACAGTTGAGGGGGTTATATCGGACGGACAAAACGTTTTGAAGTGTTAAGACGTTGTTGTGTACAGGAACGTACCTGAGGCCTGTTCCATGAACTACATTAGTTGCGTCATGCAAGGAGACAAAGGTTTTCAACTGGATACTGTCTCATACCGTGAGGAGTTTATTAGGTTGCTAAAATAAATACTATCATTTATTTACAAACTGTATACAACGCGTAGGTGTGCTGATGGTGTGTGACGTCATCACGGTCCAGGAAGCCAGAGAAGGCCAACCATACACTTCATTACCTTTTACCCGTGTTAGTATTTTGCCATCAAGTTCAACTGCACATCAATGTCTGATGTCCCTGTACCTATTCACCTGTATTGATTCTGTGTTGTATATACATTCTGCGCCCTCCATACCTCCATCATCCTTCACTTTTAAACACTTTAAACACATCCTCCATCCCAACGTCTCCACACGCTGCCTTGCTTCATCCAGAGGAACATCAGTTATCTGTTAGAGGATAGAGACCGGACTCCCTCGCTGCTCACTGAACACAAACACACATCCAAAGGTTGGTTTGTCTTCCATAGTTACAGGGTTGTTGGTTTGTCTTCCATAGTTACAGGGTTGTTGGTTTGTCTTCCATAGTTTCAGGGTTGTTGGTTTGTCTTCCATAGTTACAGGGTTGTTGGTTTGTCTTCCATAGTTTCAGGGTTGTTGGTTTGTCTTCCATAGTTACAGGGTTGTTGGTGTGTCTTCCATAGTTTCAGGGTTGTTGGTTTGTCTTCCATAGTTACAGGGTTGTTGGTTTGTCTTCCATAGTTTCAGGGTTGTTGGTTTGTCTTCCATAGTTTCAGGGTTGTTGGTTTGTCTTCCATAGTTTCAGGGTTGTTGGTTTGTCTTCCATAGTTACAGGGTTGTTGGTTTGTCTTCCATAGTTACAGGGTTGTTGGTGTGTCTTCCATAGTTTCAGGGTTGTTGGTTTGTCTTCCATAGTTTCAGGGTTGTTGGTTTGTCTTCCATAGTTTCAGGGTTGTTGGTTTGTCTTCCATAGTTACAGGGTTGTTGGTTTGTCTTCCATAGTTTCAGGGTTGTTGGTTTGTCTTCCATAGTTTCAGGGTTGTTGGTTTGTTTTCCATAGTTTCAGGGTTGTAGTTTTATTTATTTGGCAGAGAAACATGTTCAAATGATCTCTTCCTAAATGTAACACATTAAATCGTGTTCCTCTGCTTAACTGTGTTTCTTCATGACGTTATTACTTATGTCATGTTGTTACTTTGTGTATTCATGTATTTCTGTTTGTGTCCCTGAGATGCGTGTTCCCTGCCTGGTGTTCAGCATGGTTGTCTGGGCGATGGCAAAGGCATCCGTAGGTGAATAGGCGAATATTCATATAATATAATATATATTCATATAATCACATATATCAGTGGTTGAACTATGCACTTCTGATCCTATTTTTGTGTATACATACAGTATATTATCCTGTATGTACAAGCATATATTTATCTATATCCATAATTTGTATGTTGCTTTGGATGAAAGCGTCTGCTGAAAGAGTATGTTGAAATGAATGAATGAATGAATGCTTCTCTGTCTATATTGCCAGATATATTGGAATCCTTTGTTAGCTTTTTGTTACTTCAAATGATTTCATCTTGTTTTCAGACGGTGTTGAATGGTGCCATCATGGATGTGGTGAGAATATACAGTCGTATGCAAAAGTTTGGGCACCCCTGATAATCTCCATTACTTTCATCTATAAAATGTTGGGCGTTTGGATGAGGAACGTCTTTGTCATATATATACACATACGTCATGGACAGTGATATTTTAGCCGTGAAATAAGGTTTATTTGATAAACAGAAAATATGCCATACGCATCATAAGAGAATTAGACACTTGCATAAATTTGGGCACCCCAACAGAAAAATCACATTCATATTTAGTAGAGCCTCCTTTTGCAAAAATAACAGCTTCTAGACGCTTTTTATATCCTCTGATGAGTGTCTGGATTCTGGATTGAGGTAATTTGGACCATTCTTCCTTACAATACATCTCCAGTTCAGTAAGGTTTGATGGGTGCCTAGCGTGGACAGCCCGCTTCAAGTCACCCCATAGATTTTCAATTATATTCAAGTCTGGGGACTGGGATGGCCATTCCAAAACATTGTAGTTGTTCCTCTGCATAAATGCCTTAGTGGATTTGGAGCAATGTTTCGGGTCGTTGTCCTGCTGGAACACCCAACTGCGCCGTAACTTCAGCTTTGTTACAGATTCTTGAACATTATTGTCCAGAATTTGCTGGTACTGAGTTGAATCCATACGACCTTCAACTTTAACTAGATTCCCAGTTCCTGCACTAGCCACACAGCCCCACAGCATGACGGACCCCCCCACCAAATTTTACTGTGGGCAGCAAGTGTTTTTCTAGGAATGCTGTGTTCTTTTGCCTCCATGCGTAACGCCTCTTGTTGTGACCGAATAACTCCATCTTTGTCTCATCAGTCCGCAGCACTTTGTTCCAAAATGAGCCTGGCTTGTTCAAATGTAGTTTGGCAAACCTCAAGCAAGCCTTTTTGTGGCGCGTGTGCAGAAAAGGCTTCTTCCGCATCACTCTCCCATACAGCTGTTCTCTGTGCAATGTGCGCTGAATGGTCGAGCAATGCACAGTGACACCATCTGCAGCAAGATGACCTTGCAGCTCTTTGGAGGTGGTCTGAGGGTTGTCCTTGACCATTCTGACCATTCTTCGCCTTTGCCTCTTTGTTATTTTTCCTGGCCTGCCACTTCTGGCCTTAACAAGAACTGTGCCTGTTGCCTTCCATTTCCTAATGACATTCCTCACAGTGGAAACTGATAGCTGAAACCTCCGGGATAACTTTTTGTAGCCTTCCCCTAAACCATACTGCTGAACAATCTTTGTTTTTAGATCATTTGATAGCTGTTTTGATGCCCCCATTTTGCCACTGTTCAGAGGAGAATCAAAGAGAAGCAAAACTTGCAATTGGCTAACTTAAATACCCTTTCTAATGATTGAATGCACCTTTTTATGTAATTGAAGGCTTAACGAGTTAATCAGACTAACTATGTGTTGCAGTTAATCAGCATTTAGTAGGCAGAGGTATTCAAATCAAATAAATGATAAGGGTGCCCAAACTTTTGCACAGCCTTTTTTTCACATTTGATTTAATTTCACACAACTAAATACTGCTACACACACCAAATATCTTTGTCTGGAAAACACCCCAGCACTCAGTGTTAACTAGAAAAGTAATATTACAATATTATATTGATCTTTTTTGGTGAAGACAGGAAATTATCATGCAGCCTCAGAGGGGTGCCTAAACTTTTGCATACGACTGTATCTACACAACATGTAGCATGTAGCATAAGTTACACAACAGCTTTAAACAAATGTTATATTGTGTAAAATGTCACTTACAAAGTCATGGTTCATGTGAGTGTTGATGATCCCACCCCCCCCTCTCCCTCTCCCTCTCGCCCCTCTCTCCCTCCCCTCTCCCTCTCCCTCTCCCTCTCCCTCTCCCTCTCCCCTCTCCCTCTCCCTCTCCCTCTCCCTCTCCCTCTCCCTCTCCCTCTCCCTCTCCCTCTCCCTCTGCCTCTCCCTCTCCCTCTCCCTCTCTCTCTCTCTCTCTCTCTCTCTCCCTCTCCCTCTCCCTCTCAGATAACAGCCCCTCCCACTGGGGGAGCATGGATGGATCTTTCTGTGGTGGAAAGAGGCAGTCCTCCCGTTGACATTGTCAGCAGTCATGTTGTGACCGACCCAAACCTCCAGACCTTCCATTTCGTCAACTTCTCCCACCCCGGGGTGATGGACCACCTCATCAACACCGGACACACAGGTACGGCCTCATCAACACCGGACACACAGGTACGGCCTCATCAACACCGCACACACAGGTACGGCCCCTGGACCACCTCATCAACACCGGACACACAGGTACGGCTGGGGCGTGTCAGCGGCCATCTTGTTTGGTTTGGCACAGCAAGACCTCATCTTCTCGTCACGTTCTGAGAACGAACCTGAATAATATAGAGATAGAAAGACAGAGAGATATTATCCACAAAGGGAAATTCTTTTTTGCTCAGGTAAGGACAGACAAGACAGTAAATCAATACAATAAACACCACAGTACAAAAAAGGAGCTATGATTCTCAACCTAACCTTGTATCCTCCATGGCTTGTTTTGACAGTGAAGTGCGTGTTGAAGGAGAGCATGGTGGAGGTGAGGGGGGGCGGCCTCAACGGGACATACCGCCCCCTGCAGTTCCACTTCCACTGGGGAGACGCCGAGCTCCACCCTGGGTCGGAACACTCCGTCAATGGACACAGATACCCCATGGAGGTGTGTGTGTGTGTACATGTGGTGGTGTGTGAGTGTGTACATGTGGAGGTGTGTGAGTGTGTACATGTGGAGGTGTGTGTGTGTGACTGTGTACATGTGGAGGTGTGTGTGTGTGACTGTGTACATGTGGAGGTGTGTGAGTGTGTACATGTGGAGGTGTGTGTGTGTACATGTGGAGGTGTGTGTGTGTACATGTGGAGGTGTGTGTGTGTGACTGTGTACATGTAGAGGTGTGTGTGTGTGTGATTGTGTACATGTGGAGGTGTGTGAGTGTGTACATGTGGAGGTGTGTGAGTGTGTACATGTGGAGGTGTGTGTGTGTGACTGTGTACATGTGGAGGTGTGTGAGTGTGTACATGTGGAGGTGTGTGTGACTGTGTACATGTGGAGGTGTGTGTGTGTGACTGTGTACATGTGGAGGTGTGTGTGTGTGTACATGTGGAGGTGTGTGAGTGTGTACATGTGGAGGTGTGTGAGTGTGTACATGTGGAGGTGTGTGACTGTGTACATGTGGAGGTGTGTGTGTGTGTACATGTGGAGGTGTGTGACTGTGTACATGTGGAGGTGTGTGTGTGTGTACATGTGGAGGTGTGTGAGTGTGTACATGTGGAGGTGTGTGAGTGTGACTGTGTACATGTGGAGGTGTGTGAGTGTGTACATGTGGAGGTGTGTGTGTACATGTGGAGGTGTATGACTGTGTACATGTGGAGGTGTGTGTGTGTGTACGTGTGATGGTGTGTGTGTGTGTGTACATGTGGAGGTGTGTGTGTGTGTACATGTGAAGGTGTGTGTGAGTGTGTACATGTTGAGGTGTGTGTGAGTGTGTACATGTGAAGGTGTGTGTGTACATGTGGAGGTGTGTGTGTGTGTACATGTGGAGGTGTGTGACTGTGTACATGTGGAGGTGTGTGACTGTGTACATGTGGAGGTGTGTGACTGTGTACATGTGGAGGTGTGTGTGTGTGTAAATGTGATGGTGTGTGTGTGTGACTGTGTACATGTGGAGGTGTGTGTGTGTGTACATGTGATGGTGTGTGTGTGTGACTGTGTACATGTGGAGGTGTGTGTGTGTGTACATGTGAAGGTGTGTGTGTGTGAGTGTGTGTGAGTGTGTACATGTTGAGGTGTGTGTGAGTGTGTACATGTGAAGGTGTGTGTGTACATGTGGAGGTGTGTGTGAGTGTGTACATGTGAAGGTGTGTGTGTACATGTGGAGGTGTGTGTGTGTGAGCGTGTATATGTGAAGGTGTGTGTGTGAGTGTGTACATGTGGAGGTGTGTGTGTGTAGAGGGAAGATATACAGTGACCTTTCCTTCCACCTTCATACTGGTGGTTGTTTGTGGAGACCTGGGGCCTCATGTATAAAGCGTGCGTACGCTGGTTTCCACGCACACTTTGTGATGTATAAAAATGTACTTGTCGTGAGAATGTGCGTACCGTCCGCCAAGTCTTGTCTGGCTCTGTAACATGGCAAATTCGAACTGAAAAGTGCCGAAACTCACTAAACATTACAAAATAAAGTTTCCACTACAGTTACTGTCATACTTCTATGACGTTGACTATTCAAAAAACGTAAAAATTACAGTTTGATCAATAATGTGGATGATCACATAAAAATGCCAAAACGGCAAATGATATAGGCTACTGTTTAATCCGCCACCACTTAATAACTTCTGTTAAATTTGAGGGTGTCAAACGAACGACAAAAATGCATGTCGCGCTAACCCTATAACATGCTGTTACCATGCGCCTTCACTCGTTTCTTACTTTCAAATTTTACATCGGACCATTTCTTCTTACTTTCTGCCATGGTCCGGTTTCTCGGAAGCCACAGCATTTACGGCCCAATAATAATAATAATGATTTTATTTGTAATGCACTTTACATTTAGTTAAATCTCAAAGTGCTACAGGTTAAAAACAAGAAAGGTCGCAAATAGCCTAGTGACAGTTTTCCACGCCACCGATTTTTTTTTCCTCTAATACCTGATGACAGGCCGCCAAACAGGACATATTTTCTCGCCTCCACCTCTGTTGTCAGAATCTTGATCTCACAGTCTGTGAATGTTTTATTTTTTGCGTGTTTAGACAGTTTACCGTACTTTTTCAAATAACGTTCATTTGTGTTGCGGCGTTTATTCGAGGGCAGTGTTTATTAGAAGAACTACGGTAATTCCGAAAAAATAAATAACCTAAGGATCGCATTTATAGTCCATCTGCATATTAATTTATGGGAGGAGGCAAGGCGGGGTCAGTGGCTCGTTCACGTGCGGTCAATCTCACGTTGATTGTGATTTATAAAGGAAAGGTGCGCAGAAACTGGCGAGTTTTGGCCGTACGCCATCTTCTGGTATGAAAGCTGCGCAATCCTTTATACATGAGACCCTGGCTGTGTTTGGGTTCTTCATCAATGTAAGCCAGCAGGCTCAGCTGTGTCTCCTCTCCTCAGCTGTGTCTCCTCAGCTGTGTCTCCTCTCCTCAGCTGTGTCTCCTCTCCTCAGCTGTGTCTCCTCTCCTCAGCTGTGTCTCCTCCCCTCAGCTGTGTCTCCTCTCCTCAGCTGTGTCTCCTCTCCTCAGCTGTGTCTCCTCAGCTGTGTCTCCTCTCCTCAGCTGTGTCTCCTCTCCTCAGCTGTGTCTCCTCCCCTCAGCTGTGTCGCCTCTCATCAGCTGTGTCTCCTCAGCTGTGTCTCCTCTCCTCAGCTGTGTTTCCTCTCCTCAGCTGTGTCTCCTCAGCTGTGTCTCCTCCCCTCAGCTGTGTCTCCTCTCCTCAGCTGTGTCTCCATAGCTGTGTCTCCTCTCCTCAGCTGTGTCTCCTCTCCTCAGCTGTGTCTCCTCTCCTCAGCTGTGTCTCCTCAGCTGTGTCTCCTCAGCTGTGTCTCCTCTCCTCAGCTGTGTCTCCTCAGCTGTGTCTCCTCTCCTCAGCTGCGTCTCCTCAGCTGTGTCTCCTCTCCTCAGCTGTGTCTCCTCTCCTCAGCTGTGTTTCCTCTCCTCAGCTGTGTCTCCATAGCTGTGTCTCCTCTCCTCAGCTGTGTCTCCTCTCCTCAGCTGTGTCTCCTCTCCTCAGCTGTGTCTCCTCAGCTGTGTCTCCTCAGCTGTGTCTCCTCTCCTCAGCTGTGTCTCCTCTCCTCAGCTGTGTCTCCTCAGCTGTGTCTCCTCAGCTGTGTCTCCTCTCCTCAGCTGCGTCTCCTCAGCTGTGTCTCCTCTCCTCAGGTGACTGAGGACGGGGCTTCCTCGTCTGCCTGGGAGAACTTCACGTCCTACTTCAGCAACCTCACAGAGACAGGCAAGTTCTTCATCATCGGCTGTAGCATCTAGACTAGGGAGGGGGGGGAGGGAGGGAGGGAGGGAGGGAAGGGAGGGGGGGAGATGAGGGGAGGGGAGGGGGGAGACCCAAAGGACCAGGATTGAACACCTATGTACGGGAACAGCCTGTATGTGTGCGTCCACATGCATCTATAATGTGGTCTATGTGGTCATGTTGTCACGTGTTTGTGGATTGATATCAATCTGTTAGAACATTTTAATTAATTTTGTGTTCTTTTGGTTTCTGTTTGATTGCTCCCTCAGGCAGCGTTGTTGAGATGCCCCACAACATGTCTATCAGTGATTTACTGGCAGGTGTGGATCTCACTAAGTTCTACCGATACCTGGGTTCCCTGACCACGCCCACCTGCAACGAGGCTGTGGTGTGGACCGTCTTTCAGGAGCCAATCAGGATCAGCAAGGGAGCTGGTGAGTCATCGTCATCCCTGGGCTTCACTTCTGACGTATCATTTAAGAGGACATTTTACTCTTTTATATTCATTATTTATTATTTCCTTGCTGCTCTGTAGACAGTATTGACTTGATCTTGAAGTTGACTGTGTTTTTTTTAAAGTCATTTACGAGTTGCAGCCTTTCAAACAAACTGACAAACCAGTTTCTGGAGGTTAAGGACTCTTAAGCTGTTATCTTATATCAGTGTGATGCCTACAGATTCTACAGTTACCAAATGATTTGAAAAGCTAATGTTTACGATGACATTCCTTCATCTTGATGTGTGCAACATTCCGTTCTGTCTCCAGCGTAGCTGACAGAGGACTGCTGGTGTTATGCACACAGACGGTTTAGTGACATCAAAATCATGTGGGCTGAGGCTGGGGTGAGGCTGGGGTGAGGCTGGGGTGAGGCTGGGGTGAGGCTGGGGTGAGGCTGGGCTGAGACAGGGAGAGCTCAGCTTGTCTCTGAGATCGACAAAGTTCCTATTGTTACTAACGTAACTGTTAAATCTCACCTCATCAATCTCACAGCTCTGTTGCACGTGTTGAGGGATAATCCTTGATCTGTACACGCGTGTGCTCCACCCCTCCGATCATGACACTGATGCATCACCCTAACATTCCCCAGTCCCCGCACACTCCTTTATCGCAGCACTTTGCGAACCCTGTTCAGCCTAATTTACTGTCCACTCTTTCACTTCCTGATCAACATCTCTGACTCTTATGACACGTCAATGACCTTGAGAAGGACAGAAAGAATGGTAGAGATTAGTAGATTGTGTTTTAGTAAAACCAGATAGTCATGTCTGTCTACATAAGTTTGTCTGTTTGCAATCCACCCAATTAATTCTGCACTGGTACACCGTCTTTCTGTGTCATGGAGATGTGACATTTATGAAATGTATCGGCATTTATGAAATGTACTCCAGAAATATCAAACCAGTTCCCAATCAGTTAAACTTTGTGTTAAACTGAATTGATTGTTTACGAACTGTTCGGAGCAGTCTAAGAGGTGGCAACAGTATCCAAGGAAGGACTGTTTGAACATTGTAACAATGTCATAATTTGTCTTTTTTAGTTGTTGTCATTTGATGTGACACAGGGTGAATTTGGGTAATCTGGGACACCTAAACTCTAGTGTTTTCTTCCCTGCTACTAGACAAGTTTTAGTCCACAGAACTTTGACTTTAGGTTTAGCATGGATGTTTTGTGACTGAAATCACAAAGTGTGATTGGTGTGGTGTCACAGAAAGGGTCCGGTCAATAAGGAAGCTCCGATGAGGAAATGCATGCAAAAAATGTCCCAGATTACTCAAATTCACCCGACTATGTTTTCCTCATGACTCAGCAGTTTCTCTGTGCATCTTTTTCAGATGGAGCTGTTCCAGAAAAACATCAACCTGAAGAACATCTATCGGCCCACGCAGCCTCTCAACCAGCGCGTGGTCTCTGCTTCCCCCCGCTGTTACGCTACCACCTGGTGGGTTGGGGGAATAGCATGCTAGCTTCTTTGTGTTTAATGGATTTATTGAGCTACATAGGAGGAAGATCGTCATGTCGTCATTGATTTTGATTTTGATTGTTATCAGCTTCATCACATCCAGACTGGTGCTACGATGACGCGTGCCGTAAGATACTTTTTTTCCTTCTTCCTTCCTTCATTCCTTCCTTGCATTTGTCGTTGTCATCTCTTTGCACTGGTTCCAACAATTCCTAAAGAATTGATTTAGTTAAACACAAAGCTTGACTGATTTGGAACCGGTTTTGATAGATTTGGAATGTAACCCATGTGATACATTTTAAGTTATCTTCAAAAAGTGTGTGACCCCCACGGTTCTGCAGACTTCTCTCCGTCTCTCTGGAGCCAGATCCCACACTCCCACTGTGGGGGGGACAAGCAGTCTCCTATCAACATCGAAGATGACCAGGTTATGGTGGACAAAACGCTGCAGGACTTCATCTTCGACCGTTTTGACGACCAGAGTGCCATCAAGCATCTCGTCAACACAGGACACTCAAGTAGGGGGGAGCCTCGTCCAGGTTGCACCAGATATCTGCTGTTGTATTTGTTATATCTGTATTTTTTCAGTTTAGTTATGCTGCATTGTTAAGGAAGCATTTACATAACTCTGTTAATCCCAAAAACTGTTCATGTGCATTTGACAATACATTTGACCTTTAGAAAGAGTTTGGCACAATGCAAACACACTGTCAGACTTCTGGAGACAGACATGACCAACTGGTTTTACTAATCACAATCTCTACTACTTCTATTCTCCTCCTCTCTATCTCCTCCTCCTCTCTCTATCTCCCCCTCCTCACTCTCTCTTTTGCTCCCTCCCTCCCCACCATTTACTCTCCATCTCTCCCTTCCCCCACCCACCCTCCCTCCCTCCCTCCCTCCCTAGTGAAATGTGTTTTGAAGGATGGCTTGGTGTCGTTGTCTGGAGGTGGTCTTGGCTACAAGTACACCATCCTCCAGTTCCACTTCCACTGGGGCACCACAGCCCAGACGTCGTTTGGCTCAGAACACACCCTCAATTCCAAGAGGTTCCCCATGGTGGTAGGAACCAGTCCCACTACAATCAGGAGGGGTCTGGCTCAGTGGTTAGAGCAATTTACTGCAACGTCTGCAGGTCTGGAATTATTATGTATTTTATAATGCTTACATTTATTCCGTAACTTAAATCAATTTTAAAGTTAAAAAATGTTTACAACAGTTAATAGTCGCGCCTATAACTATTACACGGCTGTTCCTGAGGTAATTTACGTTTGTGACATAGTTCGAAAGCCCAGGGTGTCTTCTCCGTTGGAGGAAAGAAAGACAGGAGACAGGATGGAGTAACTAACCATCATCCACCAGAGTGTCTTGGTTTCAGTACGGTCCTCATGAGCTGGTGCTGGCCTGACTTCCTGTCTCATGAGCTGGTGCTGGCCTGACTTCCTGTCTCATGAGCTGGTGTTGGCCTGACTTCCTGTCTCATGAGCTGGTGTTGGCCTGACTTCCTGTCTCATGAGCTGGTGCTGGCCTGACTTCCTGTCTCATGAGCTGGTGCTGGCCTGACTTCCTGTGTCATGAGCTGGTGCTGGCCTGACTTCCTGTCTCCTGAGCTGGTACTTGCCTGACTTCCTGTCTCCTGAGCTGGTGCTGGCCTGACTTCCTGTCTCCTGAGCTGGTGCTGGCCTGACTTCCTGTCTCATGAGCTAGTGCTCGCCTGACTTCCTGTCTCATGAGCTGGTTCTGGCCTGACTTCCTGTCTCCTGAGCTGGTGCTGGCCTGACTTCCTGTCTCATGAGCTGGTGTTGGCCTGACTTCCTGTCTCATGAGCTGGTGCTGGCCTGACTTCCTGTCTTATGAGCTGGTGTTGGCCTGACTTCCTGTCTCCTGAGCTGGTGCTGGCCTGACTTCCTGTCTCCTGAGCTGGTGCTGGCCTGACTTCCTGTCTTATGAGCTGGTGTTGGCCTGACTTCCTGTCTCATGAGCTGGTGCTGGCCTGACTTCCTGTCTTATGAGCTGGTGCTGGTCTGACTTCCTGTCTCTTCCCAGATGCACGTGGTGTCCCAGAGGAGCGACCTGACTCTTGAGAAAGCTAAACAGACGTCTAATGGTTTTGCAGTTCTTGGGTTCTTCATTGAGGTAGTCAGAGTCCAGATCCACGGATGTCAGTTAAACTAAACTGCCTTGCTGAATACATGTATTGTGTGTTGGGTTATAATTCCATTTGAATGCATTGACTGAATGACCCCCTCTTCACCCCAACCCCTACCCTCCACTACCTCCCCCCCCACCCCCCCACACACACACACAACCTTCCCCACCCCTACCACCACCCCATAACCTCCACCATCTCCAGGGCAGGGAGGAAGCTGCCTCAAGCCCGTCAAACCCTAATGGTCACAAGGTGAGCAGAAATGGTTTCTTTAAACATTGTTTTGACTTCACCAAAAGGCAGAAGAACTTCTGAGATGTAGAGAGGAAACACTCCCCCGGGACCTGTCCTGTCCTTTAACTGGTTTGGTTTTTTATGTCTTGAAGATTTCTAACGACAACTCTGATGCTTGGAAGAAACTGACGTCGTACCTGTCAGCAGTTTCAAACATAAGTGAGTATGTGCAAGATAGATTACCAGCAGCAGCCAATCATCTGACTGAGATTCACTTTGACAGGAAGTGTATGATAGACAACCTGAAAGTTTCAATTGTAGGAACACGACCACAGGAAGGAAACTAGAGATATGTGATGTTCAGATGTACTTTTATAGACACAACTGTTGAAGTTACCCACAAAATCTCTCTGGATGACCTGCTTGGAGATGTGGATCGCAGGACTTTCTACCGCTACAATGGCTCCTTAACCACCCCCCCCTGCGACGAGGCAGTGGTTTGGACCATCTTCAAACACCCAGTCAAGGTGGACAAGGACCTGGTGAGTGGAATAGACCATATGGAGAGGTGGTGTAACTGGAAATGCTTCATTTTCATCCCTCATAAACCAGTAGGACCTGATAAGCGTTTGGACTGAGTGTGAAACTCAATTCTAGACCAGGACTTGCCATTTTTACATTGAATTGCAAATTGCAAAATGCATTTATATTTGAAAATAGAGTCCAAAAAATATCCATATTGCACAGCAGGTCTTTGCTCTCTCCAAAAAGGTCTGCAAACAACTTTATCACTTGTGAGTTTCTGTTCAGTTGGTAGTATTCATCAGAATTACATTTGGTGAGTTTTCTGTCAAAGATGAATTCTTAACATTATTGCCCTTAAAAACTACTGGCTCAGGAATTTGAAGAGCGGTTAAGTGAGTTTAGGAGACTGGAGCCATGTGTTGCTTCCCTTCAATATATCACATGTGACATGTGACATGAAGAAATTAGTGAGGTGTTCAGCCTGAATGTTGATGCCTTAGAAATGGAAATCATCGGTGTCCAGAATTGTGCTGCCTTATGAGGTCACAATGACCCGAAGGTTCACAACGACCCATCATTCTGCTGCAACAATTTTACCCAATACAAAAACAAATAAAAAGCATTTTCTTTTTACATTTGCGCTGTGGAGGGTGTGAGACAGCCCGACGGTTAAAAGAAAATGCTTCACTTTTGTATGAGGTACAGTTGTCACAACACATGGGGGGGGTCACAATGACTGAAGGGTCACAATGACCCGAAGATAACACAAGGGTAAAGGCTGCGTCCCAATACTCCCACTTCCCCCCTAGCACTTCACACTTCCCCTTCGTTTGCGCGTTCGCGTGAAGTGAAGTGGAGTGGTGTCCCAATTCTCTTAGAACGAAGGGGAAGTGTTGTTCAACCCTTCAAATAATCCCTTCAAACGGAGTGCGATCAGAGTCACACTACGGCTGAAGGGAAAGATTACATTTCCCAGGATGCCTTGCGAACACCTTGGTAACCAACTGACTCCAAAAAATAAGTTTACAAATGTTGTATATATTCGCAAATAACTATTAAAAAATGTGAAACACATCGGGATATCTAGCTGATCATTATGCAAAATAATATTCCTTACAGTTGAGTAGAATACGATTGTTCGAAAAAGATCGCTATTTCACAAATGAACGTCTGTTTATGCAGCTGAGAGTAGCCGAGTAACGTTAACATTAGCTAACGTTAGGATATAAAAAACGCAATTTTATTATGACAGGTGGGTAAATATGTTTGCCAAAACCTGAAAACCTGACGTGTGTTCAAATTCGCAAACATAGGAACACTGTTTGCCTTGAGTTTTTGGCAAACGTAGCCTACACTGGAGCTGGATATGAGCTACTAATGACGCAATGACGCATGGAGTGGTGTCCCATTTCGTAGGTAAAGATTTCAATCCCTTCACACTTCCTAACCCTCACAAAAAAGTAGCTTACAAAATGTTTTACATTTTTGTAATACATTACATTTAAATGTATTCATTTAGCAGACGCTTTTATCCAAAGCGACTTCCAAGAGAGCTTTACAAAAGTGCCTAGGTCACTGATCATAACAATGACATAGCCCCAA
This sequence comes from Mallotus villosus, assembly GCA_903064625.1. NCBI lineage: Eukaryota > Metazoa > Chordata > Actinopteri > Osmeriformes > Salangidae > Mallotus > Mallotus villosus. The sequence continues at coordinate 362,116 of CAEFZP010002337.1, read as the reverse complement.
ACATTGCAGGTAGTCAAACATGAAGCATACATTATGAGAAAACTAAATAAGAGCCAAAGGGAAGAACCATAAGAGCATATTAGTTAAACAAGTTACGATTAAACAAATGAACCTCAAAAAAGTGCAAGAGTGTACCTGTGGAAAAGCAAGCAACAGTAAAAAAAAATCACAGCGAGTACAATAATTTTAAATCAGTTACAGCTGAACCAACAAGAGCAGCAAGTCTCTAAGTAAGAGTCATTGTGATCCTGGAGGAAACTAACATCAGTTCCAGCAAATCATAAATCAGTAGCTCTTGTGACAAGAATTCTGGTGGCTCATGTGCTAAGACAGAAGCAGAAGTCCTTGTCAGGCCAGATCTATCAGACGACAATTCCTTTGAAATACCTCAAATCTCTATGCAGATCTCACTCGCAGGTGCAAGCAGTATGAGAGGCAACCAATAAGGACTCTGTGAGGAGCTGAAAGGCTTCTCCATTTGTGTGACCAAAGCATCGGGTCGGTTCCACTTAGAGTACAAAACAGATCAAATCCATCTAACTCTTTTAGAAAAATAACATTACAGGAAGAGTTTACAAATGAACATGACACACAGAGCAGGATTAGCATTATGACATCACAGAGATCGAAGCATCTACTACACAAAGGCCTAGTCATGGAACTGATGACGACTTTCCGATTAGGAATCTTCACAGGCGCCCTCTCTGCCAAGGTCAGGTTGGGGATAATATCTGAGCGAGGCTGCAATCCAGAACAATCCAGAACATCTCACTACATCTGATAAGGGCGAGTCATGCTGCCTGACAGTTTGTCTTACTTTAAACAATCAACTATGACAGCAGGGCCCAGGGGAACAAAACGCTGCCTGTTAGGCAGGTCACTCACGCCCAGCCAGTCAAACAGGCAGGTAAACAGACCAGGCTACTTGAAGACGTTCAAGTGATTTCAATGGAAAAATATAAGATGACCACTTGATTTCGTGAAATATCTGAAGGAATTTAATTGTTTAACAAAGCAACATACCACTGACACACTGTGAATTCACATCGCTCTTTCTGAAAGAACTTACTTTGCTTCCCTTCCTTCCTTTCTTACCCTCTTCCTCCTCCTCCCTCTCTCTCTCCCTCCTCTCTCTCCTCGTCTCTCTCGTCTCTCTCTCTCTCTCTCTCCCTCTCTCTTCCTCTCTCTCTCTCTCCTCCCTCCCTCCCTCTCTCCCTCCCTCCCTCCCTCCCCATCTCTCTCCTCTCTCTCTCCTCTCTTCTCCTCTCTCCTCCCTCCCTCCCTCTCCCTCCTCTCCTCCCTCCCTCCCTCCCTCCCTCCCTCCCCTCCCTCCCATCCCTCCCTCCCCCCTCCCTCCCTCCCTCTCTCTCTCTCTCTCCCTCCCTCCCTCTCATCCTCCCTCCCTCCCCTCTCTCCCTCCCTCCCTCGCTCTCCCTCCCTCTCTCTGTCTCTCTTCCTCTCTCTCTCTCTCTCCCTCCCTCCCTCCCTCCCTCCCTCCCTCCCTCCCCTCCCTCCCCTCCCTCCCTCCCTCCTCCCTCCCTCCCTCCCCTCCCCCCTCCCTCCCCTCTCTCCCTCCCCTCCCTCCCTCCCTCCCTCTCGTCTCTCTCTCATCTCTTTCTCTCTCTCTCCCTCCCTCCCTCCCTCCCTCCCTCCCTCCCTCCCTCCCGCTCTCCCTCCCGCTCCCTCTCTCCTCCCAGTCCCTCTCGTCTCTCTTTCTCTCTGCTCTCTCTCTCTCATCTTCCTCTCTCTCTCTCATCTCCCATCCCTCCCTCCCCTCTCTTCTCTCTCTCTCTCCCTCTCTCATACAGATGAAGAAGTTTCCTACCTATGCTGGCTTCACCAATGTCTTTCGTCCTCAACAACTGCTCAAAGGCAGAACCATCTACACCACAGCAGCTGCCCCCAACCTCCGCCCTCCAACCGCCCCCTTTCTCCTCATCCTGCTCCTGGCCTGGCTAGGCTCGGGGTCACTGTTTGGCTAGGCTCTGGGGTCACTGTTTGGCTAGGCTACATACATACGTGACTGCCTATGAATGATGTGTAACGTCGTTAAATGTATCATCAGCGGATGTAAAATATATCTATTTGTTCCTGCTTGCTGTTATCTTAGCTTATTTAATTATTATTTATAAATTAAATATTTTTTGAATGGATATGCATTCATGAGCAATCAGTAATATGAAGTATATTTTTATCCCTATTTTATTTTTATATTTACAGATTTTTTTTATATTTCTTAATCTTCACGCACGCACGCACGCACACACACACACACACACACACACACACACACACACACACACACACACACACACACACACACACACACACACACACAGAGATTAGATAGGACAGGGTGACGGTGCAGTGATAAAGAATCCTGTGATCAGGAAGGAAGTGAAATTCTCAGAATTCGTCAATTCCTCCGCGTCGGGTGAACAACACCCATTACCTGGAATTGAATGACTGTTTATCACAGTTATTGCTTTCATAAAACAGCCAAGTATGGCAATATGAAAACAATGGACACTAATTTAAATCGTTTTTAATGAATAAATAATAATGTTTCAAATTAAATCCCTCCTGCCTCACTTCGCATAGTCATAGCTAGTGCTATACGACGTATAGCAACTCGTTTTTTTTTCTTCCTCACTAGCGTTATATTGATTTAGTTATTTGGGATTATTTGGTTGGATAACTTTGTTAGCTAGCTAACTATTTTACATCGAAGTTAACCTGTAATCTACTAGCTAGCTATTAGTTTATTAGCCTATTAGCTAGCCGATGTCCTTGTAAAGCCTCAAATATCTATCCTAATCTCACTCACAGGTGCAAGCAGTAGCCTACGTGAGGCGACCAAATGGGCACTCTGTGAGGAGCGCAAAGCAGGATCGTCAAGTTTAAACAAAAGCTTGGAGTGAGATCTCCCCGAGGCGAGCTTTCACGTCTGCCATAGCTATCGTAGTTTTTTTGGATAATTTAAGCGGAGTGATACTTAATTGTGCGAAGGAGTTAGACCCGTTTATTATTACCCGTTTTTTTTGTGTGTGATTTTTTTAAAGTAGGCCCTATATTCAGGACTCAAGTCAACTCAAGCATTCCAGACATTTCTCACGCAACACCTCGTATTTCTCACCCATCTCAACTATTTTTCGCGCTTAGAAATAAGGGATAACTTGTCCCGATATAAAATGAATTCAGGTAGCGTTAGGTTATGAAAACATTAGAAACTAAAGAAAGTTTCTACATAGGCCTACCGATCATCTTATTTTGACTACAACATAAAAACAATATAACATGAAGCTCAAAAAACAGTAGCCCTATTTGCCCCAAATGAATGCCAAAAAAGGACCCTCCTGTGTTTGACAGAAGCAGATGTCCTTGTCAGGCCAGATCTATCAACTATCAACAAGAATTCTTTTGAAAACCTAAAATCTCATTAACTAAGGTATCGATGTCCCTGCCAAAGCTGTAGCCTATAATGATTTAAGCAAGGGGAGTTTATCTAGTAGTTGATCTACTAAGTAGTGCATTGTGCGGAAAACCGGATATGAATAGGGGCCTGCGCCCCAGAGCTTTGTGTCGAACTACGCCCCTGAGGAGGGACCAGACCTGTGAGAGTGACGAGAACAATATGGAGTTTCACTCTCAGAATTAATGACTTAAATCCCACTTAATGGAAGACGATAGTAGCCTAAGTGGTATTCGTTCTGCAGGCATTAAAACATGTGTATACTTTTGTGTTTAGTTGGCTATGTAAACAAACAGCACACAGCATGGAAATTGTGATGGATTCGTTAAGCGTTTTGTTCCTTGAATTAAACGCAGTAAAGCGTTGGAACTGTGTGACGCACATATCTCCATGAAGTGGAAGAACCTGATTACCACAGCGGTGGAATGTCTATAGCACAGCCTGAAAGATGCTTAACAGATACACTACAGGTGCTGGTCATATTATTAGAATATCATCAAAAAGTTGATTTATTTCACTCATTCCATTCAAAAAGTGAAACGTGTATATTATATTCATCCATTACACACAGACTGATATATATAATAAATGTTTATTTATTTACATTTTGATTATTATAACTGACAACTAAGGAAAATCCTCTTCACAATACCCCATAGATTTTCGATGGGGTTAAGGTCAGGCGAGTTTGCTGGACAATTAAGAACAGGGATACCATGGTCCTTAAACCAGGTAGCTTTGGCACTGTGTGCAGGTGCCAAGTCCTGAAATCTGCATTATAAATTGAGAATAATCGAATTTTATGACCAGCACCTGTATATGGGCAAACGTTTTGGTGCAGTTTCACCCCACGACACTTCAGCTAGCCTCATATCACCTGTATCATCACCTCAAAACCGATTACACTTTGTTGCAAGGTTTCAACAGAGGGGAGACGTCAGTGGCGATCACACCCCAAAGAGGGCGTGTTATGATGTCTTGAAAGATCTGCCTGCTAATAAATTGGCCTCTTGGAGAGCAGATGTGCTAAAGAGAACAGGTGCGCTGCAAAGGTAAGGTGGACTGGGAGGGACGTTTCTGCGGTAGATTAATATTTTATTTTAGTGTAGACTATTTTGCTTAAATTAGTAGAAGCTGTTTATCGATTCAATTGTTTAATTTAAAGTATGCGGAACACTTTATGGTCAATTTAAATTTAAATTTCACTTAATTGCAGTTGGTATTTAGTTTGTTATAGCATATTAAATTGAATGAACTAGTTGTAACGCCAGAGCCTTCTGCAGCTGGTAATTGGCTGCCACGCTCCGCATCCCCGGAGTATTGGGACACTCGGCTACACCTGTGTCTTGTTTAGTTTGAGTAGCCTATTTAAGTGTCTGTTCGTAGATTGTCCGGTGCGAAGTCTTGATCTTGTTTTCCAGTTCAGTCCGAGCCTTGTTGAGTAGGCTATATACTGTTACTGACCTTAGTTGTCTAGGTCAGTTTTTGGATATCCTGTATTGCCCTATAGGCTACCGATCTTTGCCTGTCCGACCATTCTAATAAATGTGCGCTTGGATCCAACCCTGTCTGGTACATCCTTACACTAGCCTATAGTTGACGGCGAATTAGTGTAGCCTACCTTGTCGCGATGCTCTTACCTCCGCCAAGTCATAGGCCTACATATTTATTTCCCGTGTCAAATACCTTTTCAGATGGATTCTTGTCAAATTCTGGTCGTTTTAATCGCATCCACCCTGATACCCACTGTGTACGCGGCTGGCAGCTCTGTCGGTAGGTGTTTCAATGTACTGGTGCAACAGTCTGTTTCGATCTAGATTTAGGATCATTTTTTGTCATGATTTTAAAGTTTTGTTACTTGTGCATTGGTTCAGTTGACAGCCTATAGCCTATAGATTTAATGTATACATTTTTTATGTCCGCAGCTTGGTGTTATCATGATTCAACCTGTAGTAAGTAACCAACTCTAATTATTGTAACATAAATGGTTTCGTTTCAAATGAAAGCCTACAAGATTATTATTTTCCCGTTATAGTGAAGTCTTTGTGCCTAACAGATTATTTTTTAAACGTTCAGGTTACACCACTTGGCCCGACATTGCCACTAAATATTGCAATGGATCCAGTCAGTCCCCAATTGACATTGTCTCCGCGTCGGCAAATGGTGACTCCAAACTGACTTCCTTCACCTTCACCAAATTTGGATACAACTCCTCCATGACGGTTATAAAGAACACGGGCAAAACTGGTAAGACTGCTCTTCCACAACTGGTTAAAACAGTTTTCTAACCACTGTACCCATAGACCCCTTATTTATACAGAGAAGTGCCAATGAGAGCATTATAATTACCAATGTAACTTTATAATGTAATTTTACATACGACAAAGATAATACAAGATAGATGATATTACAATACGAGAACAGGGAAAACGATGATCAAACCGTCCGTTTCAAGACGAATGCATTGCTAACGCAAATGTGCTAAAATACAATAACAGCTGGGTAGGACTATTGTGGTGATATCCATACAAGGTTTTCGTCAAGGTAACAACTAGGCTACCTATCTATTATTGAACTATTACTTGCCTCTCAAGACATACATCTGTATGCAACATCAAACTATTTGATCTTCTATTGACAAAAAAATATTCTCTCCTCCTCTTATCCTTCTTCTTTGAACCCTGACCTCACCTCCACCCTGACCTGACCTCACCTCCGACCTGACCTCACCTCCACCCTGACCTGACCTCCACCCTGACGTGACCTCACCTCCACCTACAGTGAAGGTGGATCTGGCGAGCGGTGTCCAGGTGTCTGGAGGAGGGCTGAGCGAAGCCTACGACAGCCTGCAGTTCCACCTGCACTGGGGCAACGGCAGCTCCGCCCCAGGCTCCGAACACACCGTGGACGGGAAACGCTACCCCATGGAGGTAAGAGGCGCGTCCTGTTGTTTTTTTAGTCATTTAGCAAACGTTCTTATCCAGAGCGACTCGCAGTCAGTACATGGACATTCCCCCCAAAGCAAGTAGGGTGAAGTGCCTTGCCCAAGGACACAACGTCATTTTTTGGGGCACGGAATCGAACCAGCAACCTTCTGTTTACTAGCCCGATTCCCTAACCGCTCAGCCACCTGACTCCCTTCTGTTTTGCCAATAACGAGACGGAAGCATGTTTTACATGCATGTTTTGTTTTATTCATCTACAGTAAAGTTTTGTTTTTTTATGACGTGGATGATAGTTTACCTCTGACAAGATGGACCCCGTCTTCCTCCAGTAATTGTGTATTTTAGACGTGTACAGAGAGAGAGACGAGGATATGAGCTTTGCGTTACTTTGAATACGTGTAACAACGTAACGACGTCCGAGTGAAGTTCTCTGAACACATCTTATAGAATCACTATTTTCTTTCATTCTCTGCTTTCTTCTTCTGCAGCTCCACATCGTAAACGTCAAGTCTTCTCTGAACGGCAACACGACCCTGGCGGTCGCGGACGCGTCCGGCCTCGCTGCTCTGGGCTTCTTCATCGAGGTGAGTCTAGACGGCGGTCAGTTCTGGACAGACATACAGCTCTAGACATGATGATTATATTGTCAGTATGCTGACCCAGTTTGTCCTCAACATTTGGCAGTAAGATAACCAGATATATTTCTTGTTATTCTTAATGAAAAAGGGCTATAATATTTATACTCAACAGGCAGCCTCTGGAAATGACACTGGTACTCCAGAAAGCTGGAAGACCTTGACCTCCTACCTGACCATGATCACCAAAAAGGGTTCGCAAGTCCACTATCGGCAACAATTTTTTAATTATAAAATCAAAACAAACGTGTTTTAAAAGTAGTTTTTCGTTTCCTGCCTCTGTAGATGACTCTGCAAACCTCGCCAGTGGCATTTCTCTGGACGACCTGCTGACTGGTGTGGACCGTACCAAGTACTACCGCTACCAAGGATCACTGACCACCCCCAACTGCAATGAAGCAGTGGTGTGGACCGTTTTCAAAGACTCAATCAAAATCAGCCAGGACCTTGTAAGTGTTCCTCACATCTCAAAATCACACCTTATTCATATCCTTCATTTATATTTAACAAAATATACTTTTATTTGTATTTTTATTAAGACATTTTAATGCACAAGGCTTGATGGACTCCTCTCTCTCTAGATCGACCAATTCTACTCGACGGTCCACATTGACGTCAACTCCACCACCCTGATGGTCAACACCTTCAGGGGCGTCCAGCCGGCCAACGGCAGGGCGGTGACCACGCAAGCTGACTCCACCTCAGGCGCTAGCACCACCTCTGGAAGCAGCTACGCTCTGGGGCTCATGTCCCTTCTGGCCTTGCTGCTGTGGCGATAGGGGAGAGTCTCTCTCTCTCTCTGCGCCTCTCTCAGGGAGCGCTGAAGTAATGTGCCATACCCCCTCCCCCCTAGGTGAGGGCTAGCATCTACCTGGTACTGCAGCTTAGCTGCCCAGCGTCTGAGCGCCAGTTACTTTCACCGTATTTTAAATTTGCACTGAAACTATTTTCTGTTCGCTGTGTTGAGTCGGGGTTTTTAATGGACTTCCTTCCGGGTGAATCTACCTCTTCTGTTGTGGCCTAGTGGACCACGTGGAGACACCTCCCTTGGTGGAAATACATGATAAGTGCTGATGAAGCACATGGTGTTGAAGTGACGACAGTGCTAATGATGATGAACCGCAAGGTCATGTTAAAGTGATTGTATGTCGGATTTACTCCTTAATGAATGGTGCCACTTTATCACTTTTGGTCACAATATCTGGAATGTATATTTTAGTATACAAATGTCAATGTTTAATGACGTAATGACAATAAATAAATTATGGAATCTAGTGCTTGTGTCACATGAAGTTTACAGTAATATCACTCAGTCTAAAATCACTTGAGTTGAAAAAATAGTCCGGTTTTTTTAAAACTGCGGTAGGGAAGGTGGATTCGTTTTCAGTGCCCAAAAAGGAATTCCTGATTTTTCCACTGTCAAGCTTGTGGGTGTTACGTGGTCAAATTCGTTTTTTATTTGTTTACTTTTTGTCTTCGTGACTGAAAATTGAAACGGTTCAGTCAGTGACTAAATGTGACTAAATGGCCCTATTGTTTCGTAGCAAGACTAACCTGTCTCCTACTGAAGGTTGGCACACCCTGAGGTCACACACGAGGAATACAAAAGTAGCCGTTACTCAATGTCTTATGTCCTACAACGTTTAGAATATGAGAAGAGTTTTCACCTGGGTCCCCTCCTAGTCCCTATGGACCCTATGCAAACATACGCCCTTGAGAACGTTTAGAATATGAGAAGAGTCCCGTCCCGTCCCCGCTACAGACTGAAACGCGAGCATGATACCGGCAGGAATCGTAACTATAGAAACCGGGAGATCTGTTACGCTTCCTCATTGTCCGAAACCTCGTGTTCTACTTTTATGACGGTTCCAGTTGTCATGGGCATCTGGACGGGTTTGGCGCCGACATCGCGCGACAGCGACTGACTGAACATTGCAACCTGAAAGTCACTGCAGAGAAACACGCTCATCAAAACATGACGTTTTAATTCATACTTTTTTCACGAGACAACTGGAACGGAAACAAATTTTCGTGTCGTGCTTTTTACTAGTGCGCATTAGATTCCTCTTCCTCCCAGTGGTTATGAGGTATGTTCGACTTAATGCAGGGCCGGCGGCGCAACAGCTGCCATTCACTGCCTCAAGTCAGCCAGCTGCAGCCGCCGTCAAGCCTCCAGCACTGCATGAAGTCGAACACTACTGAATCTAAAACTTTCTCACGTGTTGACCTGCATCTGTAGCCGATGTGTATCGGTGAAACTCACTCCTCAGGTATGTAATGAGCCACCCGCGTCACTGAATCGCTAGCTTTTCTTTGGCGTAGTTGGTAGTGGTGGCGCTTTGGAAGCCAGAGGTGGCGAGTTCGACTCCCGGTGGGAGCGATCTCCCCAGAGTGAACAGTGCCAGATACCTCTGACGGAACTTGCAAGACCACGTTTGTTACATACCTGTTACACATCTGCATTATGATGTGTAGGAGGCTGCATTGTCTGACACCAAGTGGTTCAGCAGCATATGTCTTCTCTCCTATCACATGCTGTTACATCAGCGCTTTAGGCTGTAACCAGTCAAGTGTCACAACATCCTGTCAAAGTCAACTACCTGTTCCTTAGTCTAACTACCTGGTCCTTAGCCTAACTACCTGTTCCTTGGCCTAACTACCTGTTCCTTAGTCTAACTACCTGGTCCTTAGCCTAACTACCTGTTCCTTAGTCTAACTACCTGTTCCTTAGTCTAACTACCTGGTCCTTAGCCTAACTACCTGTTCCTTGGCCTAACTACCTGTTCCTTAGTCTAACTACCTGGTCCTTAGCCTAACTACCTGTTCCTTGGCCTAACTACCTGTTCCTTAGTCTAACTACCTGTTCCTTAGTCTAACTACCTGTTCCTTAGTCTAACTACCTGTTCCTTAGCCTAACTACCTGTTCCTTAGCCTAACTACCTGTTCCTTAGCCTAACTACCTGTTCCTTGGCCTAACTACCTGTTCCTTAGCCTAACTACCTGTTCCTTAGTCTAACTACCTGTTCCTCAGTCTAACTACCTGTTCCTTAGTCTAACTACCTGATCCTTAGCCTAACTACCTGTTCCTTGGCCTAACTACATGTTCCTTAGCCTAATTACCTGTTCCTTAGTCTAACTACCTATTCCTTGGACTAACTACATGTTCCTTAGCCTAATTACCTGTTCCTTGGCCTAACTACCTGTTCCTTGGCCTAACTACCTGTTCCTTGGCCTGGCTAATATTCCTTGAAGGCAGGTGTACTGACCTGACCCTGCCCCTAACTCTGACCCCGACCTCCACCTCAAACTCCTTAATCAGACACTGCGAAACCTCCTGTGGTAAAACCAAACTAATGTCACCTTCATCTTCATACATGAGGGAGAGTCTCCCCTGTTTCCATGACGCAGGGGGGATGGAGTCAGTCAATGTGTCGTTATAAAAACAAACCAGTGCAGTAAAATCAATTGTCGTCTGTTGTGGTCTTTCCCATCAGATGAAATTACATGTCACCCTGATCCCAAGTCCCAAGCAATGTTTTTTGTCCGCAAACATAGGAGTGACAGAGAGTAAAGTTTCAGTGTTCAATTTCAGTGCTGAAGTCCAATACCCACTCAACAATTAAATCTTTGTTCTTTCTGCAGTAGAGGTGTAATTGAATACATAGAACTGCAAATGCCTCCTATAGGCTCACTGTCCGTGATGTGATAGGCACACTTGTTATTGTAAGGGAATATAAAGAACCTGTACGATGATTAACGGTTCTCAAATGATTTCTCGAAACTAATCCAAAATCATAAACAACTGACCCAAACACTGGAGCTGTTGGCTTTGGTTTCCTGTCGTTGCATAATCCAGGTCAGTGTTTGGGAGTCAACAGCGCCTCCTAGAGGCCGGCAGGGAGATAGCTGTTGCCTTCAGATGGGTCTAATGTTGTTACCAGCAGCAGCAGAGTGACTGGGGCTGTCTGGAGCATGAGAGGAACACCACGAGGGGGGAGAGGGGCGTTAATGGCCGAGGAAAGATGAGGGATGATCTCATCGCTTGTGAAAGTGGACAGAGCTGGTGTGAGAATTTTTTGAACATTTTATTTGTGTAATTTCATTTCAAAAGGTTTTGGAAGCTTTTAAAGCTTTGCATGCTTTAAAATGTCAAAATCATAAATTAACAATCACTAACAATACTTTTCAGTTTTGTCTAGACCCATCTGTAACACAAATGGCACCATTCCTTCAACTGTATCTGCCGAGAGTCACAGTCTAGAGAGTACGAACGTGAGTGACAGCACCATCAACCAACTGCCACGGAAATTTGCAGAAGCTCCAATTCCACACTGGCAAGATCCACGCGTAGGATTGGACGGTGCCTGTGTGGGGGCGGGCGCTGGACACATGAGCAATTCCGCGGTGGATTTTGAAACGACATTGTCCTGATCCATCTGCCCTCTCTCCAGAACCCAGTACAGGTTCTCCCTGAAGAAATACGCATCTCCTAGAGGACAATAAAACAACACACATAGGGCTAGTCAGTGTTTGGGGTAGTTACAACCACACACCTCAATACCACATCTCCCTCCTCAGCCCTCACCTCCTTCCCAGGTGATGATGTCATCAGGGTGCGACGGTACCCCTCTCCAGAGGGTGGTGGCTTTGGGGTACCCAGGCTGCGGCTTCCCCAGGGCGTCCCCCTGCGCCTGGGTGTCGTCGACCCTCCAGTACTCGCCCCCGCTGAACAGGTATGTGTTTCCGTTGTGCGCCCAGACGAAGGCTGCCTCCACGCGGCGTGGCGTGAGGCCGTCCCCTCCTCTCAGGCCCCAGTCGGACAGAGGCCGGGGGAAGCCGGGCAGGGACTCTGTGTCCTGGAACACCCAGTACTGGGCTCCTACAGGGGACCACGACAACGCACGCAACATCATTTGATCTTTTCGCGTTACGTTATTTATTTGTCATGCTTCATTGGACAGTTTGTGAGAGAGATGTGATAGGAGAGGGAGGCTGGATTCAAACCCAGGTTGCTGTGGTAAGGTACACTCACTAATCAGGTGAGCTACGTGGGGGGAACGGGCGTGGCTGTGGGGGGGTACGGGCAGGGTGTGCAATACACGTTCTTACCGATGAAGAAGATGATGCGGCTGTCCCTCTTCCTCTCGTAGACGGCGTCGATGTTGGCGGTGCCGGGAGGAAGGCCCAGCCAGAAGTTGGAGATCAGAGCTGGTCTCAGGGACACCAGGGAGCCGCTCCTCTGCAACCTCCAGAAGTGTGGGCCTGCACAGGACAACCACAACTCAGACCTCCAGACCAGGAGTGTTCGGCCCTGGTCCTCAGGGTGTACTGCCCTGGTCCTCAGGGTCCCCTGCCCTGGTCCTCAGGGTCCCCTGCCCTGGTCCTCAGGGTCCACTGCCCTGGTCCTCAGGGTCCACTGCCCTGGTCCTCAGGGTCTACTGCCCTGTATGTTTCCCTGCTTCAAATGAATGGGTTGTTATTAGGCTTCCACAGAGCTCGATAACAACCCATTCGTTTGAATCAATTGGCTTTAAGAGACCGGTCTGTGCTGCTTCCTCTTCCTACCCTTAAAGAAGAACACCTCTCCCCGGATGTTGGCCACGGCATCGAAGCCCCCCCCGCAGCGTTCCTGCAGCGCGGGATCTGGACTGGGACGAGAGAGCGGGTTACAGTACCAGGAGGGGAGCTACCATGGTGCTACTACAACCAGTTAAGGGAAGTGAATGAGACAAAAATGATAATAATACGAATTCTAATACAACAAATTCCCCTCTCCCCCTCCCTCCCTATATGACACATCAGAGTGCTGAATGTCAGAAACACTTCCCCTTTGTTATTTTTGTCTTTGTTGACGTGCTTGGTACCGTGCTCAGCGTTCCCTGAACTTACTGCAGTGTGGGGCGGGGGCGTGGTGTGTGGGGCAGCCTGGGCAGGCGGGGGGTGAGGGGGGTGAGGGGGGTGAGGGGGGTGGGGGGGGGTGGGGCCTCCATCTGGCCTGGCTGTGGCTCGCCCCTCTCTCCTCCCTGGGGACACGCACCGCACCAGGAAGGGATGGAAACACACACTGAGAACTCGTCTGTGACCACACGTTGATTTGAAATACAGTTTATCTGGAAATGTTGTTCCTGGATGGTAACCGCAGAGAGACTGTGTGAGGAGATTACAGAGAACCTGCTAGGTTGGGGATTTCTCATGAATTGCTGAAGCAGTTCTAATGGATAGATAACACCAGTTAGGACACTAGTTAGGACACAAGTTAGGACACTAGTTACAACACTAGTTAGGACACTAGTTAGGACACTAGTTAGGACACTAGGACACTAGTTAGGACACTAGTTAGGACACTAGTTACAACACTAGTTAGGACACTAGTTAGGACACTAGTTAGGACACTAGGACACTAGTTAGGACACTAGTTAGGACACTAGTTAGGACACTAGGACACTAGTTAGGACACTAGTTAGGACACTAGTTGGGACAGTAGTTACAACACCCCTTGCCAGTTAGAATAAGGGGGGTCGTGGGGTGAGAGGGTACCGTAGAGCTGCTGGATGGCCAGGGTGTCGTCCACAGGGAGGCTGTATGAAGCCACGTCCCCCGCAGCCCCCTGGTAGTACGGCCTCATGATGGAGGGGCTGGAGGACGAGTGGGACAGCCCCAGGGCGTGGCCGAACTCATGCACTGCCACGGTGAACAGGTCTGTGCTGCCATCGTGTCCTGTCGGGGGTCAGGAGGAGGGGGAGAATGGGGGGAGAGTTAGGGTCAGGGGGGGGGGAGAACGGGGGAGGGTTAGGGTCAGGGGGAGAAACGGGGGGAGGATTAGGGTCAGGGGGAGGGGTCATATCTGATTCACTGGCATAGGAGTTGTTCATTGTTCCAATCCCTGTGTGTGGGTGTTTGTCTGCTTGCTGGCTTACATGTCTCAAACCCTGTGAACCCTCCCTACCTGCATGTTGACCTTTCTACCTGCCTGGAAGCTTATCTACCTGTCATGACACACACATGCCTCACATGCCTTACATTTCTACACAGATTGCTTTGTTTTGTGTTCCATGATATCTGCCTGTCCTGACGTCCATCAGGTTCTGAGGCGTGTATGTCTATGCTGGTCTAATCACACCTTGGGGCTGATCAGGTGCACCAAAGACGTAGGCATGCGGTTTAATCAACTGATCACGTTCTGGAGTCATGCTAGAGCTGCCCCACACAGCAGATCATGTGACAGACGTGTCATCACAGCAGAGCATGTGACAGCCGTGTCATCACAGCGTGTGGAAAGAGACATGAAAGGAGACGTGTGAGTCAGCATTATTAAGCCTCTATTTCTGACTTTCTTTGGTGGTTTACTGCTTTACCCTCGTCATCACTCTTCATCTCCTCCTCCTCACCTCCGTAGCTCCACACCTCGTCGTCATCGAAGTGTGTGTCCCCGGCGACCTGGTCCCTCCCGGGGAAGAACGCGTGGGCGAGAGTGCCCCCCTTCCCGTCGAACGGGTAGCCGTCGTCATGGAGCGAGCGAACAAACGACACCCTGATGTCCCCTGGCCCCCGCCCCCCCTGGCCCCTGGCCCCCCTCCGGCCCCGGCCCCCGCTGGCCCCCCCAGGGGTCTGCTTGAAGCTCAGCGGCGCTGCGGCCCCCCACGCCTGGAAGGCCCGGACCAGGAGGGTCTCCACCAGGTCAGGGGGGAGGGAGGGGGAGACGGAGGGAGAGGGGTAGCTGTGGATGCTGGAGAGAGAGAGAGAGATAAGAGAGAGAAGGAGACAGATGGAGAGAGAGAGAGAGAGAGAGAGAAGAGAGAGGAGACAGAAGGAGAGAGAGAGACAGAAGGAGAGAGAGACAAAAGGAGAGAGAGAGACAAGAGAGAGAGAGAGACAGAAAGAGAGAGAGGACAAAGAGAGAGAGAGACAAAGAGGAGAGAGAGACGAAAGAGAGAGAGACAAGAGGAGAGAGAGAGACAGAAGGAAGAGACAAAGAGACAGAGAGAGACAGAAGGAGAGAGAGAACAAAGAGGAGAGAGAGAGACAGAAAGAGAGAGAGAGACAAAGAGGAGAGAGAGAGACAAAGAGGAGAGAGAGAAACAGAAGAGAGAGAGAGACAAAGAGGAGAGAGAGAGACAAAGAGGAGAGAGAGAAACAGAAAGAGAGAGAGACAAGAGGAGAGAGAGAGACAAAGAGGAGAGAGAGACAGAAGGAGAGAGAGAGACAAAGAGGAGAGAGAGAGACAAAGAGGAGAGAGAGAGACAAAGAGGAGAGAGAGAGACAGAAAGAGAGAGAGAGACAAAGAGGAGAGAGAGAGACAAAGAGGAGAGGGAGACAGGGGGAAGCTTTACAGCCTGTTGTGTGTCCTGCCTGGTGTTGCATCAGGGCTGTCACCAGACCACTTACGTCCGGCAGTGAGCGCAGGGTTGGTGTTGAGGAACTCAGAACACATGGTTCTGTACCGTTTGTGTATATTGCAATTACCACATGACTTTCTGCAAGACTTTGTATTGCAACGTTCTGCACGCAGTGGACACGGTGTGTGTGTGTGTCTGTGTGTGTGTCTGTGTGTGTGTGTGTGTGACAGGGGGGACAGGGAGGCGGGACACACACCTCCAGGTCAGGTCGGTCTTGTCCCACTTCAGTCCAGAGAGGGCGTACCTCTTCCTCCTCTTCCTCAGCATGTCCTCATGACCCACGATGTCAGGCAGAGAGCACCTGGGCACCGACATCAGCCGGAGGGTGTCACTGTCTGGCAGAACAGGAAGAAGCATCACAAAGGAGAGTTAGTTACCAGCTCCAGTTAGTTACCAGCTCCAGTAAGTTACCAGCTCCAGTCAGTTACCAGCTCCAGTTAGTTACCAGCTCCAGTAAGTTACCAGCTCCAGTCAGTTACCAGCTCCAGTTAGTTACCAGCTTCAGTTAGTTACCAGCTCCAGTTAGTTAACAGCTCCAGTTAGTTACCAGCTCTACTTAGTTACCAGCTCTTGCTAACAGAGCAGTGTAGTTATAGTTACCAGGTCTTGCTAACAGAGCAGTGTAGTTATAGTTACCAGCTCTTGCTAACAGAGCGGTGTAGTTATAGTTACCAGCTCTTGCTAACAGAGCGGTGTAGTTAGTTACCAGGTCTTGCTAACAGAGCAGTGTAGTTAGTTACCAGCTCTAGTTAGTTACCAGCTCTTGCTAACAGAGCAGTGTAGTTATAGTTACCAGGTCTAGTTAGTTACCAGCTCTTGCTAACAGAGCGGTGTAGTTATAGTTACCAGCTCTTGCTAACAGAGCGGTGTAGTTATAGTTACCAGCTCTTGCTAACAGAGCGGTGTAGTTATAGTTACCAGCTCTTGCTAACAGAGCAGTGTAGTTAGTTACCAGCTCTAGTTAGTTACCAGGTCTTGCTAACAGAGCAGTGTAGTTATAGTTACCAGGTCTTGCTAACAGAGCAGTGTAGTTATAGTTACCAGGTCTTGCTAACAGAGCGGTGTAGTTATAGTTACCAGCTCTTGCTAACAGAGCGGTGTAGTTAGTTACCAGCTCTTGCTAACAGAGCGGTGTAGTTATAGTTACCAGCTCTTGCTAACAGAGCAGTGTAGTTAGTTACCAGCTCTTGCTAACAGAGCGGTGTAGTTATAGTTACCAGCTCTTGCTAACAGAGCGGTGTAGTTAGTTACCAGCTCTTGCTAACAGAGCGGTGTAGTTATAGTTACCAGGTCTTGCTAACAGAGCAGTGTAGTTAGTTACCAGCTCTAGTTAGTTACCAGGTCTTGCTAACAGAGCAGTGTAGTTATAGTTACCAGGTCTTGCTAACAGAGCAGTGTAGTTATAGTTACCAGGTCTTGCTAACAGAGCGGTGTAGTTATAGTTACCAGCTCTTGCTAACAGAGCAGTGTAGTTAGTTACCAGCTCTTGCTAACAGAGCGGTGTAGTTATAGTTACCAGCTCTTGCTAACAGAGCAGTGTAGTTAGTTACCAGCTCTTGCTAACAGAGCGGTGTAGTTAGTTACCAGCTCTTGCTAACAGAGCGGTGTAGTTATAGTTACCAGGTCTTGCTAACAGAGCAGTGTAGTTAGTTACCAGCTCTAGTTAGTTACCAGGTCTTGCTAACAGAGCGGTGTAGTTTAGTTACCAGCTCTTGCTAACAGAGCGGTGTAGTTATAGTTACTAGCTCTTGCTAACAGAGCGGTGTAGTTATAGTTACTAGCTCTTGGTAACAGAGCGGTGTAGTTATAGTTACCAGCTCTTGCTAACAGAGCGGTGTAGTTATAGTTACTAGCTCTTGCTAACAGAGCAGTGTAGTTAGTTACCAGCTCTTGGTAACAGAGCGGTGTAGTTATAGTTACCAGCTCTAGTTAGTTACCAGCTCTTGCTAACAGAGCGGTGTAGTTAGTTACCAGCTCTTGCTAACAGAGCGGTGTAGTTATAGTTACCAGCTCTTGCTAACAGAGCGGTGTAGTTATAGTTACCAGCTCTTGCTAACAGAGCGGTGTAGTTATAGTTACCAGCTCTAGTTAGTTACCAGGTCTTGCTAACAGAGCAGTGTAGTTAGTTACCAGCTCTTGCTAACAGAGCGGTGTAGTTATAGTTACCAGCTCTTGCTAACAGAGCGGTGTAGTTATAGTTACCAGCTCTTGCTAACAGAGCAGTGTAGTTAGTTACCAGCTCTTGCTAACAGAGCGGTGTAGTTATAGTTACCAGGTCTTGCTAACAGAGCAGTGTAGTTAGTTACCAGCTCTAGTTAGTTACCAGGTCTTGCTAACAGAGCGGTGTAGTTAGTTACCAGCTCTTGCTAACAGAGCGGTGTAGTTATAGTTACCAGCTCTTGCTAACAGAGCGGTGTAGTTATAGTTACCAGCTCTTGGTAACAGAGCGGTGTAGTTATAGTTACCAGCTCTTGCTAACAGAGCGGTGTAGTTATAGTTACCAGCTCTTGGTAACAGAGCGGTGTAGTTATAGTTACCAGCTCTTGCTAACAGAGCGAGCGGTGTAGTTATAGTTACTAGCTCTTGCTAACAGAGCAGTGTAGTTAGTTACCAGCTCTTGGTAACAGAGCGGTGTAGTTATAGTTACCAGCTCTAGTTAGTTACCAGCTCTTGCTAACAGAGCGGTGTAGTTATAGTTACCAGGTCTTGCTAACAGAGCGGTGTAGTTATAGTTACCAGGTCTTGCTAACAGAGCAGTGTTACCATAGTTACCAAGCTCTCCAGTCTCCCTGAGTCCTCCAAACCTCTGCATCACACGGATCGCCCTCTCAAGCCCCTCCTTCGTCTGCAGCTTACTGGTGCGCGGGTCTGGAGGGGGGAGGTACCCGTACCTGCTCAACCAATCCTGTGACAGACAAGGCAAAAAGACTAAATATAAATATAAAGACATAAATAACTTCATGATAAATAGATTCTCGTTGTCAATATTCAGAGAACCAGCTTGTCTGACAGGAAGAGAATAACCTCAGTTTCCTTCTCAGATGAAATTAAACATGACTTCACTCAAGTTTACTGGAAAAACACATCATTCGCACATCACAACATCATAGTAATGAATCTACTGTTCATCAATATAAACACTTATATTGCTTTTCCACACGCGTGTGTGTGAGACAGCAGTTCTGTATCAGCATCTTATTGATAGGTATACGTGTTTGTATGCACGAGCAATTCCCTAAACTCTCTTACACCTCAGCACTTCCTGTGGTTTCACCGTTATGTTTTCGACAACTGTCAGTTGATGAAGCCTAACTTTAACACGGCTCCACCCTTTCACTCGTACCCACATCCTTACTGTCACTAAGATCAATACATTTGATTGACTTTTAGTTTCCGTTTTGTAACGTAACTCAACTGAAACAAGGATGTAAACAATTTATTATAATAATATTATAATAATAGTTTGCCTTGATGTTTGTATCGAACCTTCTGCTAGTAAAAAGGATAATTTGAGTGAACTTGATGCTGTCTGGATTTGAGTCCCAGCCCTGTGGTTGCTGCATAGGCCATACTGTGATTATAGTTAGATTTCAAATGTCAATTTGATTATAATAAAAAGTCTCTAAATATAAAACGATATTAATTAAGACCAAATGCATGTTTTAAATATATATTTTTTTATATGTAGCCTATAGGCCCTATAGCCTATATCTACAACGCATTTTATAAGTTGTTTTTAATCAATGATTACCATAACTCAAGACTGACTATAGGGACGAGTTAAATTTCGGACAAGTTTGCCAAACTCAATCCTTTTGTCAATGCTGGCTAAATGAATAAATAAAAAGAGGCATATTGCTGAGATTTACAGTCATATTTAGATTAATAAACAAGCGAGGAGAAACTCACCAGTCCTCTAGTATATTGGTCAGGCAAGGTCGCAGATTCTCCGGTTGGGGTGAACACCGGGAGAAGCACGAGGAATAACAGTCCGGACTCCATCCCTAACGGCAGAGAACACTGCCAAAACAACCGTTAGCTTTTGGTAGACATCCATGAAACTAAAAAATATTCTATGCGGAAAAGAACATATCGCAATTCTTTGGTCTAATTATTATAATAAGTGATGTCATTGATCAACAATCTTAAGAAGTGTTCAGTCATACACATTTCTCTTCGACTTTTGCAAGCTTCCTGGCGCTAATAAGAGAGATGCATCTTACCGTCTCAGTAGCTTTTCGGCGTTGAGAGTACCTCTGGGGAACAGGATGCTGAACGATCAATACATATGCTCTCTTTCTCCTCCTCACCCTCGCCCCTCCCTCTATCGCATCATTCACGAAGCGCACTTATCGTCGGAAATCAAAAACATATTTGATACCTTTTTAAATGTTTATGAATGTCATTTTCCTATTACAGTTAGTTTCTAGGCCTATAAGCATTAAACGCTACAAATCTCCTTTGTTAATACTGTGTTGTAGGTTTGGTCTCAGCTTTGGTAGGGACACTTGTTTGTTCAGATTTTTATTTGTATATGTAGGTAATTGGTTCAGGTTTTATTGAGCTGTACTAGGCCTACATCATCTGTACTGGACTCGAAAATTAACAAAATATTGGTGGGGACAACCCCTATCGACCCTATGCAAACCTACGCCCTTGGTTGTGATATGTCTTTACAGGAATGTGGAGGAGTGAAAGACAAAAAAAAATAGGTTTCGTAAACATAAAAACAGAAGTGATTTTTTTTCTCTCTAGCAATTGCAGCATCTGACCTACCCTACTCATGCCCCTAATCACAAGAATCCTCAACACAGTCGTCTTGTCATGGTCCTGATTACTGTCTTGTTTGTCCCTCTCTGCTCAGCATCACTGGTGTCATCTTTCTCCTCTTCCTCCTCATCCTCCACTCCCTTCTCTCTCTCATGCTTCTATTCCCCAGAGCCCAGGGGGAGGAAGCATTACACTGTGCTGTGTCTGCAGTGAGGAGAGAGAGGAGAGGAGAGGAGGGAGGAGGGAGAGAGGGAGAGAGGGAGAGAGAGAGAGAGAGAGAGAGAGAGAGGGGGAGAGAGAGAGAGTAGAGAGGGCCAGAGAGAGAGAGAGAGAGAGAGAAGAGAGAGAGAGAGAATGGATCAATGAGAACAAATATTAGTTATTTATGTCCTGATAATATTGTCCTCTTTAGCCAGCTGCTACACATGCATTTAATGACACCATGAAGCAGTAACACTCTTAATGATGCAGTAACACTCGTAATGAAGCAGTAACACTCGTAATGAAGCAGTAACACTCGTAATGACGCAGTAACACTCTTAATGAAGCAGTAACACTCTTAATGAAGCAGTAACACTCTTAATGAAGCAGTAACACTCTTAATGACGCAGTAACACTCTTAATGAAGCAGTAACACTCTTAATGAAGCAGTAACACTCTCAATGAAGCAGTGGCACTCTTTCACAGACACTGACCTCAGTCACACGTCTCCCACATCGCGATGATGAAGCAGTAACACTCCTTATGAAGCACGCTACCTCTTTACAGATAATAATAGTTTTGGGGACTTTGGGGAGGAAAAACAACACATTGTCCGAGTGTCTCATTGCTATTGGAATTTTATTTTCATTAAAGGGTTCCAAAGTCTTCACTAAAGGGTGGACTTCTCACACTGAACTAACACGTCACAGATTAACATGAACACACGAAGGAGCACATCATGACAACAGGAATAAATAATTGAAAGAAAAAAAATAGAGTTATCAAACATTTGATGAGAGATGAAAATGAGATATGCAGACATAGAGTAGCTAACAACATTTTAAAAGGAGGGTGAATATGGGTCAGAAACAACAAGTCAGAAAACAAATCATCAGTAATAATGTACAATTGTGAATTGATTGTAGTAAATGATAATCAAGGTATGTCCTTTGGTCATGCTCATTGGCTATCTCGTAAACTGCTTTGATTGTCATTGGCTCAGGTCCCTGTTTTCTGATTGGTTGCTTTTCTAAACAACACTTCTTATACGCTGGTGGCTCATAGTGCTTGATTGTCATTGGCTGATTGATATGCTCAGGGACACGTCACAGTGAGAGGATTTACTTGCTAGATTGGAAACTGTCTTTTATGATGACAGGTTTAATACTCTGTTTGTCTGGATGTTGGTCAACTACATGCTTCTTCCATCTGTACAAAAATACTCTGGCTGACCTCTGGTTGACCTCTGGGTGTAGCTGATAGATATGCTTCAAACAGGGTTAAAACTAGGTCAAAGTTGATTGTCTTCACGAGCAGGTTTAACATTTTCACAGTTTCTTCACTAAAAACAACCGTTCACCGTTAAAGTGTTTAACATGGAACAATCTGGAACAAGCTGGTCGCAAGGCTGATTCATCTTCCAAAACTCTGATTACATTTTATTTTAAACAAGTGAGATTGTCAGTTGCATGTACCAGCTATTTTATAGTAAAATTGTAATTTATCACACAATAAAAGAATAACGTGTTTTTTACCATAAGAATACAAGATAAGGAACAGAGTTTGGTACCATTAACCTTCACCCAAATACTGAATCATTTAGAATATAGTACTGTATATGAAAATGTACTTATCGTTATCATATATGTTTTTGGTGCGTATAAGTAAACGAGTAAGGTAGGTAACCTTTCATACAGTAAAATAAAGTGCAACCAACAATGTTCCAGGTTTGTTTGTAAACATTGAATGCATATTGGGGTGTGCATTGAGTCCCCCCAGCCCTCCAGGCCCCTCGTCCCCCCAGCCCCCTCGTCCCCCAGCCCTCCAGGCCCCTCGTCCCCCCAGCCCCCAGCCCCTCGTCCCCCCAGCCCTCCAAGCCCCTCTGTCCCCCCAGCCCTCCAGGCCCCTCGTCCCCCCAGCCCTCCAAGCCCCTCTTCACCCCAGCCCTCCAGGCCCCTCTTCCCCCCAGCCCTCCAGGCCCCTCTTCCCCACAGCCCTCCAGGCCCCTCTTTCCCCCAGCCCTCCAGGCCCCTCTTCCCCCCAGCCCTCCCAGGCCCCCTCGTCCCCCCAGCCCTCCAGGCCCCTCTTCCCCCCAGCCCTCCAGGCCCCTCGTCCCCCCAGCCCTCCAGGCCCCTCTTCCCCCCAGCCCTCCAGGCCCCTCGTCCCCCCCAGCCCTCCAAGCCCCTCGTCACCCCAGCCCTCCAGGCCCCTCGTCCCCCCAGCCCTCCAGGCCCCTCTTCACCCCAGCCCTCCAGGCCCCTCGTCCCCCCAGCCCTCCAGGCCCCCTGGTCCCCACAGCCCTCCAGGCCCCTCTTCCCCCCAGCCCTCCAGGCCCCCTCGTCCCCCCAGCCCTCCAGGCCCCTCTTCACCCCAGCCCTCCAGCCCCTGGTCCCCCACAGCCCTCCAGGCCCCCTCGTCCCCCCAGCCCTCCAGGCCCCCTGGTCCCCCCAGCCCTCCAGGCCCCCTCGTCCCCCCAGCCCTCCAGGCCCCTCGTCCCCCCAGCCCTCCAGGCCCCTCGCCCCCCCAGCCCTCCAGACCCCTGGTCACCCCAGCCCTCCAGGCCCCTCGTCCCCCCAGCCCTCCAGGCCCCCTGGTCCCCCCAGCCCTCCAGGCCCCCTGGTCACCCCAGCCCTCCAGGCCCCTCGTCGCCCTCCGTCCCTCCCCCCCCCAGCCCTCCAGGCCCCCTGGTCCCCCCAGCCCTCCAGGCCCCTCGTCCCCCCAGCCCTCCAGGCCCCCTGGTCCCCCAGCCCTCCAGGCCCCTCTTCACCCCAGCCCTCCAGCCCCTCGTCCCCCAGCCCTCCAAGCCCCTCTCACCCTCCGGCCCCTCCACCCCAGCCCTCCAGGCCCCTGGTCCCCCAGCCCTCCAGGCCCCTCGCCCCCCACCCTCCAGGCCCTCGCCCCCCCAGCCCTCCAGGCCCCCTGGTCCCCCCCAGCCCTCCAGGCCCCTGGTCCCCCCCAGCCCTCCAGGCCCCTGGTCCCCCCACCCTCGGCCACCCTCCAGGGCCCCTCGTCCCCCCAGCCCTGGGCTCTCTGAACCCATGCATCCCATTCACACTCATCCTTTCTCAGTTCCATTTTTTTATTCAAATGTTTTCCTCTCCCTCCTGGTTTGATCCTGTATGCTGGTGTCTGAGGTTGTTTCAGGGCAGTTCCCCCCTCACCCACCTCCCTTTCC
Source organism: Mallotus villosus (assembly GCA_903064625.1). NCBI lineage: Eukaryota > Metazoa > Chordata > Actinopteri > Osmeriformes > Salangidae > Mallotus > Mallotus villosus. The sequence continues at coordinate 338,522 of CAEFZP010002337.1, read as the reverse complement.
TTTCACCCCCTCTCACCCTGTCTTCACCACCCTGCCCTCTCCCCTCTCCCTCTCCCTAACCCTCTCCACCCTCCCTCTTCCCCTTCAGTCTTACTGCAGCCGGGCCCAGTACTGCCCCAGGCCCTGGCCCATGTTCTGCTCCCCTCCTGGGACCTGCACTGGGACTGACACCCCTGGAGATATGAGCCCTGGAGAGGCAGGAGAGAGAGAGAGAGAGAGAGAGAGAGAGAGGAGACGTAAGTTGAAAAGGGTGATTGTGTGTGTATGTGTGGTTAAGGTTACAGTTGTGTGTGTGTGTGTGTGTGTGCGTGTCTGCGTGTGTGTGTGTGTGTGTGTGTGTGTGTGTGTGTGTGTGTGTGTGTGTGTGTTAGAAAGCTTCACTGTCGTACTGAAGCTCTCAGGCTCCAGCCAGACTCACCAGTGCTGGAGTTGGAGGAGGGTGGAGGGGGCAGGTGGGGGGAGGCGTAGGAGGTGTCGTAGCTGCGGGGGGTGGAGGGGGAGGGGGGCAGCATGCAGGAGTAGGAGCTGGCAGACTGACAGGACACAGATAACGTAACAGGAAACAGGAAACACATACGAGAGAGAAGTTGAGAAGTTGTGATATCGGAACTTCATAAGACAATGATGAACACATGTTCATCATATCCTGTGGTTTGGTCCAAGTCGTATGGAAGCAAATCGTTGACACAATGTTTTGAATTTTAAAAGGCATTTAATTAATATTTTAATATTCTGAGGTTTGGAAAATCAGGTTGCTCAAATTTGAAAAGTAAAATTCAGATCCCAAAATGTGGGGAAAAAATTCAAGCTTCAGAAATTCAAATAGAACTAAATTCAGACTGCTCAAATTCGAATAGTGAATGTAAAAATACATTTTAAAAAAAGGCAATCAAGCCTGAATGCAATCGAACCATTTCACTTCTCCCACTGCAGACTCTCCTCAGGCCCCTCTCATCCAGCTGCAGTCATACATGCAGACATGAGATCGGTCATACGATCACAGCCTGGGGTCTGAGGAGAGAGGTCCGCTCTGAGGCAAGCTATATCAATATCTAGGTATCCCGGATGTTGCAATCCAATTTTTTTCAAGTTGAATCTTTATGGCAGGTGTTTTGAAGTTCAATTTGTGAGATTTTTTTTCGCTACAATTTTTTTCGACTCAATTATTTGGACGACATGTTTTTAACTGTGAGTTTCGACTTTTTTGGATCTACATTTCACCATTCGAATTTGAGCAGCCTGCTCAAATACATGTCAATATTAAGTATTTAATGCCTTTTAAAATTCAAAACATGAAGTCACTGATTTGCTTCCATAAAGCCTGTCTGAAGGTACCTTTGCAAAGCCACATATAAGAACACATGAAATGCGCTAAAGACACACTGTTGGGAAACTTGAGGTAAACTATTTTGACCCAAAAAGTAAACATGGTCTTGCTAATCTGTGTGCTCATCGCAACCTGTCAATGGAATCACATTTTCCAATAAAAAAATTCCAGACAAAATGTGCAGATCTACTTCAACCAGTAGGTGGCAGCAGAGCAGCATGGTTTTACAGTGCGCTCTACCGCCACCTAGTGGATGAATGAAAACTGTCGTCTGGTGTTTCGGACAGATCACTCTGGATCCTCCATAGAACCGTCTACTTCCTTCACCTCCTCAGAAGCAGACAGACACACTCTGTCTGCACACGTCTATTGTGACGTCGCTGAAACCACGGCAACTGTGTCACGGCAACATGTGACACAGAGGAAGAACGGCCTCATATTTACCAAGATCGTATAAAGACATTAAAGCCGACGCACGTCAAAGAGGCTCTAAAGACATTTAAGACGATATACATCGAGGATGTCACAAGGACATGAAAGACAATGTGCATTAAAGATATCCTAAGTGACTGGGAGACGGAAGTGAAGCAGCTTTACCTGAACACCTGAGGAGAAGACGGAGAGAGAGCTGTAGCTGGGCAGAGCCGACTCCGTCTGACTCAACATGGAGCCTGGGGACACAGAGACAGGCGGGTCACCACCACCGCACAGCACAGACACATCACTGTCACCGCTACTGTCACTGCTGAGCTGGAGAGCTGGAGACTACAGCTCTTATCACTGGTGCACTGGGGCTGGTCGCTGGGGTGTGGTTACTGTGGTTACTGTGGAATGTAAAGAGGTGGAATGTGGAGCTGGACCTTCCGAGGCTGACTGACCTGTGCTGCTGCTGGGTTGGTGGTGGTGGTGGTGATAGACAGACGTGTTGAAGGAAGTGCTCAGGGGGGTTTGGGCTTGAGAGCAGGAAGTCCCGCCCCCAGACCTCCTCTGGTTTCTCAGCTTCTCTTCTCTCCTCCACTTGGCTCTCCGGTTGGAGAACCACACCTGTCAATCATCAAGGTGTGTCAACAACGGATGCAAGGTGGCCTGTGATGTAAACTCACACACTCACTCACACACTCACACACACACTCACACACACACTCACTCACTCACCACTCACTCACTCACACACACACTCACACACACACTCACTCACACACACTCACACACACCACTCACTCACACACATCACACACACACACCACACCACACACTCAAACACACACACACTCACACACACACACTCACACTCACTGCGAGCCACTCTGGGGTTTGACTGACTGACTGATAGACTGACTGACTGATAGACTGACTGACTGACTGACTGACTGACTGACTGATAGACTGACTGACTGATAGACTGACTGACTGATAGACTGACTGACTGATAGACTGACTGACTGATAGACTAACTGACTGATAGACTGACTGATAGACTAACTGACTGATAGACTGACTGATAGACTGACTGATAGACTGACTGACTAATCAACATAACAGACCTGTATCCGAGCCTCTGGAAGGTCTATCTTGTTGGCCAGTCTCTCTCTCGCAAAGACGTCTGGATAATGCGTTCTTTCAAACTCTGTGGAGCATATTGGCAGAATACAGTTATATATCAGTGTATCATTTGACAGTTCAGATGCATCTTCTCTAAAGCTGACCTGTGCTCAGAGTACAGACAGACACCTCACAAAGAAAACATTTATATGAACACTTGATTAAGTATATAGAAACAGTCTAGATTAAAAACCTTATTCTAGAGTTCCTAGTCATGGGGTTTCTAAAACCTAGCCACTGATTATCACTGCGTCAAAGCTATTTATTCAAAGTGCATCGAGGTCAGCGATGTTGTGACCCCCTCATCCACTCATCCCCTCATCCCTCATCCCCTCATATCCTCATCCCTCATCCCCCTCACCCTCACCCCCTCATCCCCTCACCCCCTCATCCCCTCACCCCCCTCACCCCCCTCACCCCCTCACCCTCCTCATCCCCCTCACCCTCCTCATCCCCCTCACCCCTCACCCCCCCTCATCCCCTCATCCCACCCTCAGCCAGACCTTACCAGGGATACGTTTCTGATCCTGCTCGGTTTGTGTTCACACGCCTGCTGTGTGTTTACTTCCTGTTTCCCCATGCTCTGACTTCCTGTTTCCCCATGCTCTGACTTCCTGTTTCCCCCATACTCTGACTTCCTGTTTCCCCCATGCTCTGACTTCCTGTTTCCCCATGCTCTGACTTCCTGTTTCCCCATGCTCTGACTTCCTGTTTCCCCATGCTCTGACTTCCTGTTTCCCCATGCTCTGACTTCCTGTTTCCCCATGCTCTGACTTCCTATTTCCCCATACTCTGAGGCCCCTGAGAGAAACCTGTTGACCTCTTCTGTGGCTCCTCCTCCTCCCAGACCCAGTTACATAACCCACATCAGTGCTGCGAGAAATCCACGTTAACGTGCTCAAACAGCCCCGAAAGAGCGCGTCTGGGCAGAAGCTGAGGTCCCATTGGCTAACCTCACAGGAGGCGGAGACAGCCAGGGCCCAGAGAGCTGCGATTGGCCGAGGACGGCGCTGTGTCTGACCTTTCTCCAGGGCCTCGATCTGGTCCTGGGTGAAGCTGGTCCGGTTCCTCTGCAGCTTCCTCTTCAGCTGCAGTCTGAGCTGGGACTCCTCCCCCTCGTCCCTCTCCACCTGACCTCCTCTTCCTCCTCCTCCTCCTCCTCCTCCTCCTCCTCCTCCTCCTCCTCCTCCTCCTCCACCTCCTCCTCCTCCTCCTCCTCCTCCTCTTCCCCCTGCCTCCACCCCCAGACCTCCATCTGTATCCAACAGACAACCCTCTGACACTGGGAGAGAGAGGACGGGCGAGAGAGGACGGGCGAGAGAGGACGGGCGAGAGAGAGAGGACGGGCGAGAGAGAGGACGGGCGAGAGAGAGAGAGGACGGGCGAGAGAGAGAGGACGGGCGAGAGAGGACGGGCGAGAGAGAGAGGACGGGCGAGAGAGAGAGGACGGGCGAGAGAGAGAGGACAGCAAGCAGCACGAGTTATTACTGATGACAGTAGCGTGAGGGGAACATTTATTATTATTATTATTATTATTGTTATTGTTATTATAAACAGGAAACACAAACACATTGTGCACACCAGGCCCCAGGTCCATGAACGTCCTCGTTAGTGAGGCGAGTCTGTAGACTCCAGACAAGGTCAGCTAATGGAGAAGCAGCGCCACCTACAGACAGCTCTGTGAACTGCATCTGGGTGTTGTGTATATTATCATCAAGCAGGCGCTTTTATCTGAAGAAACGCACGAGGCATGGGATTTGAGCCTGGGAACCTCCTGAGCTGCTGTGAAATGCTCTAACCACTAGCCATACCCACCCCCATACAAACAGTGTCATGTTTTAGTCGGGGAGTTTTGAGGAGAGGAGGACCGTGATCCACTCACCTGTGCCGTGTTGGGTCTGGGTCGCAGAGGGGTCATGGTACCAGTTGTTGTGTCCTGACCAGTTGGATCCACTCTGCAGGTTCAGCATGGTTACCTTCTCATACATGCCTCGCCAGGCCTCCCTTCCTCCAGGAACAAGTCACCCCTCCTCAACCCTAAACCCCCGACCCCTCAACCCTGGCTCCTCCCCCAGGAGGCTGAAGGGAGGAGCAGGAGAGGGGGAGGAGAGAGGCAGGAGAGGGGGAGGAGAGAGGCAGGACGAGGGGATGATGGGAGAGGGGGGGGGAGGGGGGAGTGGTGTTGCATGAATTCACACATGGCTGGCATTGTGGTGAATTAGCTTCACGCTGACAGACAGAACTGGAGTTAGCTACATGGGCTCTGTCATAGCGTTCTGTGTTCTACATTCTCAGGCTAGTGGACCTCAGGGAGACGAGCTACATTAGAACCCACTCTGAGAAACGCAATGTCATCTCTTATGCTGCCTGCTCTTAGTTCCGTGGCCGACGCCAACCGCAAACACACAAGCCGCGGTCTGTTTGGAACCAGCTCAACACCAGATCAGGAGCCTTGTTTGCAGAGCGGGTAGTATTTGTTTAGTTCATCAGAGCGGTTTCTGAAAGCACCTCTCTCCGTTCTCCTTCACACATGCTAAAGCCTCCGAAACATAGGCATCAGTATTGTCAGTGTGTGTGTGTGCGTGTGGTGTGTGTGTGTGAGTGTGTGTGTGAGCGAGGCTAACCCTAACCCAGAGGTCAAAGGTAAGGACCAGAGCCGTCTCTCTCATGCTCTGTCAAAGGTCAAGTTTGCACTCAACCAAAAACAATCTCCAGCCACATCAGACACACATTTCTCTTTCTGACTCCGCGGCCAAACCTACGACACTATTCTGTCTTGAACCTCCTGCACCTGATTGAATTTGCGGATATACAAGCAGAACGTTCGCTTAACATTTAAAAGTTGACGTATATATTTAAACAGGGGGAAAAACCCATGACAGAGAAGGATAACTCACCGAGTGATGAACTGAAAGGAGCGCAGTGAAGTCAGGGTTCCTCTCTGTGTCTCTTCAGGTCTCTACGTTCCTCTCTGTGTCTCTTCAGGTCTCTACGTTCCTCTCTGTGTCTCTTCAGGTCTCTACGTTCCTCTCTGTGTCTCTTCAGGTCTCTACGTTCCTCTGGTCTAGGTCACTACTCTCTGGCTCATCTACTTCCTCACCCTCGGTTTTGTTCTCCGGAGTTGTTGACAATACTGAGTTTGTAAAGGTAGGAAGGAGAGACGGAGAGATGGAGAGAGGTAGACGGGGTGAGGGAGAGTGAGAGGAAGAGGGAGGGCTCAGAGAGAAACGCGTCTGCGGGCAGTCTTGTCCTCCAAGCCATGGAGGGGGGGGGGTTGGAGAGAGAGGGGGTGAGAGAGAGAGGGCGGGGGGGCTAGGGGGTGGAGAGAGAGAGAGAGGTAGAGAGAGAGAGGGCGGGGGGCTAGGGGTGGAGAGAGAGAGGTAGAGAGAGAGAGGGCGGGGGGCTAGGGGTGGAGAGAGAGAGGTGAGAGAGAGGTAGAGAGAGAGAGGGCGGGGGCTAGGGGTGGAGAGAGAGAGAGGGAGAGGGAGAGAGAGAGGAGAGAGGAGAGGAGAGAGAGAGGTGAGATGTGAGAGAGAGGGAGCGTGAGAGTGGAGGAGGAGAGAGAGAGGAGATCGGGAGATAGGAGAGAGAGAGAGAGTGGGAAGAGATTCGGAGAGCGAGAAGAGAGGGGAGAAAGAGAGAGAGAGAGGAGGGGAGAGAGAGAGAGAGGAGAGAGAGAGAGGAGAGAGGGAAGAGAGAGAGAGAGTAGAGAGAGAGGGGAGAGAGGAGAGAGAGAGAGAGAGGAGTGAGGGGAGAGAGAGGAGAGAGAGAGTGATGAGAGAGAGAGTGGAGAGAGAGAGACGAGAGAGAGAGAGAGAGTGAGGGAGAGAGTGGAGGAGAGGAGAGAGAGAGAGAGGAGGGGAGAGAGGGTGAGGGGGAGTGATGAGAGACGGGGCTGGGGTGAGGGGTGTTGTAGAGTGTAGAGGAGAGAGAGACGAGAGAGAGAGAGAGAGAGAGGAGGATGAGTAACACAGAGAGGGAGAGAGAGAGGGTGAGGGATGATGAGAGAGAGGGAGAGGCAGGAGAGGGTGACAAAGTGAGTCAACATCAGTGTCAGGTTTGAACTTAATGCCAGAGAGAGGGAAAGGAAAGGGGGAGGAGGAGGGGGAGGAGGGGGGAGGAGGGGGGAGGGGGGAGGGGAGGGGAGGGGGGGGAGGAGGAGGAGGGGGGGAGCCTGGAGAGGAGGGGGAAAAGCAGAGATAATGGAGAGATAGTGGATAATAAATAGATGAAGAATTCATTTTTAGTAATATATTTCCTATAAATATTAAGCTTTGACCTCTCTCTTTAATGTATTAGTTTTCAACAGAAAGAGACAAAGAGAGGTTGGAGTCATGAAAAACCTTTCTTTGAACTCATAGTTTCATGTACTTTGGATAAGAGCGTCTGCTAAATGACTAAATGTGTACTTCTCATAGTCTATAAACAGTTTTTATCCTTTTCTATTTCCACATAGATGTCCTGATTGGTATGCTATCGTATGTATTACAGATTCTTTTCAACATCCTGTGTTGTGTTTGTTTGTGTCGGTGGTGCTGGTTGCCACGAGTAAACAAACTATATAAAAATAATATCTGCTCAAAAGAGGATACAAAGCAACAATATAAATATAGTCATTAATGGTGTTTTATTTGTCTTGCAATAGATCATCGATATACATATATATATATGATACATATACAGTGGACTGTATATAGAGAGTTTGTGATTTTCCTTCAAGTGTAAACCTGCTTTCCCACTGTTTAATCGTATTACCAGATGTGTTAAATACGTGACCAAATCGATAAGTGTATAATGGAGTGGACCCAACACTCCCATGAGGGTAGAAGAGACACACGACCCAAGATGCATGATAGTCCCAAATACTGTAACACATCTGACACAGATCAAAGTTAGATGTACTGTCAGTGGATGTAACCACGGCCATGAGACGTGAAATGAACAGTATAGGCTAGGCCGACATCGCAGTCGACGTCCCCGTTCAACATGTAAACTCTTCACATCATTCTCTCCTCCACCAGTGTTGAACCACTGCTCTGCCATGGAACACCCACGACCTGGAGCTCGGGGGGGGGAGATGTTTCGGGGTGGAGATGTTTGATGTTTGCGGCATGGCCTGCCCCCCACGCCGCTCTGAAGGAAACATCAGACAGTACGAGCAGAACGTCCGGGTCTATCTGAGGCGTAAATAATGACGCAGGTACGACGGGTGTGCCTGAATGAAAAGAACAAGAGTTGGGGAGGAAAGAACTGGGTATAAATATCTCTCTCAGTGGACAGGGAGGGAGGGAGAGGGAGAGGGAGGGAGGGAGGGAGAGGGAGGGAGAGGAAGGGAGGGTAGGGGGGAGCGAGAGGAAGCGTGTGACTTTAGGAGGGGTGAAGGGGCTTGGGGGATGGGGAGGGTGCCAGCTTGTTTATTTCCGGTGTTGAAGAGACTTTGCGCTCCCTTTCTCTCTGTCTCTCTCTTTCATCCTCTGTTTTCTCTTCTCTTCCCCCCATACTTTCTTTCCCTCTTTCTCTCTCGATTGTTCTGTTACTTTCTTTCAGGACTTAAAGAAGATAAAGTGACAGTTGACAGAGACGGTAAAAAGGAACGAAGAGGAAGAAGAAAAGACCGTACAGGAACAGTGTTAGTACAGATCATGTACACTTAAACTGGCTTAATGCCAAACTTTTAAATATGTATCTATTGTATCTATTATTGTATCTATTGTATCTACTATGTACACAGGATGGTGGTGCTGCTGTACGTCTTGTTTGTGGCTTAACCTGTGATCCTCATGTGCTGGGCACAATGTGTGTGTTTATGTGTCTGCGTGCGTGTGTCCATGTGCGTGTGTGTGTGTGTCCACGTGTGTGTGTGTGTGTGTGTGTGTGTGGTGTGTGTGCGAGTGTGTGTGTGTTCCCGTGTGTGTGTCTGCGTGTGTTTCCTTCCAAAGATTCATGTAGCTCTGGGGCATGCATTTTTGTGTGGATCTTGTTAGTTCATTCCTGTCACCCCTCTCTCTCTCTCTCTCTCTCTCTCTCCATCCCTCTCTTCTTCGGTGCTGGAAGGAGTAAGAGCGGGTCACCATAGCAACAATGCCATGACAAATATTCGTCAAGTCCTTAAAACAAAAACAATCGGGGAGGGCATTATAATTGCTGTTCCTGGCTCCTGTGATGCTTTAAGACCGAGCGGGCTGTATAGGACCTGCACAAAGACACACAACCAACAGCAAAAAGACATAAAGGACAATATTAACGGGAGGGAGATACTTCTCCACACATCATCCCTCAACTCTGGTTTCATTCAGTTGTATCTCTTATTGTAATGTTGATTGTAATTCCTGATCACCATGTTTGTTTCTCTCTCTTTGTCCCTCCATCCCTCCCTCCATCCCTCCCTCCCCCTATACTGTTGTGTAGCCCCAGGCTACACTGTGATGGGTCCTCTCTCTCCCTCTCTCTCTCTCTCCCGCTCTCTGTCCTGTCACCTTCAATAGCTCTGTGAAACGAGACACACCGCCTGGGGGGGGGGAGGGAGGGAGGGAGGGAGGGAGGGAGGGAGGGAGGGAGGGAGGGAGGGAGGGAGGGAGGGAGGGAGGGAGGGAGGGAGGGAGGGAGGGAGGGAGGGAGGGAGGGGGGGAGGGAGGGAGGGAGGGAGGGAGGGAGGGGAGGGAGGGAGGGAGGGAGGGAGGGGGGGAGGGAGGGAGGGAGGGGGAGGGGGGGAGGGAGGGAGGGAGGGAGGGAGGGAGGGGAGGGAGGAGGGGAGGGAGGGAGGGAGGAGGGGAGAGGGAGAGGGAGGGGGGCGAGGGAGGGGAGAGAGGGAGGGGAGGGAGGGGGGGAGGGAGGGAGGGAGGGGAGGGGAGGGAGGGGGGAGGGAGAGGGAGGGGAGAGGGAGGGAGGGAGAGAGGGAGAGGGAGGGAGGGAGGGGTGTGAGAAAGAGTGGGGGCCAAGAGAAAAAGAGAAACAGAGAGATAGAAAGACAAGAGAAAAGAGTTTTGGTTAAAAATAAACATATGACGAAAAATAATATTGCAAAAATTAGCTGTGCATCAGTAATCCAGTAAATCACACACAGTCAAAAAATATATTTTTTATTTTATTTTACATGATATCTGGGTCAAAGTCGATGCTGGCCAATCAAGAAGATGTGTATGGCATGTTGCTTTGTTCACAGTTATACGAATCGTAACGTTCCGGTTAAAACATTTTGTTTCAGCTGTGACCTCCGGCTCGAGGGAGGCTCACTAATTTGTGATCTGATTTCATACAGACACGCCAGTGTCCCAAACACAACCATCAACCCTCACAGCCTCTAGCTTCAAAGACCCTTAACTCGCTTAGCCGACTGGATTAGTAATCATTTACACACGTTAAAATCAGTCTAAATGCAGTTAAACACCTGTATCAAAGAAGATGAAGATGTTAAGGTACGGGAACAGTTACACCCAAACAGGGTTAACGAAGTCTACATACCAGCGGCACGGTTCCGAGTAGCGGAAGATAGGCTACTACAGGGCTTCTGATTGGCTGTTGATGGCCAGGTATGCAAATGTTCTTACAAGTTGCCGAAACTTACCTTTACTCATCGCGAAACCTGGCAACCATCTGCTGCGTTTAATTGTACCTCGGTCCGTTTACGCGTGTTTAATTCGTTTTTTTTGGTCGGATTTTTTTGGAAACGTTCTTGGGAGTTCGGTCGACTGGTCGCGCCCTACCTGGAGTGTAAAACAACGTTTCTATTGTTGTTCTTCATGAAGTTGGGGTCGTTTTTAGGCGATTGTAAAGCGGACTTCCTGTATTGTTATTGAAGTTTTTGTGAGAAAATCAGTGTTCGTGTTTAGAAATCGTACGCCTGGTGAGGCCTGTGCCACAGAAACGCAATGCCTACGGATTTTTGTGTTCTCCTTTTGTTGGTGTGTGACAGGTAAGTGTTTCATGTCACCAACTAGCAAAATGAAACGTTTTCTTTGTTATTTTCGATCTCTAAAGAAAATGTTATCATTATACATTTCAATATACTAGGGGTGGGGGGAAATCGATTCACATTTGAATAGCGATTCAGTCTTCTAGCGATTCACATTGATTCACAAATGTAAAAAGTTGTGAATCGATTTTTTATCGATTTGTGACCCCAGGAATCGATTGAATCGTGAGGTACCAAAAGATTCCCACCCTCCTCTGACCGTTGGAGATCAGAATATATTGTTTGTCCTTTTAATGGCTCAATGTGGATTTGTGTGGCCCAATTCAGACATTATCGTTTGACCGTGACTAACCATTTGATATTTATTACGCAGGTATTTCTGTTAGCCATGCTCAGGAATGCGGTCAGTCATCCATGATGAACAGAATAGTAGGAGGAGAGGCAGCCACAGACGGCTCCTGGCCATGGCAGGTGGATATCCAGGTAGGCATCACTACAGGGCTGTGTGTGAGACCAGGTGTGAGACCAGGTGTGTGAGACCAGGTGTGTGAGACCAGGTGAGTGAGACCAGGTAGGCATCACTACAGGGCTGTGTGTGAGACCAGGTAGGCATCACTACAGGGTGTGTGAGACCAGGTAGGCATCACTACAGCGCTGGTGTGAGACCAGGTAGCATCACTACAGGACTGTGTGTGTGAGACCAGGTAGGCATCACTACAGGGCTGTGTGTAAGACCAGGTAAGCATGATCACTACAGGACTGTGTGACAGTGTGTGACACCAGGTAGGCATCACTACAGGGTTGTGTGAGACAGGTGTGTGAAACTAGGTAGGCATCACTACAGGGCTGTGTGTAAGACCAGGTGTGTGAGACCAGGTAGGCATCACTACAGGGTGTGGACTGTGTGTGAGACCAGGAGACTTTGTGACTGTGTGTGAGACCAGGAGACTGTGTGACCGTGTGTGAGACCAGGAGACTGTGTGACAGTGTGAGACTGGTGACAGTGTGTGAGACCAGGAGACTGTGTGACCGTGTGTGAGACCAGGAGACTGTGTGACCGTGTGTGAGACCAGGAGACTGTGTGACAGTGTGTGAGACTGTGTGACAGTGTGTGAGACCAGGAGACTGTGTGACTGTGTGTGAGACCAGGAGACATGTGTGACTGTGTGTGAGACCAGGCGACTGTGTGACTGTGTGTGAGACCAGGAGACTGTGTGACAGTGTGTGAGACCAGGAGACTGTGTGTGTGTTTGGCAGTCATGCTGTGTTAATCCCTCGTGGTCTTCTCTCCTCTCCTCTTTTCTTCCAGGTGGGAGCTGATCACGTCTGTGGAGGTTCCCTCATTACCGAGCAGTGGGTCTTGTCTGCAGCACACTGCTTCCCAACGTGAGTGTCTAACTTCCTCATAACATTGTTACTGCATTGAATAAAAGTGTCTGCTAAAGTGAACACATATAGAGGCTGCATGCAGTATGCAGTACTACAGGTGGCATCTCTGCCAAATGGAGTTGAATCAACATTCATTTTATCAAACGTTTGGCCAACTGTAAACTTCTTAAAACACATTCATTGTACGTATGACAAAAGTATTCACAGTGCTCTCGAGCCAAGATGGCACCCGTCCTTCTGTTCCTGCAGCGTCTCTCTCCCTGCAGGTCGTGGTTTAGTGGTCTCTCACTTCTCTGACAGCGTGTGGTTCATGGTCTCTCTCCTCTCTCCTGCAGCGTAGTGGTCATGGTCGCTCTCCCCTCTCTCCCTGAAGCGTGTAGTGGTTCATGGTCTCTTCTACCCTCTCCCTGCAGCGTAGTGGTTTCATGGCTCTCTCTCATCCCTGAGCATAGGGTTTTCTTCTCTCCGTCTCTCCCTGAAGCGTAGGGGTTTCATGGTCTCTCTCCCATCTCTCCCTGCCAGCAGTAGTGATGGGTTTCATGGTCTCTCTCACCTCTCTCCCTGAAGCGATAGTGGTTTTCATGGTCTCTCTCTCCCTTCTCTCCACGCAGCGTAGTGGGTTTCATGGTTCTCTCTCCCCTCTCTCCTGCCAAGCATAGTGGTTTCATGGTCTCTCCTCCCCTCTCTCCATGAAGCGTAGTGGTTTCATGGTCTCTCTCCCCTCTTCCCCCATGCAGCGTCAGTAGTGGTTTCATGGTCTCTCTCCCCTCTCTCCATCAGCGTAGTGGTCTTCATGGTTTCTCTATCACCCTCTCCTGCAGCATAGTGGTTCATGGTATCTCTCCCTCTCTCCCTGACAGACGTAGTGGTTTCATGGTTCTCTCTCCTGCAGCGTAGGGTAGGTTTTCATGGTCTCTCTCCCTCTCTCCCTGCAGCATAGTGGTTTCATGGTCTCTCTCCCTCTCTCCCTGCAGCGTAGTGGTTTCATGGTCTCTCTCCCCTCTCTCCCTGCAGCGTAGTGGTTCATGGTCTCTCTCCCCTCTCCCTGCAGCGTAGTGGTTTCATGGTCTCTCTCCCCTCTCTCCCTGCAGCGTAGTGGTTTCATGGTCTCTCTCCCTCTCCCTGCAGCTAGTGGTTCATGGTCTCTCTCCCCTCTCTCCCTGAAGCGTAGTGGTTTCATGGTCTCTCTCCCCTCTCTCCCTGAAGCGTAGTGGTTTCATGGTCTCTCTCCCTCTCTCCCTGCAGCGTAGTGGTTCATGGTCTCTCTCCCCTCTCCTGCAGCATAGTGGTTTCATGGTCTCTCTCCCCTCTCTCCCTGCAGCGTAGTGGTTTCATGGTCTACTCTCCATCATCCCTCTCCCTGCAGCGTAGTGGTTTCATGGTCTCTCTCCCCTCTCTCCCTGCAGGCCGTTCAAACATGGCATCCTACACCATCTACGCCGGCCGGCTCAAGCTCAATGGCTTCAACCCGTACGAGACGTTCCACCGTGTGACGAATATCGTGATTGCGCCAGGCTACAGCACGCCCCAGAGCGGACAGGATGTGGCGCTGGTCAGGCTGGACCCTCCGGTCTCCTGGACGAACGTCATCCAGCCCATATGTCTCCCGGAGTCTACGGTGGTCTTCCCAGAGGGACAGCCGTGCTACGTCACAGGCTGGGGACACATCAGGGATGGTGGTGAGGACAAGAAGTGGTTTTGTTGATCCTACTTCTGGACATGTAAACGTTGTTCCAGTCTCTTCTCACAAGTGGACTCAAATATTTATAGATCTCATGGTTGAATGGCTGTACTTTGTCCTTTTTATAATAGCTGACATGGCTGTTGTTTTGGCGGTTTACTTTTTTAATACCACACCTTATCCTTTCATAACTACGAACGTAGACCTCCCTCACTTGTCTGACTGATATTAGTAATCCACACATCATCCCAGACCCCTCATCCCTCCCTATCCTCAATCTACCCTCCCTCCCCTCTCCCTCCCTCCCCTCCTCTCTCTCTCTCTCTCTCTCTCTCTCTCTCCCTCTCTCTCTTTGTTCACTGTTGTCTCTCCCTCCTCCCTCAGTCTCCCTGCCTGGAGCAGGAATCCTGCAGCAAGTGGTGGTGCCGATCATTGGACGGGCTTCCTGTCAGGAGATGTACCAGGCGGAGGCAGACATCCTGTCTGACATGATCTGTGCTGGTTACCGGGAGGGGGGGCAAGGACTCCTGCCAGGTACGTGATCTGTGCTGGTTACCGGGAGGGGGGCAAGGACTCCTGCCAGGTACGCACGAGCGTCTCTGCACCTGTCTGTGGATGTATAGTATACGCTCGGTGTGAAATGACACACCATTTCATTTACCATCTGGGTATGAATAGTTTTGGGTTACTGTTCATGTATGTGAGTTATCCAACCTCCTCTCCTCCCTCTCCCGGTTCCCAGGGGGACTCTGGCGGTCCGCTGGTGTGCCAGACGGCTAACGGCACGTGGTTGCAGGCTGGCGTGGTGAGCTTCGGGCAGGGCTGCGCTAGGCCCAACCAGCCCGGCGTCTACGCCAAAGTCTCCAGCTTCTCTGACTTCATCACCAGCGTGGTTCCAGGGATCCGGCTGAATGGAGGGGCTCCCCAGGCCTGCACGGGGGGGCTGGGGGTCCTCCTCAGCTCCCTGGTCACTCTGGTGATGGTCCAGCTGTTGAGATAGGAGATCATGTGAAGGAGGGGTGGTGTTTGGGTGAAGGAGGGGTGGGGTTTGGGTGAAGGAGGGGTGGGGTTTGGGTGAAGGAGGGGTGGTGTTTGGGGGAGGGAGGGGTGGTGTTTGGGTGAAGGAGGGGTGGGGTTTGGGTGAAGGAGGGGTGGTGTTTGGGGGGGGGGAGGGAGGGAGGGGTGGTGGGGAGGGACCAGGCCATGCCTATTGAAGGAGAAAACCTTTCTGTATTTGTGTCAAATGTAAGTTGTTGATCATGTTACTTTTAATCACCTAGAGTAAACAAAAGCCATGATAAAGAATAGATTTGTATTTTAATCGACCTGATTCATTTACTTGTGCCTTTTCACAATGCTTTAGTAATTTAGTGGATTTAATTAAAATGTAAATAATAAATAAAAGTCTGATAAAAGAAAAATATAAATTGGTATTCATTAAAGTCCTGTGGTTAGAACAAGTTAAAACAATCGTTTAGTTTCTGCTTGACAGTGTCATACGTCACTGCAGCACTAACAACAGTTGTGGAACTTGTTAAACGAGACTCGTATGTCCTGTTGTTCTGTTCCTGGAAGTGACACGTACAAACACACATTTTCCAGTCAAGTCGAATCATGAAACTCCCAGACAAGCCATTACACCATTCATTTTATTAAATAGAAAGCTGGAAAACCTTGGCACATGCAGCATGAGCTGTAGTCTTCATGACAACAGCTAACAAACGTGCTTCTTTTTTAACGTAATGTTTTCTATTGGAGCTCCTTTTCTTAGAAATCCTTGTCAGCGAGTCCCGTGTGAGTCAGGTGGCATCAGAGAGGATCATGGGAGATCCAAGCTGCAGCTCCTGTTGAAGAGATTCCAAGTCTGCCGGGGTCATACGGTGGACTTCCAGCCAATCGGAGAGCAGCGAGGCGGAGAGTGGGGCGGAGTCACTGTAACTGATGGAGAGAAAGGGGAGGGGTTAGCGTTATGATGAAGAGAACTGCTCCTCTGGAACAAGAAGAAGAAGAACTTTAGATGAACCTTCGTATGACTAGATATACAATAGAACAGCTTCAGTTATTTTGTTGGGCCATTTAAAGAAGTGGTCTCGGGGTCCACTGTTAGGCCCTGAGAAGAAATGTAGGAGTAATCTTTGATTCAGAATAATGATTCAACAAACAAATGAATTCAGTTGTTATCAGAGGTATCTTTTGATTCAAATCCTGGTGCTTTGTGGTTTAGAGATCCAACACTCCTGATAACCTGAAACGTGAGGCCTCCCCGGTCTGGCTGAGGTGTGAGTGAGCACACGAACTGTACCGCACTCACCAGTCTCTGAGGTCAGTGTGCTGGAGGTCGGTGAGAGACTGGTTGAGCAGGTCGTCCAGGTCGAAGCCTACTCCGTAGCCCGCCCCGCTGCCCTTGGGAGTGGTGGAGAACACAGGAGGCAACACGTCCTCCACCTGAGAACAAACAAACACGCTCAGAGGAGTCTACACCCACAGGTTATCACATGTTCTACACTGTGTTGAATATGGATGAGTGTATTGACCTGTGACTTGGACAGCTGCAGGGTGACTGTGTGGATGTCAGGGCCTCCAGCGGGCCCAGGCTGCCCCGTGTCGGTGAAGCCCTGACCGGGCTCGGGCTGAGGCGACGCCCCTGGACCCCCACAGGGCTGGTTCTGCTGCCGGGCTCCAGGAGCCTCTCCCAGACAGGAGCCCGGCTTCCCCAGGGGCCCAGACACGGCAGCTGCTGGGTTGGTGTTGCCATTCACATGTCTGGGTAACAGGGATGGGGCTTTGCTCAAGAAGGCTTCCAGTGACAGCAGTTGAGGTTGGGGTGGATGGTGAGGTTGAGACAGGGGCTGGGGAAGGGGCTGGGGCTGGGAAAGGGGCTGGGGCTGGGACACACAAGTCTGAGGGCTCCTGGGACGGCCTGGTTAAAGGAGGTTGTTGCTGGGATGAACTGGGCCTGACCTGCTGGCCGGGCCACACCCCCAGAGAGCTGCAAACCGCCCAGGCCTCCCCTCCCCCCTGTGCTCCCCCTGGGGTTCGAGGTGGCTGGTCACCAGACTAACCGTGGCCCCCGTTACATCCACACCTCCATTCACAGTCACCATGCCGATCTCCAAGCACTTTGTCTGGGTGACAGAGTGAGGTAACTGGGTGCTGGACGGAAGAAAGAGCCCTGGAAGATGGTCCTCCACTGGTTTCTGAGGCTGGAAAATTCTAGAATCCTTGTCCTTCTGTGGAGGGTTGGACCCTCCTGCTGCTCTGAGGCAGCTGTCCAACTCAGCTCCTGAGTGGCAGTTCATTCCGCAGTCCTTCGCTTTCGCTCTGTCAACATCCGAGGCTTGCAATTTGTCGTTGCGACCGTCCATCATTTTTTTCCAGCGTTCCAATAGGCTCTTGTCGTTGTCACTCAAGATGACCCCTCCCAGACAGTCCCCGTGCTTGCCCTCCTTCCTCTCCTTCTCCTGGACCTTCCTCTCTCGCTCCCTCGCCCTCTCCTGCCGCCTCCGCCTCTTCGCCTCTCTCTCTCTCTGACGCCCCTGGGCTGTGACTGGCCGCCGCTCAGAGAGGGAGGAGGAGGAGGAGGAGAAGGAGGAGGAGAGGCCTCCACCCATCTCCAAGCCCAATGCCGGACAGCCACCATCTGAAAGGAGGAGAAAAAACATAAAGAACTACAACTGTTCTTCTTTTTCTTTTTTTTACAGGTAGTGGATTAAATCCAAGTGTGAGTGCTGTGGGAGACCTACCTCTGGCTTTGTTTCTCAGAGCAGACTTGAGCAAAGCAGCTTTGAGGGCTGCTTTTGTGTCAGCTGATATGGCTCCCTCTTTCCTGGTCCCCTCTGCGGGCCCCGTGGGAGCCCTGGCCCCCCTGGAGAGAGACTGGGAAAGGGTCTGGGACAGGGCCTGGGCCTGGGCCTGAGACATGGCCAGGGAGGGCACGGGGGAGGGTAAGGGAGCCATGGTGTGTGTGGAGGTGGAGACCGTCTGAGACATGGGCTGGCTCCGCGAGGCCTCACCCAGACGGGGCTCCTCCCCCTTGGACTCCCTCATGGTGGCGGAGGGAGACGCCTCCCGGCTGGACACGGGCGTGGTCAGGTCGATGGTTTCCGGCTGGCCGCTGTCCGAGTTGGCACTGGGCATGTCCACATCCTGACAGCTCTCTGTTTTATTCAAGCGGGGCAACGCGCCGGTCAAGGGGGGCGGAGTCACTTCCACAAGCGGGACGCCTTGTTCGTTGAAGCCGGTAAAAGCCTGGCTTCCTTCCGCTCGTTGTGGATCTCGCTGCTCTGCGGCTGCTGTGGAGGGTTGTCTTCCAGAGCGGCGTGTTGCTGTGAGGGGAGAGCGGTCTGCAGAGGCTGGGACACCAGAGAGGCCCCCACTGAGCCCTGAGAGGTCCTCTGGTCCCCACCCCGCGCCCCTCCGTCCCCCCTGGCCAGGGGCCTGAACTGCAGCCTCTGTCTGCTGCCTTGCTTCCTGTGGTGAAAGTCCTGGATCTCCCCCAAGATGGCGTCCTTGATCTGATCTTTGTTCATGGGCTGCTCGTCAAACTCAAAGTCGAACGCCGGCACGCAGACGGGCTCGTCGTCCTGGTCGTGGTACTTGGCCAGGTAGGGGTGCTCCAGAGCCTGGGCCACACCTATCCTCCCACGGGGCTCGAAGCACAGCATGGCCTCCAGGAGGCTGAGGGCGTCCGCCTCTACCTGGGGGTACAGCTTGGCCAGGGACACGGGGGCGCGGGCCGGAAGGTTCCGGATGAAGGCCCGTACCCGGTCCGAGCCGATGGCCTCCGTCACGCTGTCCGGCGGGGACCCCAGCACAGACATGATGAGCTGCAGCTGGTGGATGTAGTGCCTGCCGGGGAACAGCTGCTTGCGGCCCAGCATCTCCGCGAAGATACACCCCACGGACCAGAGGTCGATGGCCAGGCTGTAGTGGTGCAGGGAGAGCATGAGCTCTGGAGCGCGGTACCATCGCGTGGCCACGTACTCCGTCATGTAGGGGTGGGACTCCTCCGGGTGAGAGCTGAGGCCGCGAGCCATGCCGAAGTCTCCGATCTTCAGCTCGCAGTTCTCGTTGACCAGCAGGTTGGAGGGCTTGAGGTCGCGGTGGATCACGTTGGCTGAGTGGACGTACTTCAGACCTCGGAGCAGCTGGTAGAGGAAGTAGCGGGTGTGTTCGGAGGTCAGTGGCTGGCGGGAGTGGATGATCTGATGTAGGTCGCTCTCCATGAGGTCCAGGACCACGTACCTGCGGAGACGCAGAGCAGAGAGAACGGGAGAGAGAACGGTTCACATTCTGGAAAAACTCGTTTTTAGAGAATGAAGAGTCATCCAAGATAACAATCTTCCTCTATGACAGCAGTTTTCCAGTCTGTACGCAACAAAATAGAACAACATTTATCCTATTGAGATTAGCACTATTAGATTCAGATATTATCATTTTAATGAATCTAATGATGTTATTATGAATCAGTACACTTACACAGAGTTGAATGCTGAGTGAGGGAGGCTTGGTTGCAGGATGTCTTTGATTGCAATAATGTTGTCATGCTTGAAGTGTTTCAGGATTTTCAGTTCTCTCAACGTGCGCTTGGCGTTTGTCAGAACCTCGAAGGCGTTGGGAATCTTCTTAATTGCAACCTTTTGACCTGAAAGGAAAAGGGTACAAATAGAGCAAATAGCCTATGCCTTAAAGGTCAAGTTTAAGAAACATATTTTGACATTCTTTAAAAGGGAATAGGCTACAATAATAACAATAATTATGATTATTGAATAATAATAAGACAATCGCCCTAATATCTACAGTAGCCTACCTAATTAGTATCTGTAGGTTATCTTACCGTTATCCCGCCTCTGAGCAGAGGACACAACTCCATAAGCTCCTGTACCGATGGTTTCTATGACTTCATACTCGTCACCGACCTCGAAGTTCACGTCCAGTGAGTGGGCCTTGAGCAAAGCTGCAGCCGTGAGGGTGCCGGCAGTCTCGCCCGTTTCTCCTGTCAACCTCGTCCCCATGTTTCCGGTTGTTGTCTCTGTCGCAGTGACCGGCCATCGACATTTGTGTTGCCATGGCCACGGGTTTAGCAGCCTCGGCCCCGCCTCCTCCTCCCTCGCGGGATGACATGGTCCTGAAACCAACCAGGTGAAGAAGGAAACTATGATCAGATTAGCGGACAGATTTGAGTAGCGACTTTTAACGTGTGGTTTCAGGTTGTATAGCTATAACATAGCCTATGGGGTTTGGGTTCTGCTGAAGCGAAGATAAATAACGGTTTCCTACAAAACTGGAAGGGAGGCAACTTCCACCTGAGAACCGATCAGTTCAAATTTCCGTTAGAGATACTAAAAATATGACACATAACTTGACACAGGCAAATTCTGAGAGTTGGCTAGTTAAATCACTGTAGAATATAGCGCAAAACAGTAATCGGACAGAAAAGTCACATGAATGCACATTTGTAATAGAATTAGCCAGGCCTACGTCTACTCGATTTTACGGAGGGGCGTAACCTACAAGGTTTAGGCTACTTGTGTTGTTACCTCCGTTGACTGAGAGCAAGGTAGACAACAATAGCCGAAGCTATTGAATATATAACACGGGCTATTTAGAACCACAGTCCATATTTTTTTCAGATAGCCTACGCATAAGAAATAAAAATACATTTATATTAACCTGAATTCAACTATAATGGCTGTAATATTTCCAGTCCGGGAAATATGGCATGGCAATTCCTGGGTTTGTCGACTATTTAGAGATGTAGGCTACTTCCTCATTTTCTTCCGTATAGTCTTTTTGAATGACAAGTATACTGACCAATCATATTCGAGCATTCACTGACAAACTCCCAATGAAAAACGGGAAAACCTTACTGGGCGCGTTAAATTCTAGTCTACATTTCTCCTCTCGATTGTTGGGTGGCGTCACCGTCGGCTAGGAACCCATTGTAGCCTACACTGGTGTGCGTGCTTCTCAATTCGTACACGTTTTGAGTAGCCTAAATAAGACTAATTTCGGACGTCAAGAAAAGAACGCCGTCCGGAACATGATCAACTAAACTAATTCACAAAATAACATGCAACGGAATTATTCGTGAGACACTAACCTAAATCGCTAAATTATGCGCCTGTGGCACCTCTGGTGTAAACCAACCGGCAACCGTCCAATAGTCTGCAGCCTCCGCCATCCAATCACAAGCCGGAGTATGGATTTTAACACGTAGCGTAAACTGTTTAGGTAACTTTTTCGAAGAATTCCTAAAAACGTCAATTTTGTTTTTCTAGAAGGCATTTCCGCCCATAGTCTAACCTATATTTAGTTGGACATTTTAAGAAATAAGCCACATTGTCATCTGAGACGTTGTTCTGACTCCCGACGGACAAGAGCGATCTGTGATTGACACTGATTTAGAAGTGTAAAGATCAGTTCGAAAATAACCCCAACATGACTTCTAAAAGTAATGTTGGAATTCCAACATGGGAGCGCATAACGCGCATAACTTTGTGCATAGTAGGCCTGGTGCTGTCATTTTACGCTCTCCACGTTGAACTTTCGCGAGAGAGAGATCCTGAATATCGAGCAATGTGTGATTTGGGAGATTCCGTTAGCTGTTCCAAAGTTTTTACCTCCAGGTAACGGTTGTTTTTATGTTGTTGTATAGCTTGTTTATGCATAGCCTATAGTTTAGTGTATTGTGTAATGCCATCCGAGTTTTTCCTATAGCTAATAATATAGCTATTGTGTAGCTATAAGCATGTTTCCCAAATTACAAATGTAGATAATGCCATTAGGACGAATTATCTTGGCAGTTCAAACTGACATGAAATGAAATACATAGGCTAGGTTGGTACTGAGACAGGACAAACCATCAATTAGTCTAAGGAACATATTAAAATAACTTCTGCATTCCTCAACCTTTGCTGTTGTGTGTCTCTTCTGCAGATGGGGACGTGGCTTTGGGCTGGTCGAGTTTTTCGCGGATAAAGACAGTGCCCTTAACCAGCCAAATAGTGTGCTGGGGGTCATTTTCTACACCCTGCAACTCGCCCTGGGTCAGTATGCCTCGTCATTTAACCAGAGATTGCAAAAGTAGCCACACACATCCTCCACTCAAATAGAAGTAGGAGATACTCGTGTTTAAAAAGACTCGAGTAAAGGTCAAAGTGCTCACTACACATTTTCACTCAAGTTAAAGTAATGTGGGCTCTGCCTCTGACTTAAATAAAAAGTAGCCATTACAGTTGGACCTGACGTCATATTAATAGCCTACATGAATTTAAAAACAATATAGACACGCAGCGCATTCACCAGGAATAGTCTTTGACACCAACAATTTCAAACATCTCCCTTCATCGACAACAAACTTTGTCAACTTTTTCCCCCGAAAATCAGCCTTTCCAAACTTGTTCACACTCAGATGAATGTCCATGTCCGTGTCCCCCGTGTGTCTCGTGTGTCCCATGTGTCCCGTGTCCCCCGTGTGTCCCATGTGTCCCGTGTGTCCCCCGTGTGTCCCCTGTGTCCCGTGTGTCCCGTGTGTCCCCCGTGTGTCCCGTGTGTCCTGTGTGTCCCGTGTGTCCCCCGTGTGTCCGTGTGTCCCGTGTGTCCCCCGTGTGTCCCGTGTGTCCTGTGTGTCCCGTGTGTCCCCCGTGTGTCCCGTGTGTCCCCCGTGTGTCCCGTGTGTCCCGTGTGTCCCGTGTGTCCCGTGTGTCCCGTGTGTCCCGTGTGTCCCGTGTGTCCCCCGTGTGTCCCGTGTGTCCCGTGTGTCCCGTGTGTCCCCCGTGTGTCCCGTGTGTCCCGTGTGTCCCATGTGTCCCGTGTGTCCCCGTGTGTCCCCCGTGTGTCCCCTGTGTCCCGTGTCCCCCGTGTGTCCCGTGTGTCCCCCGTGTGTCCCGTGTGTCCCGTGTGTCCCGTGTCCCTGCAGGCCAGTCGGGCTCCCCACGAGCGGCGCTCCTCCTGGTCGCAGCCTCCTGGCTCTCTGTCGCAGGCTCTCTCTACCTGGCCTGCATCCTGGCCTTCGTCCTGGGTGACTTCTGCATGGTCTGTGTCTCGACCTACGTCGTCAACTTCGCCCTGCTCTACACCAATCAGAGGAGACAGACGGGGATGGGAGGAGCCAAGGAGAAGACAGGGTAGAGAGTGCTGGTCAGGAGATGCTTCTAGCTAGTCTAGTGGATGCAGGGATGAGCAGCACCAGCAGAGGGAGAGGGGCCAGGCTGGAATCCCTCTCTCTTTACGTTGCTATGAACATAACATTTGGTAAATGAACTCGTTAGATTAGATTTCCCCCTTGTGTTGTGCTCCCTCCTCAGGAACAGATCTGACAGCGCTTGATAGGTGTAGGTAGGTCCTCTGGGGGAGCTGTGTGGCCTGCTGCCACCTCCTCACCTCCTCAGATCACAGGGAATAAAGACTCACTGAGTGGGTTCCTCAGCCCCGGGGCGCTAGGTAGAACTCTCCGTTATCGTCTGTTCAGGTGTGACATTTCAATCATTATTAAATGTCTATCCTTATGTCTATGCTGTATAATTCCTTAAAACGTTAGCATTTAACTCATCCATGTACGGGATCCACACAGTAAACCTGTTGACCAAAAACAATAAATCAAATATGATGATCTGGTTCTTGTTTGTCGTATTTATTAAAAAATAATTGATAATGACAGTATAGTTACATTCTCTCCATATTCCCCCAGCACAAGTGTTGTGCCATTTCCTGCCACTAGGTGGAGCCAAATATATGTTTGCTAGGAGAGAATACATCAAGAGATCACGCTTGAAAGATTTTGTTAGCGAAACAATGTTAGCGATCGATGGCATCTTTAATGTGGAAAACTTGTTTTCATGCCTGAGGTCTCTGGCATGATCTGTAATGGTGCAAATGACTCAAGGAGTCACTCAAGGAGGTACTTTGTACACCCTATGCAGGACACTGTCTCTGCACTGAGCAGCTTCAGGACACTGTCTCTGCACTGAGTATCCAGGACACTGTCTCTGCACTGAGCATCCAGGACACTGTCTCTGCACTGAGCATCCAGGACACTGTCTCTGCACTGAGCATCCAGGACACTGTCTCTGCACTGAGCATCCAGGACACTGTCTCTGCACTGAGCATCCAGGACACTGTCTCTGCACTGAGCATCCAGGACACTGTCTCTGCACTGAGCATCCAGGACACTGTCTCTGCACTGAGCATCCAGGACACTGTCTCTGCACTGAGCATCCAGGACACTGTCTCTGCACCGAGCAGCTCCAGGACACTGTCTCTGCACCGAGCAGCTCCAGGACACTGTCTCTGCACTGAGCATCCAGGATACTGTCTCTGCACTGAGCAGCTCCAGGATACTGTCTCTGCACCGAGGAGATCCAGGACACTGTCTCTGCACTGAGCATCCAGGATACTGTCTCTGCACTGAGCATCCAGGACACTGTCTCTGCACTGAGCATCCAGGACACTGTCTCTGCACTGAGCATCCAGGACACTGTCTCTGCACTGAGTATCCAGGACACTGTCTCTGCACTGAGCATCCAGGACACTGTCTCTGCACTGAGCATCCAGGACACTGTCTCTGCACTGAGCATCCAGGACACTGTCTCTGCACTGAGCATCCAGGACACTGTCTCTGCACTGAGCAGATCCAGGACACTGTCTCTGCACTGAGCATCCAGGACACTGTCTCTGCACTGAGCATCCAGGACACTGTCTCTGCACTGAGCATCCAGGACACTGTCTCTGCACTGAGCATCCAGGACACTGTCTCTGCACTGAGCATCCAGGACACTGTCTCTGCACTGAGCATCCAGGACACTGTCTCTGCACTGAGCATCCAGGACACTGTCTCTGCACGAGCTGAGTCCAGGCATCCAGGACACTGTCTCCATGACACCAGACACTCGCTGACTGCACTGTCCTGCATGGCATCCAGGACACTGTCTCTGCACTGAGCATCCAGGACACTGTCTCTGCACTGAGCATCCAGGACACTGTCTCTGCACTGAGCATCCAGGACACTGTCTCTGCACTGAGCATCCAGGACACTGTCTCTGCACTGAGCATCCAGGACACTGTCTCTGCACTGAGCATCCAGGACACTGTCTCTGCACTGAGCATCCAGGACACTGTCTCTGCACTGAGCATCCAGGACACTGTCTCTGCACTGAGCATCCAGGACACTGTCTCTGCACTGAGCATCCAGGACACTGTCTCTGCACTGAGCATCCAGGACACTGTCTCTGCACCGAGCATCCAGGACACTGTCTCTGCACCGAGCATCCAGGACACTGTCTCTGCACCGAGCATCCAGGACACTGTCTCTGCACTGAGCATCCAGGACACTGTCTCTGCACAGAGTAGCTCCAGGACACTGTCTCTGCACTGAGCATCCAGGACACTGTCTCTGCACCGAGCAGCTCCATTCGGCGAGCGGCTCCTTCACCCTAAGTGTGTGAAGGAGCGGTACAGGAACATTCCCCCGAGGCAAGTAGGGCCTCGCCCAAGGACACAACACCATTTCCCGGCCAAGAATCAAACCGGCAAGTATATCTTACCTTTTCTGTCACACAGTGATCTATGGAAAGATGTGTGTGTATGTAAGCATGTGTACAAAGTATGCATACAAAAAAACTGGCTGAACTTGTTCAGAAGTTATGGGAACACATTTTCTTCCAGTCTTACACCCTCCCATCCTCTTACCCTAGATGGAAAACCCTCACTTAGGACACACAAACCAGCCTAACTGGAGAAAGATTCCAGAGGCTTATGCACTAAAATGTTCTCATAAAAAAAGCAGGCAACTGTCATGTAGAAATAATCATGCAGAACGAAGCTGTCATTTAGAATGCAGAACGAAGCTGTCATTTAGAATGCAGTTTGTGTACAGAATGCTGAACTGAGAAGGTCACAGAAGGCTTAAGCCCAATTTATACTTTTAGTGGTCGCTGATGTTTTGAACCACTGTTCTGTTCATGAAGTGACAATGTTGTGGCGATATGGGGCGCCGTTTGTAAAAGGTTGCACCACGTCCGTTATTCTTGCTCAGTTTTCACCCAATTAATAAAAAAAGAATAATAAAAATTTGCACAAATAAATGCATCAGAATTTTCAACGGTCACCTTTTTAAACATTTAGGGAGAAATTCATTTAAATAGGCCTACATGTCATATTTTATTTAGAGCAATGTTCTGCAGTATGCAAAATGATAAAATAATATTTTATAGAACTGTTAAATGTAAATGTAAAATGTAAATGTTAAATCTATGTTCTGTTCATGAAGTGACGATGTTGTGGCGATGCACAGGGCTCGAGGCGGACGCTACTTGTCGCACGTTTACTGGAACTCTGTCCCCACGGCAACTTTCACACACCCTCCCACCAAAATGATAAATGTTCCTAGGAAATCATACCGTATGCTGATGGATTTAAAGCCGGCTGTCAGCTGTGAATTTATTATTGTGAGCAGCACGCAGAATGTGTTCCTAATTCCTCTGAGTTATCCAGGAGTTATTTCAGAACAAAGGTTGATAGAAATCCAGTTAATAAAGACGATGATTAACCCTTCAGCCTTTCTGAATGCTTAACAGGAAGTGACTGACCAACTGAGGTGTAATGCCGTTTATTTCCATGAGAATTGAGAAACCTTATTGTAGTTGTGATGATGATCTCTATACACGTCAATCACAGCAATATGTCATATTTCACAATTAGCTGTGGTTAGCCTGTCATCTTTACCTTAATGGTTCACACGTCATAGGATATTTCGTAATGCTAATGTTTCATGCTACGGGTGCTCTGTGGACAGGGGTGCTCTGTGGACAGTGGGTGGGTAAGAGATCGATACTAGATCAGAGAATAGGAGTCAAGGGAAAGCTGCTTTTTCTGCAGGTGGAAACAGGCTGAGTGGTTAGGGAGTCGGGCTAATAATCAGAAGGTTGTGGTTCGATTCCCGGCCGTGCGAAATGACGTTGTGTCCTTAGGCAAGGCAGTTCAACCTACATGCCTTGGGAAGAATGTCCCTGTACTTACTGTAAGTCGCTCTGGATAAGAGCGTCTACAAAATGACTAAATGTAAATGTAAACAGCAGGTGTAAACATGAAGTGTCTTTGTCAGGCTTTGACCTGCTTGACCTTTCTACTGCCTTAAGACCTTGGAGAAGCGGCTGCTCATCTCCAGCCTCGTGTGCAGAAGCTGTATTTGCCGTTCAAGCTTTACTCACCTTGGGTACAGACAAACTAAATACACGTGCCAGAATAAGCTGCCACAACATCCTGAAATCAACAGAGGTATATTAACAGGTTTGGTCTAGTGTTCTTGGTGACAGGATGGGTGACCCTTCGAGAAACTCAGTAAAAGAAAATGTGTACTGCTGCTAAGTAAGCTGGCCTAATGCATATTATTGTCTGTATAATGTACTAAACACTATTTGATTCATCTCAATTCTGATTCTTTCCAGAGCATTACTTTGATGTCGTTCACCTCTCTGTCTCTGTCCAACAGGCTGTCTGTCTCTGTCCAACAGGCCTGTCTCTGTCTCTGTCCAACAGGCCTGTCTCTGTCTCTGTCCAACAGGCCTGTCTCTGTCTCTGCTGTCCAACAGGCCTTCAGCCACTGAAAGGGTAAGCAAACACATCATACTTTGTCATTAACACTTTAAAATGAGTTTCATTTTTTTAACACGTCTTATGAAATGAAAACACCCCATGTAGATGTTTGTCCTGCGCCCCCCACACACCAAACACTCACACACACACACACACACACTCACACACACACACACACACTCACACACCAAACACAGGTGTGTTTGGAGTTCTGAGACGGACTTCCTTTGGCGTGGCGGGCCTCTAGTGGAGGCAGTGTGGCAAATTAGGTCAGGACACAATACTGAAGCAATGGGTTGAGGTTTGTGAGTCAGTGTATCTGAGGCAGTCTGACATACAGTGTTTTATTAACTGAATGATTAAATGGAATCTTACGACTCTGACGAGATTGCGTGAGTAAATGGTGTTGAGGTGCCGTGATCGTACCACTGGACTCTGTCATCCACCAGCTTCGACTGTGACTAACCTGCCTTTCTTGTGGTCTTTGTGTTGGCTGTCTTACACAGTCAAGGAAGTAGAAAGATTTCTCAACATGTCAGCCACCACCTCATTGTGCTTACGTCTTTACTATTTTTGTACTTTCTGTGTAAGAATGACTTTAACCTTTACAAACACAACCTGGTTATTAGTCAGCTTCTTATGTAATGGGATGTGGGAAAGTAGAATAAACAATTTCAGACAACAGCCATGCTATTTGACCATCTTTATATAATACATCTTCATACAAATCACCAAGAAAAAAAATGTTCTGGTCAAATATTCAATTTGGGGGGGGAAGGACTATAATATAATTTTTAATTTTAGTAGAATTTACAGGGTGTGTGTGTGAGGGGTATGTGTGTGTGTGTGTGAGGGGTGTGTGTGTGTGTGAGTGAGGGGTGTGTGTGTGTGTGAGGAGTGTATGTGCGTGTGAGGGGTGTGTGTGCGTGTGTGCGTGTGAGGGGTGTTTGAGTGTGAAGTGGTACTCTCTACTGTAGCACTGTGTGTGAGGGGTGTGTGTGTGTATGTGTGTGTATGTGTGTGTGAGGGGTGTGTGTGTGTGTGTGTGGTGTGTGGTGTGTGAGGGGTGTGTGTGAGGGGTGTGTGTGTGTGTGAGGGGTGTTTGAGTGTGTGAGGGGTGTTTGAAGTGGTACTCTCTACTGTAGTACTGTGTGTGAGGGGTGTGTGTGTGTGTGTGTGTGTGTGTGAGGGGTGTGTGTGTGTGTGTGTGTGAGGGGTGTGTGTGTGTGTGAGGGGGTGTGTGTGTGTGTGTGAGGGGTGTGTGTGAGGGGTGTGTGTGTGTGTGAGGGGTATTTGAGTGTGTGCGGGGTGTTTGAAGTGGTACTCTCTACTGTAGTACTGTGTGTGAGGGGTGTGTGTGAGGGGTGTGTGTGTGTGTGAGCGGTGTTTGAGTGTGTGAGGGGTGTTTGAAGTGGTACTCTCTACTGTAGTACTGTGTGTGAGGGGTGTGTGTGTGGTGTGTGGTGTGTGTGAGGGGTGTGTGTGGTGTGTGTGTGTGTGAGGGGTGTGTGTGTGTGTGTGTGAGGGGTGTGTGTGAGGGGTGTGTGTGTGTGTGAGGGGTATTTGAGTGTGTGAGGGGTGTTTGAAGTGGTACTCTCTACTGTAGTACTGTGTGTGAGGGGTGTGTGTGAGGGGTGTGTGTGTGTGTGAGCGGGTGTTTGAGTGTGTGAGGGGTGTTTGAAGTGGTACTCTCTACTGTAGTACTGTGTGTGAGGGGTGTGTGTGAGGGGTGTGTGTGTGTGTGAGCGGTGTTTGAGTGTGTGAGGGGTGTTTGAAGTGGTACTCTCTACTGTAGTACTGTGTGTGAGGGGTGTGTGTGTGTGAGGGGTGTGTGTGTGTGTGAGCGGTGTTTGAGTGTGTGAGGGGTGTTTGAAGTGGTACTCTCTACTGTAGTACATCATCTGCAGGACAAGTGGAAGTTTGTTCTACTGCGGAGCAGGAATGAGGTGAGAGGCCAGGACACAACAGAGCCGGTATGCTCTAGTAACAGTGGAAGTTCCACTCCTTACAGGCTGATGGATGAACCTGGCGAAACAGCATCAATCTTCACAGGGATCTCTCTGTACATCTACATACTATTGTTGCCCCCTGTGAGTTAACGCTGCGTGACCTGTTGATAGTCAGGCATCCCTCCATCACACCTCACACATTCCTTCCAGAGCGGTCCATGTGATTTATGCGTGGGGCGTGCTGGGTGTACACCAGAACATGCGCTATGCAGTATCTAACACTTCCACTTGCATTTTCATTACTGTAGCTCATTTATGTTCCAAGTAAAACCAGCAACTAACTGTAGGTGAGTAAAACAAGAAAGAATGTTGACGGGTGGCATATTATAGGTGGTATGTGTAATTCAACAACAACAGATAAGATGACGCCGTGGCTGTCAAGACCTGTCTTTTGCAGACACCATATGACTGGAATCCAGACATCTTAACTTACAGACAGAGCGCCCCATGCTGTGTACAGGACAGTGCCTGAAAGGCTGTCATGCCGCTAACTAGTCCGTCACGGTCTGGTGTTGATAGGGTATCAAATAGCCATTCCATTACTATCCACCACCATCAATGACCCTGTCACAGAAAAACAGACAGACTGACTGCAGCGTTCGTCAGAACCATGACTCAACACAATCTATAACCTGTAGTGTGAACCCAAGAGAGCTGTTCAGAGATATGGAAGATCCTTTAAGGTATTTCAAAAGAAAAAAAGGGCACATATATATAAGGTGTGCATTTTAGTTCAGGGTTTTCAATAGGTGAATTTAAATTAATTAAATGTAATTATAAATGAGGTGGTAGTGGGGGTAAAACAGTGGCAGTACTGCTTTTAACAAATATATATACCTTAAAAAAAGAAGATAGAAATTATGTTTGCATGACTGACTCTTTTGTCAAATGTTATGTCATCCACACAACAAAGTACAGAGAGACATGCTAAACACTGATTTCTTAACGAGGCCAGATAATCCAGGTGTCTCTGTGAAGGCATGCAGGTGCTGACAGCATAATTACTTCACACAACAACACCAGACACCTTTGTTTTGTAACCCCTCCCCCAAAATGTTCAATTCTTAAGTGTTGTATTACCTAACCTGAAACCATTACACCCTCCCAGCCTCTTGTTTTAATGCCTTTGATTAAATTAAGGTTCAGGTTAACTCCTGTTTCAATATTTACAGAGCGGAGAATTCCTACTGTTGACTTAAAATGCAGCATCAGAGGAACTATTTGTC
Source organism: Mallotus villosus (assembly GCA_903064625.1). NCBI lineage: Eukaryota > Metazoa > Chordata > Actinopteri > Osmeriformes > Salangidae > Mallotus > Mallotus villosus. Next base: position 307,783 of record CAEFZP010002337.1, on the reverse strand, counting down.
TTTGGTTGTAGTTCACATGCTCCGAAGTTCACTGACAACTAACAACACTGCTGGGTCACCAGTCTCCTCCAGTTCTGATCAGTTTAATCATATAGATCCATTACATGAAGGGTAATAGTAAATCATATATATATTTCATTTTTTTCTGGGGTAGTTCAGATGCCTTAGTATCCCCTCCCATTGTTATAGATGTGTACATGGCTCAAAGAAGACAGAATACATGTAAGAATAGAATGTTTGAACTCATCTAGAACACTGACACTACAGAGAGAGAGAGAGAGAGAGAGAGAGAGACACTGACACTACGTATTGTTTGTAGGTTTCATCACACACTAAATGAGCCGTAACATTTTGAAGGAGGGAAACAAGCAAGCAAGTATGTTCCAGGAAGGAGGTGTTCCAGCACTGAGTATTTAAAGAGTGACAAACCTGAAGACCATAGTTCACATGATGGCGCTGCAGACATGGGTGTGCCTGCTGGCTGTGGCGAGTACTCTAGTTCAAGGTAAGTGTGGTTCAGACACTGATTTAATTTGACTTTAACACTATGATTTTTTTTAAGGTTTAAATGAATTTGAACCCATTTGTCAAAAACATCTATATACGGAAAAGTGTTTATTATTAATGTAAAAACTTAACAAGAATCTTTCATTTATTTCACAGAATCAAACTCTCAACTTTATGGTAAGTGAATTTGTGAACATTTGTAAACATTTACCTTTGCATTGCAGTAATAACGAACTCTCGCAATAGATTAATTCTAGAACCATTCAGATACAAAACTGTTTAACCTTCAATATTATCAGAAATGTGACAACGCTTCTGTTTCAAAACAAAAACATTTAAAGTATAACTTTAAAGTATAAAGGCTTTCATTAAATCTGTCCAGATATTCTTTAATGGAGGTTAACATTTTAGGCCCTGTGAATATTGATGTATTTCAGTGTGTGGAAGAGCCCCAATCAACAACAGAATAGTGGGGGGTGAGGATGCCCCAGCAGGAAGCTGGCCCTGGCAGGCCAGCCTCCACAGACGAGGACGCCATGCTTGTGGTGGATCCCTCATCAACAAGGAGTGGGTGATCTCTGCAGCCCACTGCTTTGACAGGTGAGCAGATTTTTTTTTCACAATGTATGATTCATGTTTGACTACTTGCAATGTTGGGGATATCTCGTTGTTATGATCAGTGACCTATGCACTTTTTGTAAAGCTCTCTCTTGGAAGTCGCTTTGGATAAAAGCGTCTGCTAAATGAAAAAAAGTAAATGTAAATGAAAAAAGTACTTTTAAAGTTCCGAGCCTTAAAGATGTGTGTCCTTTGTAAACTATTTCAAAAACATTATTTGAAGGTGGTTTAATGTGTTAAAATGTTTTCATCGACTCAGTACCAGAGGTTGGAAAATATACTTGGGACGACAAAACCAAAAAGGCAGAAACCCCAAGCAGATAAGGAGACGAGTGTCTAAAATCATCAAACATCCAGCTTATGACAAAGACACCCATGACAACGACATCGCTCTGATCAGACTCTCCAGACCGGTCAGATTCAACAGATACATCAGACCTGTCTGTCTGGCTGCCACTGACAGTGTTTTCAACAGTGGCATTGACAGCTGGGTCACTGGCTGGGGTGCCATCAGAGAAGGAGGTGAGGACCTGAATAATCTTGGCAAAATATATTTTGAAGTTGCCAGTTTCTCAGAAACAGCACCTCTTGTGGTGATTGTGAAAGAATGACACATGGTTTTTGAACTTGTTGTATTTCATGTGTTGTTTCGGCCTTTAACAAATCTTACCCTCCACCACAGTCCCTCTGGCCTCCCCACAAGCTCTGCAGGAAGTGGAAGTTCCAGTTCTGGGGAACAGACAGTGCAACTGCCTCAATGGGTGTCGGCTCCATCACAGACAACATGATCTGTGCTGGTCTTCTGGCAGGAGGCAAAGACTCGTGTCAGGTTGGCTAACTCACTTGTCCCACTGAGTTACAATTTAACATAATCTTTGTGATTCACAATTTGAAAGTCTTGCCAAACTATTTTGTCAGGGTGACGCTGGAAGTCCAATGGTGAACAAGCAGAAGTCTGTCTGGATCCAGTCTGGAATCGTAAGTTTTGGTTTCGGCTGTGGTCGGCCCAATCTTCCCGGAGTCTACACCAGAGTGTCCAGTTACCAGTCCTGGATCAACTCGAACATCAGGACCAACAAGCCAGGCTTTGTCCGGTTCACCTCCAGTGGGGTGGATGCTGACAGCAGTTACACCTGCCCTGGGCTGCCTCCCCCTGCAGTTGTGGCAACTACAGCTGTTTCTACAACAAAAGTGCCTGTGATAATCGCTGCAAGTGCGGAGGGTGAGTTTTGAATCGTGCCTCTTTTTGATCCACAATCAGACCCAGATTATCGATGTTAGCAGTAGTGTGACACGTCATAAAGAGAGATCTCTGCTTCCCCGATTCTCCAGTGTGTGGAAGAACCCCACTCAACAACAGAATAGTGGGGGGTGAGGATGCCCCAGCAGGAAGCTGGCCCTGGCAGGCCAGCCTGCAGAGATTTGGCGGCCATGTTTGTGGTGGATCCCTCATCAACAAGGAGTGGGTGATCTCTGCAGCCCACTGCTTTGACAGGTTGGTGACACAAACTGTAGACGTAAAACACTCTGAAAGAAACAATTAATATGACAAAGAAATGAGTCTAGCCGTGTTGGTATTGAATCAGTTTTGGAGTTATGTGACGTACCCTGTGTTGATTATCAGCCATATTACAAATACACTGTCTGAAAGAGTTTTTTTCAGGCTATTGTCTTCCAAATGCTAAAGTTATGTCTCTCACAGCTCAAACCCGAGGGGCTGGACAGTTGTCTTGGGCCAACAGAACCTGGAGGGTAGTAATCCCAACGAAGAGTCCAGAACTGTTGCTGAGATTGTCCTCCATCCAGATTATAACAGCGGCACCAGTAACAACGACATCGCTCTGCTCAGACTCTCCTCACCTGTTGGCTTCACTGACTACATCAGACCTGTCTGTCTGGCTGCCACTGACAGTGTTTTCAACAGTGGCATTGACAGCTGGGTCACTGGCTGGGGTGCCATCAAAGAAGGAGGTGAGGACCTAGTTCAACAGTTACATGTTATAAATATTGTTTAAATCCAATTTACAAAGAGATAGAACCTGTTGTGGATAAGTTGAATTCATGTCATATTTAAACAATCCTTCTCTGTCTCTCCCACAGTCCCTCTGCCCTCCCCACAAGCTCTGCAGGAAGTGGAGGTTCCAGTTCTGGGGAACAGACAGTGTAACTGCCTCAATGGGGTCGGCTCCATCACAGACAACATGATCTGTGCTGGTCTTCTGGCAGGAGGCAAAGACTCGTGTCAGGTTGGCTAACTCACTTGTCCCACTGAGTTACAATTTAACATAACCTTTGTGATTCACTATAAAAGGTATTGCCAAACTATTTTGTCAGGGTGACTCTGGAGGTCCAATGGTGAACAAGCAGAAGTCTGTCTGGATCCAGTCTGGAATCGTTAGTTTTGGTTTTGGCTGTGCTCGGCCCAATCTTCCCGGAGTCTACGCCAGAGTGTCCAGTTACCAGTCCTGGATCAACTCCAAGATCAGCACCGACAAGCCAGGCTTTCGTCCAGTTCACCTCTAGTGGGGTGGATGCTGACAGCAGTTACACCTGCCCTGGGCTGCCTCCCCCTGCAGTTGTGGCAACTACCGCTGTTTCTACAACAAAAGCGCCTGTGATAATCGCTGCAAGTGCGGAGGGTGAGTTTTGGAATTGTGCCTCTTTTTGATCCACAATCAGACCCAGATTATCAATGTTAGCAGTGGTGTGACACGTCATAAAGAGAGATCTCTGCTTCCCCGATTCTCCAGTGTGTGGAAAAACCCCACTCAACAACAGAATAGTGGGGGGTGAGGATGCCCCAGCAGGAAGCTGGCCCTGGCAGGCCAGCCTGCAGAGATTTGGCGGCCATGTTTGTGGTGGATCCCTCATCAACAAGGAGTGGGTGATCTCTGCAGCCCACTGCTTTGACAGGTTGGTGACACAAACTGTAGACGTAAAACACTCTGAAAGAAACAATTAATATGACAAAGAAATGAGTCTAGCCGTGTTGGTATTGAATCAGTTTTGGAGTTATGTGACGTACCCTGTGTTGATTATCAGCCATATTACAAATACACTGTCTGAAAGTGTTTTTTTCAGGCTATTGTCTTCCAAATGCTAAAGTTATGTCTCTCACAGCTCAAACCCGAGGGGCTGGACAGTTGTCTTGGGCCAACAGAACCTGGAAGGGTAGTAATCCCAACGAAGAGTCCAGAACTGTTGCTGAGATTGTCCTCCATCCAGATTATAACAGCGGCACCAGTAACAACGACATCGCTCTGCTCAGACTCTCCTCACCTGTTGGCTTCACTGACTACATCAGACCTGTCTGTCTGGCTGCCACTGACAGTGTTTTCAACAGTGGCATTGACAGCTGGGTCACTGGCTGGGGTGCCATCAAAGAAGGAGGTGAGGACCTAGTTCAACAGTTACATGTTATAAATATTGTTTAAATCCAATTTACAAGAGATAGAACCTGTTGTGGATAAGTTGAATTCATGTCATATTTAAACATTCCTTCTCTGTATCTCCCACAGTCCCTCTGCCCTCCCCACAAGCTCTGCAGGAAGTGGACGTTCCAGTTCTGGGGAACAGACAGTGTAACTGCCTCAATGGGGTTGGCTCCATCACAGACAACATGATCTGTGCTGGTCTTCTGGCAGGAGGCAAAGACTCGTGTCAGGTTGGCTAACTCACTTGTCCCACTGAGTTACAATTTAACATAACCTTTGTGATTCACTATAAAAGGTATTGCCAAACTATTTTGTCAGGGTGACTCTGGAGGTCCAATGGTGAACAAGCAGAAGTCTGTCTGGATCCAGTCTGGAATCGTTAGTTTTGGTTTTGGCTGTGCTCGGCCCAATCTTCCCGGAGTCTACGCCAGAGTGTCCAGTTACCAGTCCTGGATCAACTCCAAGATCAGCACCGACAAGCCAGGCTTTGTCCAGTTCACCTCCAGTGGGGTGGATGCTGACAGCAGTTACACTTGCCCTGGTTTGCCACCCCGTGCCAATCTTTTGATTGCCGTTATATCACCAACTGCTCTAACAGCGACAGGACTTGCCATAATTGCTCCAAGTGCTGAGGGTGAGTGTCATATTATAAGTCTTTTAGATCCACAACGAGATGTCCAATAATAGATTGTATGGTTGGTTATTGGTTTTACCTTCATAAGGAAAATCTGTTTATCCAATTCTCCAGTGTGTGGAAGAACCCCACTCAACAACAGAATAGTGGGGGGTGAGGATGCCCCAGCAGGAAGCTGGCCCTGGCAGGCCAGCCTGCAGAGTTTTGGCGGCCATGTTTGTGGTGGATCCCTCATCAACAAGGAGTGGGTGATCTCGGCTGCCCACTGCTTTGACAGGTGTGTGGTCATTGAAACAGTGGTCAATTAATATCTGTACGTGCACATGCATTGAAATAACTTTACCCATTTCTGTTCATCGTACATTTTTTCCTTGTAGATCTTTTGATCCTGACCTTGCCACTGATAAGGTTTTCACTTTCATAAGAATGTCTAAACTGGTTGGTTTCTTCCACTACAGCTCAAACACGGATGGTTGGAGTGTATCCTTGGGCCGACAGAACCTGGAGGGTAGTAATCCCAACGAAGAGTCCAGAACTGTTGCTGAGATTGTCCTCCATCCAGATTATAACAGCGGCACCAGTAACAACGACATCGCTCTGCTCAGACTCTCCTCACCTGTTGGCTTCACTGACTACATCAGACCTGTCTGTCTGGCTGCCACTGACAGTGTTTTCAACAGTGGCATTGACAGCTGGGTCACTGGCTGGGGTGCCATCAGAGAAGGAGGTGAGGTCCTAGTTCATTTTGTCAAAAGATTTATTTCAGGTGCAATTTTCTGAGAAACAGTACCTATGCTGGTGAAAGTGAAAAAATAACACATTGTTTTTGACCTGTTGTATTTCATGTGTTGTTTCGGCCTTTAACAAATCTTACCCTCCACCACAGTCCCTCTGGCCTCCCCACAAGCTCTGCAGGAAGTGGATGTTCCAGTTCTGGGGAACAGACAGTGTAACTGCCTCAATGGGGTTGGCTCCATCACTGACAACATGATCTGTGCTGGTCTTCTGGCAGGAGGCAAAGACTCGTGTCAGGTAGAATAACTCCTAAATCACAAGTTTAATAAACGTGGAAGTGTAAAGATAACTAACCTAAGATCTTTCATCTCAGGGTGACTCTGGAGGTCCAATGGTGAACAAGCAGAAGTCTGTCTGGATCCAGTCTGGAATCGTTAGTTTTGGTTTCGGCTGTGCTCGGCCCAATCTTCCCGGAGTCTACGCCAGAGTGTCCAGTTACCAGTCCTGGATCAACTCCAAGATCAGCACCGACAAGCCAGGCTTCGTCCAGTTCACCTCCAGTGGGGTGGATGCTGACAGCAGTTACACCTGCCCTGGGCTGCCTCCCCCTGCCACTGCAGGTCCTGCAGTTATCACCTCAACTAGTTCTACAACCACAGCACCTGCCATAATTGTTACAACTACAGCACCTGCCATAATTGTTACAACTACAACACCTGCCATAATTGTTACAACTACAACACCCGCCATAATTGTTACAACTACAACACCCGCCATAATTGCTCCAAGTGCTGAGGGTGAGTGTCATATTATAAGTCTTTTAGATCCACAACGAGATGTCCAATATAGATTGTATGGTTGGTTATTGGTTTTACCCTCTAAGCAAAATCTGTTTTTCCAATTCTCCAGTGTGTGGAAGAACCCCACTCAACAACAGAATAGTGGGGGGGTGAGGATGCCCCAGCAGGAAGCTGGCCCTGGCAGGCCAGCCTGCAGAGTTTTGGCGGCCATGTTTGTGGTGGATCCCTCATCAACAAGGAGTGGGTGATCTCGGCTGCCCACTGCTTTGACAGGTGTGTGGTCATTGAAACAGTGGTCAATTAATATCTGTACGTGCACATGCATTGAAATAACTTGACCCATTTCTGTTCATCGTACATTCTTCCCTTGTAGATCTTTTGATCCTGACCTTGCCACTGATAAGGTTTTCACTTTCATAAGAATGTCTAAACTGGTTGGTTTCTTCCACTACAGCTCAAACACGGATGGTTGGAGTGTATCCTTGGGCCGACAGAACCTGGAGGGTAGTAATCCCAACGAAGAGTCCAGAACTGTTGCTGAGATTGTCCTCCATCCAGATTATAACAGCGGCACCAGTAACAACGACATCGCTCTGCTCAGACTCTCCTCACCTGTTGGCTTCACTGACTACATCAGACCTGTCTGTCTGGCTGCCACTGACAGTGTTTTCAACAGTGGCATTGACAGCTGGGTCACTGGCTGGGGTGCCATCAGAGAAGGAGGTGAGGTCCTAGTTCATTTTGTCGTAAGATTTATTTCAGGTGCAATTTTCTGAGAAACAGTACCTATGCTGGTGAAAGTGAAAAAATAACACATGGTTTTTGACCTGTTGTATTTCATGTGTTGTTTCGGCCTTTAACAAATCTTACCCTCCACCACAGTCCCTCTGGCCTCCCCACAAGCTCTGCAGGAAGTGGACGTTCCAGTTCTGGGGAACAGACAGTGTAACTGCCTCAATGGGGTCGGCTCCATCACTGACAACATGATCTGTGCTGGTCTTCTGGCAGGAGGCAAAGACTCGTGTCAGGTAGAATAACTCCTAAATCACAAGTTTAATAAACGTGGAAGTGTAAAGATATCTAACCTAAGATCTTTCATCTCAGGGTGACTCTGGAGGTCCAATGGTGAACAAGCAGAAGTCTGTCTGGATCCAGTCTGGAATCGTTAGTTTTGGTTTCGGCTGTGCTCGGCCCAATCTTCCCGGAGTCTACGCCAGAGTGTCCAGTTACCAGTCCTGGATCAACTCCAAGATCAGCACCGACAAGCCAGGCTTCGTCCAGTTCACCTCCAGTGGGGTGGATGCTGACAGCAGTTACACCTGCCCTGGGCTGCCTCCCCCTGCCACTGCAGGTCCTGCAGTTATCACCTCAACTAGTTCTACAACCACAGCACCTGCCATAATTGTTACAACTACAGCACCTGCCATAATTGTTACAACTACAGCACCTGCCATAATTGTTACAACCACAGTACCTGCCATAATTGTTACAACTACAGCACCCGCCATAATTGCTCCAAGTGCTGAGGGTAAGTGTCATATTATAAATCTTTTAGATCCACAACGACATGTTCAATAGATTGTATGGTTGGTTATTGGTTTTACCCTCTAAGCAAAATCTGATTCCAATTCTCCAGTGTGTGGAAGAACCCCACTCAACAACAGAATAGTGGGGGGTGAGGATGCCCCAGCAGGAAGCTGGCCCTGGCAGGCCAGCCTGCAGAGTTTTGGCGGCCATGTTTGTGGTGGATCTCTCATCAACAAGGAGTGGGTGATCTCGGCTGCCCACTGCTTTGACAGGTGTGTGGTCATTGAAACAGTGGTCAATTAATATCTGTACGTGCACATGCATTGAAATAACTTAACCCATTTCTGTTCATCGTACATTCTTCCCTTGTAGATCTTTTGATCCTGACCTTGCCACTGATAAGGTTTTCACTTTCATAAGAATGTCTAAACTGGTTGGTTTCTTCCACTACAGCTCAAACACGGATGGTTGGAGTGTATCCTTGGGCCGACAGAACCTGGAGGGTAGTAATCCCAACGAAGAGTCCAGAACTGTTGCTGAGATTGTCCTCCATCCAGATTATAACAGCGGCACCAGTAACAACGACATCGCTCTGCTCAGACTCTCCTCACCTGTTGGCTTCACTGACTACATCAGACCTGTCTGTCTGGCTGCCACTGACAGTGTTTTCAACAGTGGCATTGACAGCTGGGTCACTGGCTGGGGTGCCTTCAAAGAAGGAGGTGAGGACCTAGTTCATCTTGGCGTAAGATTTATTTCAGGTGCCATTTTCTGAGAAACAGTACCTATGCTGGTGATAGTTAAAAGATGACACATGGTTTTTGACCTTGTTGTATTTCATGTGTTGTTTCTTACTCTCCACCACAGTCCCTCTGCCCTCCCCGCAAGCTCTGCAGGAAGTGGATGTTCCAGTTCTGGGGAACAGACAGTGTAACTGCCTCAATGGGGTTGGCTCCATCACTGACAACATGATCTGTGCTGGTCTTCTGGCAGGAGGCAAAGACTCGTGTCAGGTAGAATAACTCCTAAATCACAAGTTTAATAAACGTGGAAGTGTAAAGATAACTAACCTAAGATCTTTCATTTCAGGGTGACTCTGGAGGTCCAATGGTGAACAAGCAGAAGTCTGTCTGGATCCAGTCTGGAATCGTTAGTTTTGGTTTCGGCTGTGCTCGGCCCAATCTTCCCGGAGTCTACGCCAGAGTGTCCAGTTACCAGTCCTGGATCAACTCCAAGATCAGCACCGACAAGCCAGGCTTCGTCCAGTTCACCTCCAGTGGGGTGGATGCTGACAGCAGTTACACCTGCCCTGGGCTGCCTCCCCCTGCAGTTGTGGCAACTACCGCTGTTTCTACAACAAAAGCGCCTGTGACAATCGCTGCAAGTGCGGAGGGTGAGTTTGGAATTGTGCCTCTTTTTGATCCACAATCAGACCCAGATTATCAATGTTAGCAGTGGTGTGACACGTCATAAAGAGAGATCTCTGCTTCCCCGATTCTCCAGTGTGTGGAAAAACCCCACTCAACAACAGAATAGTGGGGGGTGAGGATGCCCCAGCAGGAAGCTGGCCCTGGCAGGCCAGCCTGCAGAGATTTGGCGGCCATGTTTGTGGTGGATCCCTCATCAACAAGGAGTGGGTGATCTCGGCAGCCCACTGCTTCTCAAGGTACGTCATCACATCCATGCTTTCATAGTGGAAGGTCCAGGACACAAACCCTCACGTAACGTTATGCAGGCTACAGCTAATTCGACAGGAATGTTTGTAGCACTCTACCACACAATCCCTCTCAATGTTACAAAAGTGTTAATAACATACCATTTACAATACCCTTAAGTATATTGGCTGTTCATGGATGTACTGGTGGACTTTATTTAAAAGCTTGTCCTACCTTTTGGTGAGTTTGCGCACATTTTTTGCTGTTGCTCAAAGTTAAAATAAATTGAAGTTCCTCGAGTAACTTCCCTTCTTTTCATACACAACATTGAATATATATATTTTCTTGTCTAATCTCCCCGAGTTGTAACCGCCACAAGATTGAACAAATGTTGCTAACGTTAACTGTAACCAGAACTGTAACCTACTCTGTTCATGCGCTAGACAAGCAGTAGGCTACTTGCGCGACCTAGCCTAGCTATTGCTTGTTAAAATACAAATGTTCAATGTCCGACTACAGATTCGTCTCGACCAGCTCAGATTAGAAATCACAAACCGTCCCCCCTCAAATGTCCTACCTTGCTGGATGAAGTGGTGTAGTTTGACGCTCTATTGTATTTATGTTTTACAGTTTAATAATAAAACAAATCCCCACAAATTCACGCAGGATAACGTTCTTCATATTTAGCGTAGCTAATTGCACACATTTAAAGCTTCCGAATTGGAGTAGGCTATTCTACAACTCCTCTAAAACTCAGATAATTTTCACGCACATCTAGTCTTCATCTTAAAATTGGTTTCCCATAGAAAAAGACAAATAAAGATTAAAATAACAACTGTTTATATGTATTTACAGGCTGTTTATTTAGAACTATGGTCGTTCATAAAGTGCCTCTTGTAGGTGAACGTCGGGAGCTTGCTCGTATATCTGAAGAGCCGACTCTATTTTTAATAGATTATATAGCCTATAGAAATTAAATGATTATGTAATAATGAAATAATTAATTATTTTAATTGTATTTAAAATAATTATCTAATTCAAAGAACATCAACAACAAAAAAAGACCTAGGCCTAAAGGCTGATCAGCCACACATTCTGTTCCTGTCAATCACGCGGTGTCAACCAATCTGTTTTATTGCTCACTACAAATAAGATTTGGCGCACAAGGATCATTCACCCAATACGATGCCGATACTGAAAAATAACCATTTGCTAACATAATCCATTCTGTTATTTCAAAGACAATTACAATATTCCAGGGATGTGATTCCTTCTTTATCCTTTCTCAGCTCGAGCACGAATGGTTGGAGTGTTTCCTTGGGCCGACAGAACCTGGAGGGTAGTAATCCCAACGAAGAGTCCAGAACTGTTGCTGAGATTGTCCTCCATCCAGATTATAACAGCGGCACCAGTAACAACGACATCGCTCTGCTCAGACTCTCCTCACCTGTTGGCTTCACTGACTACATCAGACCTGTCTGTCTGGCTGCCACTGACAGTGTTTTCAACAGTGGCATTGACAGCTGGGTCACTGGCTGGGGTGCCATCAGAGAAGGAGGTGAGGTCCTAGTTCATTTTGTCGTAAGATTTATTTCAGGTGCAATTTTCTGAGAAACAGTACCTATGCTGGTGAAAGTGAAAAAATAACACATGGTTTTTGACCTGTTGTATTTCATGTGTTGTTTCGGCCTTTAACAAATCTACCCTCCACCACAGTCCCTCTGGCCCTCCCCACAAGCTCTGCAGGAAGTGGACGTTCCAGTTCTGGGGAACAGACAGTGCAACTGCCTCAATGGGGTCGGCTCCATCACAGACAACATGATCTGTGCTGGTCTTCTGGCAGGAGGCAAAGACTCGTGTCAGGTAGAATAACTCCTAAATCACAAGTTTAATAAACGTGGAAGTGTAAAGATATCTAACCTAAGATCTTTCATCTCAGGGTGACTCTGGAGGTCCAATGGTGAACAAGCAGAAGTCTGTCTGGATCCAGTCTGGAATCGTTAGTTTTGGTTTCGGCTGTGCTCGGCCCAATCTTCCCGGAGTCTACGCCAGAGTGTCCAGTTACCAGTCCTGGATCAACTCCAAGATCAGCACCGACAAGCCAGGCTTCGTCCAGTTCACCTCCAGTGGGGTGGATGCTGACAGCAGTTACACCTGCCCTGGGCTGCCTACCCCTGCCACTACAACTATCTCCACATCCAAACCGACCTCTGCCTCAACCGCGACCTCAGCCCGTGAGTGTTTACTTTCTTAAATCTTTGCAAAAGTTACTCAAACTGACTTGATATCTTTTTTTATCTCGTCACCGAAATTACAAGCTCTTTCAGGTGTCATCTGACCATGGAGAATGCATGACGGTCCAGAACTCAGGCTAATAATTCCCAAACCCCTGGACTCTTCCACAGGTGCGGTGTGTGGGAAGAACACGGTCAGTCCTGGCATAGGTCCCCTTGTTGCCACGGGAACCTGGCCCTGGATGGTTAGTCTCCATAGAAACGGATCCCAAGTTTGCAGTGGAACTGTAATCACTCAGCAGTTCGTCCTCAGCGCTGCCGACTGCTTCCCCAGGTACCTTCATGTTACACCCCGAGTCAGGTGGCTGAGTGGTTAGGGAATCGGGCTAGTAATCAGAAGGTTGCTGGTTCGATTCCCTGGCTGTGCGAAATCATACGTAGTCGAGTTGTTTGATATGTTCAGTTTGTTTAGTTCTGTAAATCGTGTTTTTTTTCTCCCAGCTCACATCTGAATGTGAGTGACTGGACCGTATCCCTTGGATACCAGCTGCTCCAAGTTTCCATGAGCGTTGTAAACATCTCGCTAAGCAACCTGACAGGCCCCAACGTGGCAGTGCTGCAGCTGGCTGAGCCAATCGACTACAGCGACGTGATCCAGCCTGTGTGCGTGGACCAGGCTGACGAGGAGGCCTTCCCCTCAGGGTCCCAGTGCTGGGTGGTGGGCTGGACTGGGGATGGCACAGGTGAGACACTGTGTTTGCCACCATGATGTGAAGCACATCCTTTTTGGTTGATGTGATAACATGAGATATCATTTCAACAGAGTTGGCCAAAGTACACACATCCTTCACTTGTGTAGTAGAAGTACAGATACTCATGTTTAAAAAAGACTGGTTGAAGTACTGACTACACCTTTTCACTCAAGTTAAAGTAAAGTGTGGGCTCTGACATATTTAAGTAAAAAGTAGCCATTGATACATCCTTTTTACTAGTGTCATGCAGGTTACTGGAATTCACATCATATTAATACAAAAATACACTCAGCACATTTGCCAGGATTCCTTTTTGACAGTGACAATTTCAAACATCTCCCTCATATATGGCCATCTAATCCATTACGTAGATTTTCTTTTAATGTATTATTCTGCTTGTTCAAAAATATTTGTTCAACCTTTCTTATTTTAGCATTTCTTTCTAACTTTTTCTTTAAAAGTCTTAAAGTTTTTTCCCCCAAAGAAATAGTAAACTTTTTTTGTAACATTTTTTTGTAACTTTTTGTAAACGTTTTTCTTAATTTTTATTTTTAATTTTTTTACTTTTTAGTAAAGAGTTTTTCCAATACCAGAAAAATATACAAAAGTATTTGTACCTCGTTACTTCCCATCTCTGCATTTCAATGATGTAGTTATCCAAGTAGCATGTACAGGTATACTCATCTATTGAATCTTCCTACCCAAAGACAAATCTGTCATGAGTGAAATGGAAACCAACGTGACGAGCTGTGGGAACCAGTCCTCCACTGGAAATATCTGCACCGGCTTCACCACCATCCAACAGGTACAGAACCACCACCTTAATCCAACAGGTACAGAACCACCACCTTAATCCAACAGGTACAGAACCACCACCTTAATCCAACAGGTACAGAACCACCACCTTAATCCAACAGGTACAGAACCACCACCTTAATCCAACAGGTACAGAACCACCACCTTAGCTGAGAGACACCGGCTTCAGTGTGTGCATGTGAACAACAGTGATTTATCCTTATGTAACCGAAGTGAATGGTGAAACTTACTCGTGAGGTATGTAATGGGCCACCCACGTCAATGAAGAGCTAGCTTTTCTTTGGCGTAGTTGGTAGTGGTGGTGCTTGGGAAGCCAGAGGTGGCAAGTTCGACTCCAGGTGGGAGCGATCTCCCGGTGTGGGAGTGAACATTGGCCAGATACCTCTGACGGAGCTTGCAAGACCACGTCCGTTGCATACCAGTTATACTTACACCGTTATCCATTCAACCATCTACCTACCTACCCACCTACCTACCCACCTGTCTGGGATAAAGGCGGCTTATTGTAAAGTGGTGCAGTGTTTCCTAAAGCCAACCTGTTGCTGTGTTCACAGGGAGACCAGGGAGGCCCATTGATGTGCCAGTCCGGCTCTTCCTGGTTCCACGCTGGACTGATCACTACTCATGACAGCAGATCAACACGTGCTGAGAACATACAGACGTTTATCAAGACCTCCGTGTTTGGGGCCTTCCTGAAGGAGACAGTGGGCGATATGCCCTCCCCGGCCACCGTCGCTCCCGCCGTGGGAAAGGCAGCCCACATCGTCCTCCCCCTCTTCTTCTCTCTCTCTCTCCCCATTCTCTCCATCTTCCTGCTCTCTGGTTGATAGTTCTCTCTCTCCATTCTCTTTATCCTCCTGCTTTCTGGGTGATGGTTCTTCTAAACAGCCATCCGTTGGAACAAGGTTACTGCACTGAAGTTGGAAATTCACCATTTGTGACCTTTGACACCAGAGAGATTTGATCTGGTTGTTTACATTTGTTCTACCAAAGACAAACATGAGCACCTTTAACAGTTTGACGATATGAAGGAAACTAAGATTGTTGTAGCATGTGCTAGCTACAATCAACAAAAGGAAATCAATAGAAATGTTGTATTTACTAATGTTGCCTTAAGATACTGTATGAACATAAAATGAAGTCAAGTCACTGATGTGTGCAACCTCAAATGAAGATATTCTCAGTGGATAAATGTTATCGTATGCATATTGTTGAGTATTTGAAAGAATATTAAATGTGTAAATAAATATTAATGACACAGCATTAAAATTGATGTTGTTATGTCATTTCTACAAATATATTGTATTATAATGAACAAATTCAGAAAATGAAATGACAAATTCTTCTTTCTCAATTTTGCGTAGATTTTTGTGTTGCGACCCGGAAGTTGCTTTCACGTCACATTCAGGATGTCAGCAGAGTGCGATTTGTATGGAAGCAAAATCAGTGACATAATGTTTTTAATTTTAAAAGGTATTGAATACTTAATATTTAAATGTAAACAACACCGAATTCACATGAATATAGTCTTATTTCAATGTTTTAAAAATATATAGTTTAAAAAACTTGAGACTAAAGATTTAGAGCCGAAAAAATTGAGCCGAAAAAAATTGAGCCGAAAAAAATCCGATGGCAACATCCGGGATACCAAGGATAGTTAGAGCAATCGAGCAATAAAGACAACGCATGATGACTACCGGGGAAAACAACCATGCTTGGGTGACAGCTCGTTAAATAGTATGATATGGGTGGTATCAAAGCCTTGGACTTTGAATCAATGTTTGGGACCTTTAAGATTAACTGGTTGAAAACATATCTATCACAACCAGATTATACGTGGTTTCACATACCTACTATTTTATAGGAGGGCTTGCTTTTTTTTGCAGATATTCACCCATAACTTTTCTCTCCATGGATCCACCTTATGCAACAATAGGGTAATTGTAATCAAAAGGAAATTATTGTTTAAATATGATCGGTATGAAAAGGCATTGTGTTTGTGAATGATGTTATAGATGCTAATGGTAACTTTTTGGAATATAAAGCTTTCTTATATATATATATACAGGGCTCGAAATAAACTTTTTGGCTTACCAGCCAAAATGGCTGGTAGATGAAAAAAATACCAGCCAATAATATTTTTTACCGGCCAAAATTAAACCTGGCATTTCAGACGTACTCTGATATTGTTTGACATAAACAACCTTATGATGTCATTATTAGACTGTTATTACAATGTTACTACACTGTTATTACAATGTTATTACACTGTTATCACACTGTTATTACACTGTTATTACAATGTTACTACACTGTTATTACACTGTTACTACACTGTTATTACAATGTTATTACACTGTTATTACACTGTTACTACACTGTTATTACAATGTTATTACAATGTTATTACACTGTTATTACACTGTTACTACACTGTTATTACAATGTTATTACAATGTTATTACATGTTATTACACTGTTATTACACTGTTATTACACTGTTATTACACTGTTACTACACTGTTACTACAATGTTATTACACTGTTATCACACTGTTATTACACGGTTATTACATGTTATTACACTGTTATTACACTGTTATTACAATGTTATTACAATGTTATTACACTATATATATACTATAGGCCTATATATATATTAGACAAATATAATTAAAACTGTACTTATATAGAATACAACAAGATCTGTAAAGCAATACACCTTTATTACAGTTAGTTCAAAGCACATTGTTATATGCAAGAATAAGACCCTTACCAATTTTAGTTATTAATGATTGTACTTTATTTGACAGTAAATGTAATAATAAATATTTGAGTGACGCTTTTAAATCAAAAACATTTTGGATTATAACAGAGAATTGTGTGTACAGGTTCCGAATATGGTTGCATTGTCCATAGAAAAAAACATTTTAAATTCCTTAAATGGCCCATTTCCCCAAAAGTCCAAGGGCCTCACTTTACAATTATTTATAAAATATATCCGGTCGCTAACTTTCTCAGAAAAAGATTCAAATTTGATGTAGACCTTTTAGTGATGTGTATTTTGTGAGGTAGCTGATGAGACACTGGAACCATGCTTCGGTGAATCTGAAATTTTGCATTGAGGCTCGATTACTCGATTACTCGAGACTCATTTCAAAACTAAAATCCGTTGGCCGCAAAGTACACGGACCGGGAACTTACCAGTGTAGAAGATAAAACTTGCATTTTGAGTCAAAATGTCAGATACTGGAAGCTCCTAATCATTTATGTTGATAGTCATTAATAAGGGTGAGTGTATTTTTCCTAGCTAGGTTCTCATGCATACACACATTAATGATCACAACTATACATATGAAGAACCACAAAACGAGCGAAATAATGTCAACAACCAGTAAGTAACAACAGCCAGTAATGTTGCCCACACACTCCAGAAACAGCCAGTAACGTTGCCCACACACTCCAGAAACAGCCAGTAACGTTGCCCACACACTCCAGAAACAGCCAGTAACGTTGCCCACACACTCCAGAAACAGCCAGTAACATTGCCCACACACTCCAGAAACAGCCAGTAACGTTGCCCACACACTCCAGAAACAGCCAGTAACATTGCCCACACACCCCAGAAACATTACTGCACCTCTCAGCCAGTCTTGCAACACTCAACATAGATAAAGTCCAGTTTTCCTAAATTACTCAAGCAGAGAACAGGCATGATAGCACTTCCTGCTGACATGAGGATGGACATTGGAAAAACCACTCTGCATATGAACTCATGGCATGGATTGGAATAACGTTTCGTAAAGAAAATGCTAACACTGGAGGAAGGTAGACGATGACCGTCATGACCAGGCTGTTGATGATGATCTGAAGAGCCTTCTTCTTCTGGGGGTGGAGGTCTCGTCCTGCAGGGTCAGAACTCTTCAGAGCCCGGAGGATGAAGAAGTCACAGACCCCTATGGTGGGCAGGGTGATGAAATACGGTACAAGAGGGAAGTAACTATATAAAGAACCTTTAACAGTAATGAATATAATCCCATAAACCACAGTGACAGCCCATACAAAGATGGACATCAGAACCCTGGAGGTCAGACCCTTCCTGACTCTGTACATGAGTGGATGAACCACAGCCAGGTAGCAGTCCAGACAGATACAGGTCATGAAGAGAGGTCGTCCACTCAAACTCAAAGCATAGAGGAAGTTAATAAAGGTTTCAACAGTCCAGTTGTGCCAAAAGAGATGGTTGCATACAGCGGTAGGCATGAATCCTAAGAAAACAGAGTCCATGACTGTGAGGTTCAGCATGAAGACGTCGTTGGGGGTGGTGGGGGTTCCTCTCCTGTGTTTCTGAAACAGCTCCCAGAGAACGGTGACACACGCAGGGAACCCAAACAGAGACAAGACTACACTGGAACAAGCCCAGAACACAACGCCCTCATACATGTCATTGCATGTTGTAAAATAATCTGTCTCCATGGAGTCGGTGGAGTTGAAGGTTGAATTCAGAAACTGAGAGGTCATGTTGAGCAGCATAACTGATCAGTGATGATCCATCTACAATCCACAAATGCTGAATCTGAAAAGTTGAATCTACATTAGGAAAATACATTAATTAAGATCTACAATGCAAATAACAACACGGTTACAGAATACGACTATTTGTGGAATGCGTGTTTCTCATTCAGTGCGTCTTCTGTTAAAATCAGAGAACTGACCTCTGGGTGATGAGAGGGTGTCTCGTTGAGTTCCAGACTCCGTCTCTGAGTGCTCAGGTGAGGCTGGACGGCTGTAAGAGAACTCAGATCACATGACACACCTGCTGATACAGTCTGACGGTGCAGCTACACAGGTGTGGAGAATCATACACAGGCACCCAGACCTGACCTTTCATTTGAGGAGACGTTGGTGTTGGTGAATATTTTACCATAAAACATCATGCTTCCAAATATAATCGGCATACTACTACTATGAAGTGTTCTTATACCGTGGTCTTGGATAGAGGAGTGTGCTATTATTTTCTGATAATGGACCTACTCAGTAGTTCCAATGAAACTGTCTGTCAACAGTTCTAAATCAATCCGCTGGCTACATAGTCTGAGCCTGTTTCTAAAATGAGTAACCATAGCAACTGGGATGCAGTCAAAACCTCTGTTTAGAGTTATTAAAACACTTTAACAAACTAAAATCAAATGACAACAATAAGTGACTTTAAGGTTCTTTTAACTTATTTGGATATTAATTAAGAAATTCTGACGAAAAACTATGGCAAGTGACCATGGTATAAGTGGGATAATGCCCTTCGAGGCATCCATTATCATAAAATAATGCCTCTGCTCCACTGCACGTTGGACGGATCACGTCTCCTCTGCACGTTGGACGGATCAGCCTCCACTGCACGTTGGACGGATCAGGCCTCCACTGCACGTTGGACGGATCAGGCCTCCACTGCACGTTGGACGGATCACGTCTCCACTGCACGTTGGACGGATCACGTCTCCTCCTCTGCACGTTGGACGGATCAGGCCTCCACTGCACGTTGGACGGATCACGCCTCCACTGCACGTTGGACGGATCACGCCTCCGCATCGTCCCTTATCACGTCATCAGGCTTTATCCCTTATACACACAAAACAATTGTTGTTTCACTTGAAGATGACCTATTTTGCAATAGCTTATGTAAATATGGTTAATGATGCAGTAAAAGGGCAGGGATGCATTTCCATGTCTGTGTTGATGTTGATCCTCTCTTCACCCTGCCAGGCTTCACTTCACCCAAAACACCAGAAGTCTAAATCTAGATGTAGATCATTCACTCAAGGCTTCACTCCATGCAAACCCAACACACCAGAAGTCTAAATCTAGATGTAGATCATTCACTCAAAATGACAAACGTGTAAACTGATATCTGAGTTACTCTAATATAACATTATATAATATCCACTATGTAGATAAAACGCTGCCACACAAGGAGAGGTCGTCCACAGCAGTTAAAACTCTGGAGGATGTGGGTATTGTTCAACACAGGGACACTTCTCCAGACAAAATAGTTAATAAAAGAGGGATGAGTCCATGACTGTGAGGTTCAGCATGAAGACATTGTTAGGGGTGGTGGGGGTTCCTCTCCTGTGTCTCTGAAACAGCTCCCAGAGAACGGTGACACACGCAGAGAACCCAAACAGAAATGAGTCTGTGTTTGAAACAGACCAGACCACTACAACACTCAACAGAAGGTCC
Organism: Mallotus villosus; assembly: GCA_903064625.1. Lineage (NCBI taxonomy): Eukaryota > Metazoa > Chordata > Actinopteri > Osmeriformes > Salangidae > Mallotus > Mallotus villosus. Next base: position 287,837 of record CAEFZP010002337.1, on the reverse strand, counting down.
TGACAGAGGATCGAGTTCGTCAGTTGAGTTGCTGCTTAAATAGTTGCTTCAGTTCGGAGGATCTTAGGGCCTGCATCTTTTAAAAGTAACAAAGGAAAAAAATGAGATGATGTTAGTTTTTTATTCATTTAATATATTGCATAATAATAAAGAAATGTATTAATCGTTATCCAGTTAAATTAGTGATTTATTAGCAAGGGGGTTTAACACTTTTGTAAGGCACTGCACCCCTCAAGTTCTGATACTAGAATCGCCCCTGGTGCAGCTTAGATAAGTATAGTTAATGATGCATTAAAACTGATGCCCATGCTGAGATGAATTTACATGAGAGCTGGTGAGATCGTGATCTCCACTGGAGCGTGACAAGTAGGCTACTGGTTATTGCTTAGTCGTTAGAGCATTTGCATGCAGATCAATAGGTCACAGGTTCACATCCCACCTTACTTTGGGCAAAAACAAACACCGCAAGCCACTTCCCGATATGAGTCTGCAGGTTGGGATGTCTGTAAACCAGCACCCAGTCGAACAAAGAACAAATATTCGTCTGTTTTCATATGGTCGTTGTAGACTACTAAATAAGACTTCATTATGTTGTTCAGGATCATTGTTTAACGAGGAGGGTTTGAATGAAGTCCTGGCCCTTAACTGGGCCAGATTAATACATGTAACTGCCACATTAATACATGTATTATGTGTATATTTGTTATATACTGGCCTGATGTAAACAAAAAAAAGAATTGTAAAAAGTTTTACTACAAAAAAAAAGGTTTAAAAATAAACGTTGTGACACAAAGTTGTGTTGTATGTTTTTTTTTACTTTCGGAAACAATTTTTTTTTAAACTTTTTGGTTCATGTTGTGTTTCAAAAGGTTTCAAAAATATTTTGCCCAAAAGTTTTTTTCCCAAAATATGTGAAAGTTTCGAAAAAAAGTTTTGATGTAATGTGTGAATTTCACTGCTTGAGCAGTTAACGAGAGCGTACCAGGCGCTCACTTTATGGAAGCAAATCAGTGCCATAATGTTTTAGAATTTTAAAAGGAATCGAATACTTAATATTGAAATTTAAACAACACTGAATTCTCATCTGAATTTGTAAAATATATTATATTAATATATATGTAAAATAAAATTCAGGTTGCTCAAATTCAACCATGAAAAATTAAACCATAAAACATTAAACCATAAAAATGTAACCATAAAAAATTTTACCATAAAAAAATTAACCATAAAATGTCACCATAAAAAATTCTACCATAAAAAATTCGACCCTATCAAATTCGAGCCGAACATTTTCCAACTGAAAAAATTCGAGCCTAAACATTTTTAGCCTATAAAATTCGACCCTCAAAAATTCAAGCTTAAAAAATTACGATTTTTAACATCCGGGGTATCAAGGAGCAATCGAGTATCCTGAGCAGCTCCAATCCAGGGGCCTGAGGAGAGAGTTCCGGTTTAGAGGGGCCTGAAGAAGGGAGCGCTGCAGCTGCAGAATTTTGTTTATGGTTGAACTTTTTATGGTTGAATATTTTACGGTTGAATTTTTTATGGTTGAATTGTTTATGGTTGAATTTTTTATGGTTGAATTTTTTATGGTTGAATTTTTTATGGTTGAATTTTTTAAGATCGAATTTTTTATGCTCGAATTTGAGCAACCTGAATTTCATTTTACATTGAAATATATTCAGTTGAGAATTCAGTGTTGTTTAAATTTCAATATTAAGTATTCAATGCCTTTTAAAATTCAAAACATTATGGCACTGATTTGCTTCCATAGGAAATTTGCATTGGATACATTCTACCTGTCCTTGATGTTAAAAATCTGAATTTTTGAAGCTCGAAATTTTTCGGGTCGAATTTGATGCTCGAATTTTATAGACTCGATTTTTTTGGGCTCGATTTTTTTCAGCTGGAAAATTATCTTCATTTGATAAGATCAAAAAAAATGGCTCGAATTTGAGCAACCTGAATTTTATTTTACATTGAAATATATTCAGATGAGAATTCAGTGTTATTTAAATTTCAATATTAAGTATTCGATGCCTTTTAAAATTCGAAACATTATGGCACTGATTTGCTTCCATAGATGTATACATAGACATAATATAGATACAACACTCTATATTATGTCTATGGATTTATGCTTTAATGTATTTGGTGCTTCGTCTCTGTCCAATCAGAGGCGAGACACCGGAAGCCAGCCTGCCTGACTCTCCGTGAGTGCTTGACACTGTATCAGCTCTACTCACATTACTGCTAGTTCGCTACATGGTAACTTTAAATCGCAACGAATATATAACGTGCAGTTTATACTTTCAACAGACTAACTCGTGTTGTGTATCTGTCTATATATTAGGTAATCGTAGTACGTTGCACTTGTCTTGACTTGCAGCTAGTGAGACTGTAGATTGCTGGCTAGCTAGTCAGTCTGCTAGCCAGCTTGGTTTGTCTCGTTGACATTTGAAGTTAGTTAGCTAGCTTTCCCATGTGTGAAGCACTGTCCTCGCTAGCCTAGACTACCTTACCACTGCTTAGCTTGGTGTTGAAGAACTGCTCAGGGAAGCCAACATAGTTAGCAGTTTTGGCTTGGCTAGCCATCCACGGTACAGCAAACACATGAAGTTAGCGAGCCAAGACAGCATGGGGAAATCTCAGTCGTTAAAACATTTAACTGCAGATCATGAAGTCGCAGGTTCAAATTCCCTCTAATACTTAACTTTGGATAAAATAACCTCCTCAATTAATTGTATACATACAGTAATGTCACAGCCTGATTCAAACCTGCAATGTTTGTTGTTTTCCTTTTACACAGGAACACACCCATGTTGTGCAGGAGTGTTGTTTTGAGAGCACTACCACTGACCTGCTATAGGGGCTGCTACAGGAACACCCTCCTCTCTCCCCCTCTCACACACTTCTCTCCCCCTCTCACCTCCCTCACTCCCTCTCTGTCACCCCCATCCTCCCTCTCAAACACCAGCAGCTGTAGGACTCCTCTCTCTCCTCCTCACCCCCCTCTCATCTCTCCCCCCTCCATCTCTCGCTCCTTCTCTCAGAACCCTCGTCCGACCGGCCCGATGGACCTACAGGAGGTTCTGAAGGTTCTAGAGCAGCTAGCTCCCCTGTCATTGGCTGAGTCATGGGACAACGTAGGCCTGTTGGTCGAGCCCAGCAAGTCTCGGCCTATTAGAACCATTCTGTTGACCAATGATCTGACAGAGCCTGTTATGGAGGAAGCGGAAGCCATGAAGTGTGACCTCATCGTCTCCTATCACCCTCCGCTGTTTCGGCCAATCAAACGTCTGGTGCAGGGAGATTGGAAGCAGCGATTGGCTGTGCGGGCGGTGGAGGCGGGTATGGCGGTGTTCTCTCCCCACACCTCGTGGGACAGCGTGGACGGAGGAGTGAACGACTGGCTGGTGGAAGGACTGGGTGAGGAGAGACAGGCTGGTGGGAGGACTGGGTGAGGAAAGACAGGCTGGTGGGAAGACTGGGTGAGGAGAGACAGGCTGGTGGGAGGACTGGGTGAGGAGAGACAGGGTGGTGGGAGGACTGGGTGAGGAGAGACAGGCTGGTGGGAGGACTGGGTGAGGAGAGACAGGCTGGTGGGAGGACTGGGTGAGGAGAGACAGGCTGGTGGGAGGACTGGGTGAGGAGAGACAGGCTAGTGGGAGGACTGGGTGAGGAGAGACAGGGTGGTGGGAGGACTGGGTGAGGAGAGACAGGCTGGTGGGAGGACTGGGTGAGGAGAGACAGGCTGGTGGGAGGACTGGGTGAGGAGAGACAGGCTGGTGGGAGGACTGGGTGAGGAGAGACAGGCTGGTGGGAGGACTGGGTGAGGAGAGACAGGCTAGTGGGAGGACTGGGTGAGGAGAGACAGGGTCTGGTTGCTTTCATCCAAAGCGACAAACAAATAGTGCCTGTAGAAAATCAAGGATCAGAAGTGAACCGGTCTGCTTCCTTCTCTGCCTGGTGTCTTCTTCAGGTAGTGGCCGGGTGTCGGTGCTGAGTCAAGCCCTCTCTAGCGCCCCCCAGAGACGCAGACTGGAGTTTGAGGCCAGCAGTGAGGAGGAGCTGAAGGCTCTGATGTCAGACCTGAAGCAGGGAGAGAGAGGAGCTCTCCTACAACACTCAGTCACAAGGTACTTCACCATGACAGGCTGGTGTGTGTGTGTGTCTGGTGTGTGTGTGTGTTGTTCATGTACATTGTTCACCTGTGCAGTTTGGAGACTGGGGGCTACCGAGTGTGTCTGAGCTGCCCTGACTCCGAGCTGCCCCCTGCTGTTCAGACGCTGCTACGACACCCTGGTCCCAGCCAGTCACTCAGCATCCTGCAAACACAAAAGGTAGAACAGGTCAAATTCTGTCTGTCTCTCTCCCCCCCTCCCTCAGATCTCACCACCTGTCTGTCTCTCTACCCCCCTCCCTCAGATCTCACCACCTGTCTGTCTCTCTACCCCCCTCCCTCAGATCTCACTACCTGTCTGTCTCTCTACCCCCCTCCCTCAGATCTCACCACCTGTCTGTCTCTCTACCCCCCTCCCTCAGATCTCACCACCTGTCTGTCTCTCTACCCCCCCTCCCTCAGATCTCACCACCTGTCTGTCTCTCTACCCCCCTCCCTCAGATCTCACCACCTGTCTGTCTCTCTACCCCCCTCCCTCAGATCTCACCACCTGTCTGTCTCTCTACCCCCCTCCCTCAGATCTCACCACCTGTCTGTCTCTCTACCCCCCTCCCTCAGATCTCACCACCTGTCTGTCTCTCTACCCCCCTCCCTCAGATCTCACTACCTGTCTGTCTCTCTACCCCCCTCCCTCAGATCTCACTACCTGTCTGTCTCTCTACCCCCCTCCCTCTGATCTCACCACCTGTCTGTCTCTCTAACCCCCCCTCCCTCAGATCTCACTACCTGTCTGTCTCTCTACCCCCCTCCCTCAGATCTCACCACCTGTCTGTCTCTCTACCCCCCTCCCTCAGATCTCACCACCTGTCTGTCCTCTCTACCCCCCTCCCTCAGATCTCACCACCTGTCTGTCTGTCTACCCCCCTCCCTCAGATCTCACCACCTGTCTGTCTCTCAACCCCCCCTCCCTCAGATCTCACTACCTGTCTGTCTCTCTACCCCCCTCCCTCAGATCTCACCACCTGTCTGTCTCTCTACCCCCCTCCCTCAGATCTCACCACCTGTCTGTCTCTCTACCCCCCCCCCTCCCTCAGATCTCACCACCTGTCTGTCTCTCTACCCCCCCTCCCTCAGATTTCACCACCTGTCTGTCTCTCTACCCACCCCCCCTCCCTCAGATCTCACCACCTGTCTGTCTCTCTACCCCCCTCCCTCAGATCTCACCACCTGTCTGTCTCTCTACCCCCCCTCCCTCAGATCTCACCACCTGTCTGTCTCTCTACCCCCCTCCCTCAGATCTCACCACCTGTCTGTCTCTCTACCCCCCTCCCTCAGATCTCACTACCTGTCTGTCTCTCTACCCCCCTCCCTCAGATCTTACCACCTGTCTGTCTCTCCAGCCTCCCTCAGATCTCACCACCTGTCTGTCTCTAACCTCTACCTGTCTGTCTCTCCAGCCTCCTCTTCCGGGCCGTGGCGGCGGACGACTCTGTGTTTTGGATCAGCCGGTAACCGTGGCGACAGCTGTCCAGAAGATGAAGGTCCACCTGGGTCTGAGTCACCTACGTCTGGCGCTCGGAGCACAGAGACACCTGGGTGAGTTAGGGTTAGCGATGAGTTTGCACTGTTGGTGGAGTGTGTGGTGTGTTAGTGTGGTGTGTTATGGAGTGTGTGGTGTGTTATGGAGTGTGTGGTGTGTTAGTGTGGTGTGTTATGGAGTGTGTGGTGTGTTAGTGTGGTGTGTTATGGAGTGTGTGGTGTGTTAGTGTGGTGTGTTATGGAGTGTGTGGTGTGTTTAGTGTGGTGTGTTTGGAGTGTGTGGTGTGTTTAGTGTGGTGTGTTATGGAGTGTGTGGTGTGTTAGTGTGGTGTGTTCTGGAGTGTGTGGTGTGTTCGTGTGTTGTGTGGTGTGTTTCTGGCGTGTGTGGTGTGTTTCGTGTGGTTTGTTCTGGCGTGTGTGGTGTGTTCGTGTGGTGTGTTCTGGAGTGTGTTGTGTGTTAGTGTGGTGTGTTATGGAGTGTGTTGTGTGTTTCAGAGTCCATGGTGTCCACTGCAGCAGTGTGTGCTGGGTCAGGAGCATCAGTGTTAGATGGAGTCAGAGCAGACCTCTACGTCACAGGTACACACACACACACACACACAGAGGTACACACTCACAGGTACACACACTCACAGGTACACACACACACAGAGGTACACACTCACAGGTACACACACACACACACACAGAGGTACACACTCACAGGTACACACACACACACACACAGAGGTACACACTCACAGGTACACACACACACAGAGGTACACACTCACAGGTACACACCTACTCAACCCCTTGTAAACACACATCCTTGATTCTTATCTGTTGGCCTGTCCGTCCATCTCCTAGGTGAAATGTCCCATCATGAAGTCTTGGATGCGGTCGCCAAGGGAACCTGCGTCATCCTCAGTGACCATAGCAACAGTGAGCGTGGTTTCCTGGCGGTGTTCAAGGAGAGGCTGGCAGTGCGCCTTACCGATTCTGTTACCGTGGTGACGTCCCGGGCCGACAGAGACCCACTGGAGGTGGTCTGAAGCCGCCCGCCTGCCGTTACCATGACTTCAATGGTTGTTGTCAACGGCGATGACGACGCGAGAGATAATTCAACGACTGTGAGGATTGACGCAGTCTGATACGATGTCTGTCTGTCTGATACGATGTCTGTCTGTCTGATACGATATGTCTGTCTGATACGATATGTCTGTCTGCTTTTCAATAAAGTTTCCCAAGTACCAACATCTCGAGATGAAAAAGACTGATTGTATGTTAGTATATCAAATGTTATACAGTATTATGAGGTAGAACAATCCTGCATCTAGAGTCTAGTAGAGTGCTTCAAACTGATCAATCCAGCACACACACACACACACACACACACAGTCTACTCCGGACCCCTGCAAGCTAGAGAGCATTTAGCACCTACGTGACAGAACAGGGGGTTGTGGTAGTAGAGACAGAACCACACATTCACCCCACGCCCCCAGCCTCAGCCCCCAGCCTCACCCCTCATCCCCCCAGCCTCAGCCCCCAGCCTCACCCCTCAGCCCCCAGTCTCAGCCCTCAGCCCCCCAGCCCTCACCCCTCAGCCCCCAGCCTCAGCCCCCAGCCTCACCCCTCAGCCCCCAGTCCTCAGCCCTCAGCCCCCAGCCTCACCCCTCAGCCCCCAGCCTCAGCCCCCAGCCTCACCCCTCAGCCCCCAGCCTCACCCCTCAGCCCCCAGCCTCAGCCCCCAGCCTCACCCCTCAGCCCCCAGCCTCACCCCCCAGTCCTCACCCCCCCAGTCTCACCCCCCAGCCCTCACCCCCCCATCCTCACCCCCCCCAGCCTCAGCCCCCAGCCTCACCCCCCAGCCTCAGCCCCCAGTCTCACCCCCCAGTCTCACCCCCCAGCCTCACCCCCCCAGCCTCACCCCCAGCCTCACCCCCCAGCCTCAGCCCCCAGCCTCCACCTCAGTCCACAGCTCATGATGGAGTCTGCTGGACCGAGGCGTCTGCCACACCTGTCAGCCAATAAAACATTAACAGCCGTCACCCCCCCCTCACCCCCCCCCGCCATCCTCATCCCAATGGATCATCTAGGTACCAACCTTCCCCCCTCCCTTCCCCCCTCCCCCTCCTCACACCTCCACTTCCCCTTCAGTCCTCTGGATGTCTTTCATCCCACTCTCCCTCCCCCCTCCCTCCCCCCTCTCTCCTTCCCTCTGCAAATGGAAAAAGTAAACAACAACTAGAACAACAGTCTCTCTTCTCTCCGACTCTCTCTCTCCCACTCTCTCTCTCCCACTCTCTCTCTCTCTCTCTCCCCTCTCTCTCTCTCTCTCTCTCTCCTCTCCCTCTCTCTCTCTCTCTCTCTCCCTCTCTCTCCTCTCTCTCTCTCTCTCTCTCTCTCTCTCTCTCTCTCCCATCCTGATGTCATCAGTCTTCTGGGAGGAGGAGTTGTTGTTTCATGATGACCATGAGCTTACTACATGCATGGATATTCTATACACTCAATTATCTATGTAGCACTTTTCATAGGGGATGTTTATTAATACACTGATGTGTTTAGCCTCTCTATCATCCCTCAATCGTATAACATAGAAAACATCGAAATACCTTTTCACATCCCCCAGCGACGGATTTTCACCTGTTTGAAACACTGCACAGTAATATGTCATATCATAGTTAAGATCATACTGTTGCATCATGTCTGGTAGCTGAGATGTTACTTTACACTGTGTCTGGTAGCTGAGATGTTACTTTACACTGTGTCTGGTAGCTGAGATGTTACTTTACACTGTGTCTGGTAGCTGAGATGTTACTTTACACTGTGTCTGGTAGCTGAGATGTTACTTTACACGGTGTCTGGTAGCTGAGATGTTACTGTACACGGTGTCTGGTAAATACAGACCGTTCCTTGACACTGATCACCAAACTGTTAGTACTCTGCACTACTGACCCTTGATCTGCTGTACACTATGTGTATGTGGCTTTCAATAAAAACATCAGCTAAATGATTCAAATGTATTATCTTATGTAAAGACTAATGCCTAGTTGAGTGTAGTTGTAGAATACAGAATATCTTGTCAGTGTGTGTTTCTCTGAAGGTTCTACAAGCATTCTGTAGGTTCTAGAAGCATACTGAAGGTTCTAGAAGCATACTGAAGGTTCTAGAAGCTTACTGAAGGTTCTAGAAGCGTTTGTTTCCTTAGTGACCAAACTGCCGGCCCCAGGGCCAAACTGTGTCCCTGTCCTCCACCTGCAGACGACCTCTGACCTCCTGCTGGGAGACACGCCCCCTCAAACACCCACAGGAGCTGCTGGGCCCCTAGGAACAGGTGTGTGTGTGTGTGTGTGGATGAGGACCCTGCAGGATGCTTGTAATGTTAAGAGGGTTTAGTGTTTTTTCTGAGTGAATGACCAGGAGACAACAGGCCTGAACCTTACACACACACCACACACACACACACACACACACAGGCCTGAATCTCCTGGTCGTAAAGTGCTGAACATGCAGACTGGGAGGATGATGCTTTCAATCGAACGCCCTGAAGTTCTGTCTGCAGAATGTCTGAGGTTCTTAGTCTCTCTACAAACACATCTGAGGTTCTAGAACGTGGATCTGTTCTCTGTACTCAGAACTAGATGATATAATCTCATGTTAACGCAGGATTAAAAGAGATATTCTATTTGGGCCACTCAAATCCTGTGGAACAGTTCCTCTATGGAACTAATGAAAATGCTAAACGTTGCTCACATACCAGGCAGAGGTGATGAGGGAGAGGGGGAGGAGAGGGGGAGGGGGGAGAGGGGGAGGGCAGGGTGGGCATGTGGAGAGGTAAATGGAGGGAGTGTGAAAGTTGGGCCATTTGGCCTGATGTGTGAACACCTATATAACACAGACACACACGGCACCGACAGGGCATTTGAAGAAAACGACCGACAGACAAAGAGAGATAAGGCAAAAAGAAGAGAAAATAAGAAATCAGAAATAAAAGAAGAGAGATATTATCGAGGGATTTGGAGAGAGAGGAGTCTTCACTGAGAGACACCAGCAGTACTGCAGGAGGAGTGGAGAGACCTGTGGACCATAGAGAGAGGAGAGAGGAGAGAGAGAAGCATGTTGAGTGTGGAGACCTACCCCAGCTTGGCTCTGGGAACACAGAGACACAGAGACTGCTTCTACAGAGGTGAGTGTGTGTGTCTGTGTGTGTGTGTCTGCATGGCTATACTTTGTCATTATGTGTGTGTGTTAAGAAGGTGCATGTTTGGTCTGCTTATGAAAGAGAAGTAGTGGGCTCCTTGTTCTCTGTCTCTCTGTGTCTATCTCTCTCTGTCTGTCTCTCTTCCTCTCTCTCTGTCTCTCTCTCTCTCTGTGTCTCTCTCTCTGTCTCTCTCCCTCTCTGTGTCTCTCTCTCTCTGTCTGTCTCTTCCTCTCTCTCTGTCTCTCTCCCTCTATGTGTGTCCCTCTCTCTCTCTCTCTCCCTCTCTGTTTCCTGGGTTAAACATATCTGTAATCACACTGTTTTTTTGTTGCAGCAAACCGTCCTGATAAACACAGGCCGTGACTGTTCCTTAACTCTGGCCACCAGAATACTGTTAGAACTGTGTATGGTTACAAAACGTTGAACGTTACTGACCGCCGTCTCTCTGCCTTCTCCCAGAGCGTGAGGCTCCGCCCCACATTCCTCTGTGCCCCGCCCCCTGTGACATGGCTGCCAGGGCCACGCCCCCAGCCTGCTGGCCCCACCCCCAGTCCCCAGCCAACCAATCAGCATGCCCCAGACCACATCAAGATGGAGCTGGAAAACGCATCGCTATGGAAACAATTCAGCTCCGTCGGCACAGAGATGATCATCACCAAAAAGGGCAGGTGAGTCCGTTCCCAGGGCAACGCTGGCACAACATTTGAACCTTGACCTTCAGACCTAGTTCACATCTACCCAGGTCAACCATTCCTGAGTCTGACTACAGTTACAAATGTAGTCCAGCTTGTAATATTGGAACTCTGTTTCTCTGCACGTCTAATTCTGCTGTGTTGTTCTCCTCCCTCCCCCCTCCCTCCTCCCCTCCTCCCCCCTCCCCTCCCCTCCTTCCCCCCTCCCTCCTCCCCTCCTCCCCCCTCCCCTCCCCTCCCCTCCCCTCCCCTCCCCTCCCCTCCCCTCCCCTCCCCTCCCCTCCCCTCCCCTCCCCTCCCTCCCCTCCCCTCCCCTCCCCCTCCCCTCCCCTCCCCTCCCCTCCCCTCCCGTCCCCTCCCCTCCCCTCCCCCCCTTCACCTCCCTCCTCCCCCTCCCCCCTCCCTACTCCCCTCCTCCCCCCTCCCTACTCCCCCTCCTCCCCCCCTCACCTCACTCTCCTCCCCTCCTCCCCCCTCACCCTCACCTCCCCTCCCCCTCTCCCCCTCCTCCCCCCTCCCCTCCCCCCCTCCCTCCTCCCTCCTCCCCCCTCCGCCCCCCCCTCCCCCTCCCCCCTCCTCCCCTCCCTCCTCCCTCCCTCCTCCCTCCTCCCTCCCCCTCCCCCTCCTCCTCCCCCCCCCCTCCCTCCCTCCTCCCCCTCCCTCCTCCCCTCCTCCCCTCCTCCTCCTCCCCCCTCCCCTCCCCTCCCCTCCCCTCCCTCCTCCCCCAGACGGATGTTCCCCCCAGCTGAGGGTGAGGCTCTCGGGTCTGAACCCCTCCCTGCGCTACATCCTCCTCCTGGACATCGTGCCGCTGGACAGCTCGCGCTATCGTTTCCAGGGCGACAGCTGGCAGGTGGTGGGCGGGGCTGAGGCTCGGCTGCCAGACCGCGTGTTCATCCACCCCGACTCCCCCGCCTCGGGCGCTCACTGGCAGAGCAAGACGGTGTCCTTCCACAACACCAAGCTGACCAATAACACGCTGGACGCCCACGGCCACGTGAGGGCCTGACTGGACACGCCACGGGAGAATTATGGAGAAGAAAATACAAATATATGTTCATCTATCCCCTCTCCTCCTCTCCCTCCAGATCATCCTCCACTCGCTGCATCGCTACCAGCCGCGGGTCCACGTGGTGGAGGCCAGAGACATGCAGAGCTGGGCCGGGGGGCAACGCTCCTTCCTGTTCCCAGAGACACACTTCCTCACTGTCACCGCCTACCAGAACCACAAGGTGAGTGTGTGTGTTATACGGTATGTGTGTTATATGTGTGTGAGTGTTATATGTGTGTGGGTGTTATATGTGTGTGAGTGTTATATGTGTGTGAGTGTTATATGTGTGTGAGTGTATGTGTTAGATGTGTGTGAGTGTGTGTGGCATACGGTATGTGTGTTATATGTGTGTGAGTGTGTGTGTTATGTGTGTGAGTGTGTGTGTTATGTGTGTGAGTGTGTGTGGGAGAGCTCTGCCTTACTCCATCCTAACATGTGTTACTGATGCTGTATCCTCCAATCACATCACTGCCTGTGTGTTACTGATGCTCTATCCTCCAATCAGATCACTGAGCTGAAAATCAACTCCAACCCTTTTGCCAAAGGATTCAGACAGGATGGCATGAACAACAAGAGGTAATACACACACACACACACAGACACACACGCCCACACACCCTCACACTCACACACACCCTCACACCCTCACACCCACACACCACCCCTCACACACTCTCACACACACACACCCTCACACCCCACACACACACCCCTCACACCCTCACACCCACACACACCCTCACACACCACACACACCCCTCACACACACACACACACCCGCACACACACACACACCCTCACCACACACACCCTCCACACACCCACACACCCACACACACCACACACCACCCACACACACACCCACACCCCACACACACACACACACACCACACACACACACACACACACACACACACACACACACACACCACACACACACACACACACACTCACACACACCCTCACACACACACACACCCTCACACACCCTCTCACACTGGTACACACCCACACACACACACACAACACACACACACCCTCACACACCCTCAACACCCTCACACCCTCACACACACACCCTCACCACCCTCACCACACCCTCACACACCCTCACACCCTCACGCCCTCACACACCCTCACACACACCCTCACACACCCTCACCACACCCTCACACACCCTCACACCACCCTCACACACCCTCACACACCCTCTCACACTGGTACACCCCCCCAGACTGATCCTGACTCTCTTTCTTCCAGGCAGAGAGACGCGAGGCAGAAACGCAAGCTGAGTCAGGTCAGCGACACGCAGGACGGAGAGTCAGCTGCCTCCCTCTCTACCTCAGTGAGCTGTAGCCCCTGTGACTCCACACAGACCCTGGCCTCTAACCCCCTAGACCTCCAGACCCTAGCCTCTCATCCCCCAGACCTCCAGACCCTAGCCTCTCACCCACCAGACCTCCAGACCATGGCCTCTAACCCCCCAGACCTCCAGACCCTAGCCTCTCACCCCCCAGACCTCCAGACCCTGGCCTCTCACCACCCAGATCTCCAGACCCTGGCCTCTCACCCCCCAGACCTCCAGACCCTGGCCTCTCACCACCCAGATCTCCAGACCCTGGCCGCCCTCCCCCTCCTCCCAAGCCCATCCTGTGGGTTCTCCTCCAATCAGATGTCCTTCCAGGAGACCCCAGACCCGCCCCTCCAACTGGGACACGCCTACGTCTCCTCCCAGATTGCTGACCTCACAGTGGACATGGTCAATGGGCAGCAAGATGCAACAGGAAGTGATCATCAGCCAAGTGACGGCATGATTGACAGGTGCGTGTGAGGGGTCAGAGTGGAAGGTTTCCTCTCTGCTGGGATTGATCTTCTGCTTCTAACATGTTCTCTTTTCCTCTGACACAGGTCCGGCAGCATCAGTGTTCCCCCGTACACCCAGACCTACCCAGACACCCAGCATGGTTCCATGTCCTTCTCATCCTCCTCTCTTCCCCAGCCCTCGTCCTCCTATCCCTCCCTCCCTCCCCCTGAACACTCCGACCCCTCCCTCTCTCACCCCTCCTCCCAAACCACGCCCTCATCCACCTCCGATTACCCCTCTCTACCCACCTCTGATTATCCCTCCATCCTCTCCTCCTCTCCCTCCCTCCCTCACACCTCCACCACCTCCCCCTTGCTCCACCAGACCAGCTTCACCTACCCTCCCCTCACTCCTCCCTCCTCCACCTCCTCCTCTCCCCAGCCGCTCCTCTCCTCCTCCTCCTATCACTCCCTGTCCCAGCAGGAACTGGTGACCCCTCACACTCCTCCCAACACCTCCTTCCCTCTCCTCCCTCCTCCCCCCTGTCCCTCCCTGCTGACCCCCCCCTCCCCAGACTCAGCAGGCAGACCCAGGACCCCCCCAGATCCCCTTCTCTTTCCCTGACCTCCCCCCCTCCCATACCAACCCCAACCAATCACAACCCCTGCAGATGTCTGCCCCCCTCCCCTCTCTCCCCTTCTCTCTCTCCGGTGCAGCATCTTATCCTTTTCCCTCCTTCCCTTCCTCCATCCCCAACTCCTTCTCCGTCCCAAACCCAATCCAGCTCCCTCCTCCCTCCTCCTTCTCCGTCCCAAACCCAATCCAGCTCCCTCCTCCCTCCTCCTTCCCCACCCCTCCTTACCAGCCCTCCTCCTCCCCTCACCTCCTTCCTTCCTCTCTCACAAACTACTCCCTCCCTCCCTCCGCTCACCCTCTGAACTCAGGTGCCACGCACTCCTCCTCCTACCCCCCCCGTAGCCCCCACGGAGATGGGCTCCTTCTCCCAGTTCCCCCCTGGCGCCCACTACCGCCCAGAGATGGTACTGCATCACCCAACCCTGCTGGAGACCTCTCTCTCCTCCTACCCCCCCCTCCTCCGGCCCCCCCACCCTGTACCCCCCCCTCCTCCGGCCCCCCCCACCCTGTACCCCCCCCTCCTCCGCCCCCCCCTGCCCTGTACCCCTCCTTCTCCTCCTACCCTCTGCGCTTGTACCAGGACCAGTGCCCCTCCTACTCTCTTCCTCTCAGGCATGTCTACAGGCAGCCGCAGCTTGGCCACGCCCACGCCCAGGGGTCCTACCTGGACATGAGTGGGCGGGCCATGTTCTGAGGGGGGCGGGGCTAAGGACCACAGACAGGAGCTGTGCTTTTGACTTTTCGTAGCGGCTGCAGCTGCCTTAACGACGTTGCACACAGGCTACATACACAATATTCTGCATCTCCGCATAACCGAGGTAACAGACAGCCAGACGGGTTGGTATCGCTGCTGTCGTCGTGTCTTCCGCTGCGCAGGAGAAGCTATGGAAGGATGAGTCCTGTATGACAGAAGCAGGACATCCTGGTGTTGTTGACCTGCTGACACACTCTGACTAGAGACAGGGAGTCAGGTGGCTTAGCGGTTAGGGAATCAGACTAGTAATCTGAAGGTTGCCAGTTCGTGCCAAATGTGCCAAATGAAGTTGTGTCTTTCACCCTACTTGCCTCGGGGGAATGTCTCTGTACTTACTGTCCCTGTACTTACTGTATGTCGTTCTAGATAAGAGCATCTGCTAAATGACTACATGTAAATGTAGAGACATGTTAGCTGTTTTAGACATACTCTGTATTGAGACATGTTAACCAAGTGTTAAGAGTTGCTTTCAGACTGATTAAAGGAGGATATTATGATGATGAAGCTTTACTAAAATGTATGTTGTTGTGATTTTACATACGAGTAGTAAATAGTTTTTATTTAATTGTTTAACAAAAAAAATCAACTGCATGAAGTTTTAGATGGAAATCATTTAAAGGGATATTATGTGTTTACGATACAATTAATAAAATGTGTCGATTCGACAATGTCTTTTGTATCTTCTATTTTCATTCCCATTCGATGAATAGTGTTTTTTCTACTCTACCTGTGTGAACAAACTGGTTAACTATCTTATCACACCACAACACGAATGAACAGATAACACCTGTGTCCCCATAAAACCTGCTAAAATGGTCCTTCATCTCTCTCTCCTCCCTTCCTCTCTCTCTCTCTCTCTCTCCCTTCCTCTCTTTCTCTCTATTTCTCTCTCTCCCTTCCTCTCTTTCTCTCTCTCTCTCTCTCTCTTTCTCTCTATTTCTCTCTCTCTCTCTCCCTTCTTCTCTCTCTCTCTCTGGTCAGTTTTAGGTTTTTGTCAGAACCAGTAATACTGTAAATATTTTTTGACCACTGGGGGCCAAAAGACCTTAGCCTTTACCATCAAATAATAAAAGTAATAAAAATATATATATTTTTAGAGAGATTTTAACAAAAAAAGTGTGTGGAGACCTGGAAGGGTTTGGTGAGTGTGAGGACACAAGTGACACCCAGGTGACACCCAGGTGACACACAGGTGACCTCCACATCACACACCCCTGATTCACACCTACGTCCGGTGAGGGAGGAACTGAAGTAGAAAAAGGCTACAAGCTAAACCAGATTTTTTTTATTCCTTTTTCAATTTCAAATACAACATTTAGGTAAAATGAAAGATTGTAGAAAAATCCCTTGGTGTGGAAATCAAGGCCAGACACAAGTGTATTGCTAAATAATCTATTCCTTGTATTTCTAAAGCTAATGTGTGTATTTAACTCTCTAACTGCCCCCCTCTCTACTCCAGCTACCCCTACACCAGCCCTGTTCCCAGCCCCCAACCCCTCAACCTCACCCCAAGCCTCAGCCCCCCTGACCCAGGCTTCATCCCTTGCCCCTTTGCCTCCAAGCGTCAGCACCAGCACCAGCCCTCCCCTCAGCCTCCCCGCCCCAGCCCTCCCCCTCCGCCCCCCAGCCTCAGCCCTCCCTCTCAGCCCCCCAGCCTCAGCCCTCCCTCTCAGCCCCAGCCCTCCCCCCCCGCCCTAGCCCTCCCCCTCAGCCCCCCCAGCCTCAGCCCCAGCCCTCCCCCTCAGCCCCCCAGCCCCAGCCTCCGGTGCAGCTCCCCCCTCAGCAGGGTCCTCTCCTTGCGGATGCCCTGCAGCACGGTGCGGTTCTCCTGCGCTCGCCGCACCAGGTAGGGCAGCGTGTCGTCCACGGAACCGTACGGAACCGACTTATACACCGAGTACCCCTGCTGGGCTGGTGGGGGGAGGGAGCGGGGGAGGGGAGGGGGATTCTTAGTTAGTGGTGTGTGTGTGTTGTGGTGTGTGTGTGTGTGTGTTTTGGTGTGTGTAGAGACTCACCCAGGGTCAGAGACACATGGTCACACATCCCCAACAGCTGGCCAAAACACACTGAGCCCCCTTCTCTGTCCACACCTAGCTCTGCCATCCTGCACACACCACACACACACACACACACACACTGCTGTACTCTGTTCTATATTAAAACACACAACACACATACCCTAGCTTTACTCTGAAGTCAGATTTCACAACACACACAGTGAGCAGTGTCGTACCTTTCGGCTGCGTATCGGACTGACACCTCGTTGTGCGTTGCCACGATGATGCGGTACCGCCAAGGATTCTGGGAGATGAGCTCCAACATGATGTTCAAGCAGCCGTTGTAACTATGACCACAGAACCATGGCAACGTCAATAACAAGCGGGTACTAAGTCTGCAGTAACTCCAGCTGTCTAGACGACAGTTTCTGTTGCAGCTTGTTCAATCTGTTTTAGTTTGTAACATAATCTATCTATGAGATTTCCAAGATTGTAAAGCTTATTGGCTGACCTGTTGTTGGTGTGCTCCCAGGATTGGTGGATGGGGTCTGTGCGGGCCTCCTGATTGGCCAGCTTCCTCTCTTTGTCCATGTAGGCCCCCCTGACCAGCTTGACCCCCAGAGAGAAGGACTCACGGACGGACAGGTGGACAGCCTCCAGCAGCAGAGACCTGGACTCCTGGGGGAGAGACAGGGGAGGGAGGAGGGGGGAGGAAGGGAGGGAGGAAGGGAGGGAGGGAGGGGAGGGAGGAGGGGGGAGAAAGGGAGGGAGGAAGGGAGGGAGGGAGGGGAGGGAGGAGGGGGGAGAAAGGGAGGGAGGAAGGGAGAGACAGGGGATGGGAGGGAGACAGGAGAGGGAGTTTGGGGGGAGGAAGGGAGGGAGGGAGACAGATACACAGAGAAAAGCAGAGAGACATTAAGAGAGGGAAAGAGACACAGAAAGGTGGGCAAGATAGATGATTTATTATTATATAGATGATTTACTTTACTTGTTGTTTTAAAATGATGGCTACTGATACCTTGAGGTAACACTGATATGTGTTCCAGACCCAGGCGCCATCTTGGTTAAACTTCTTCATCATCGCCATGGTGACAAGAGAGAGGGCAGGGTTCATGTAGGTGTACTCAGCGTCGACCAGGACTCGTACCCTGTTGACACTGGCCTGATGTAAACAAAAAAAGAATACATTTTTTTTTATATACTTTCGGAAACAAAAAACGTTTTACTTTTTGGTTCATGTTGTGTTTCAAAAGGTTTCAAAAAAGTGAAATTTTGACTATTTCAAAAAGTGAACTTTTGACTATTTGTAAATGTGAACTTTTGACTAATTCAAAATTGGAACTTTTGACTAATTCAAAATTGGAATTTTTGACTATTTCAAAACGCGAATTTTTGACTATTTCAAAACGCGAATTTTTGACTATTTAAAAACGCGAATTTTTGACTATTTCAAAACGTGAATGTTTGACTATTTCAAAGCGTGAATTTTTGACCATTTCTAAAATGGAAATTTTGACTATTTCAAAATAAAAATTTTGACTATTTCTAAAATGGAAATTTTGACTATTTCAAAAAGGAAATTTTGACTATTTCAAAATGGAAATTTTGACTATTTCAAAATGGAAATTTTGACTATTTGAAAATTGAAATTTTGACTATTTCAAAAAATGTTTTGACTATTTCAAAAAATTAAAGATTTGACTATTTCAAAATTTGACTCGTTGACTCGTACCCTGTTGACACTGGCCTGATGTAAACAAAAAAAGAATACATTTTTTTTAATATACTTTCGGAAACAAAAAAAGTTTTACTTTTTGGTTCATGTTGTGTTTCAAAAGGTTTCAAAAAAGTGAAATTTTGACTATTTCAAAAAGTGAACTTTTGACTATTTGTAAATGTGAACTTTTGACTAATTCAAAATTGGAATTTTTGACTATTTCAAAACGCGAATTTTTGACTATTTCAAAACGCGAATTTTTGACTATTTCAAAACGCGAATTTTTGACTATTTCAAAACGTGAATGTTTGACTATTTCAAACCGTGAATTTTTGACCATTTCTAAAATGAAAATTTTGACTATTTCAAAATAAAATTTTTGACTATTTCAAAAATGGAAATTTTGACTATTTCAAAAAGGAAATTTTGACTATTTCACAATTGAAATTTTGACTATTTCAAAATTGAAATTTTGACTATTTCAAAATTGAAATTTTGACTATTTCAAAAAATGTTTTGACTATTTCAAAAAATTAAAGATTTGACTATTTCAAAATTTGACTCGTTGACTCGTACCCTGTTGACACTGGCCTGATGTAAAAAAAAAGAATACATTTTTTTTAATATACTTTCGGAAACAAAAAACGTTTTACTTTTTGGTTCATGTTGTGTTTCAAAAGGTTTCAAAAAAGTGAAATTTTGACTATTTCAAAAAGTGAACTTTTGACTATTTGTAAATGTGAACTTGTGACTAATTCAAAATTGGAACTTTTGACCAATTCAAAATTGGAATTTTTGACTATTTCAAAACGTGAATTTTGGACTATTTCAAAACGTGAATTTTTGATTATTTCAAAACGTGAATTTTTGACCATTTCTAAAATGAAAATTTTTACTATTTCAAAATGAAAATTTTTACTATTTCTAAAATGGGAATTTTTTACTATTTCAAAATGGAAATTTTGACTATTTCAAAATGGAAATTTTGACTATTTCAAAATGGAAATTTGTGCATGAGTAGCCTACTTATATTTTGCGAGGGAAAAGTTAGTATCTGCGCGTGTGAAATATTCTATGCACTTGTGACTTTTGACATAACTGCTCCGAGCGCTCCGAGTTGAAGATTTTGTGTACTGGCGCTCTTTGATGGACGGAGCACCAATTTTTGGGGAGGTTGACTCAAATTTCAAATACATTTTTCTGGTCGAAATTTTTTGGGGGGCAAATTTTTTCAGATGGAAAATATTCGGTTCGAATTTGATAGGGTGGGATTTTTTATGGTTGAATTTTCAAAGATCGAATTTTTTAGGCTCGAATTTGAGCAACCTGAATTTTATTTTACATTGAAATATATTTAAACAGTGTTGTTTAAATTTCAATATTAAGTATTCGATGCATTTTAAAATTCTAAACATTATGGCACTGATTTGCTTCCATAGAAAAATGAAAAGTATTTAATTTAATTAAGTAAAGAATTTAATCGAAATTTTAGTCAACCTCAAAATAAATTGGTACACTTTCTTTGAATACATGGTTTTATTTTTCAAGTTTTCGATCAAGCTTTAGTTTTTCAGCCATAGATTTTTTTTCCGAATTAACAAAACATTTGTCCTTGATTTAGCTCCATAATCTAGCTACATTAGCAACGAGATTACGTTTTTATCCTGTCTTTTAAATAGGACACACTGAAGGAGCAACGCAAAATAAGCATCTAATCAGATTTAACATATTTATTTAAACCGTTGAGAAAGAAAACGCTCCCCTACTGAGCTACACCCAACCACCTTCTCACCTCTGCCACCGCGTTCAGTCTACGAAGGCCGCAGCGAAAATGTGCGTTCTCCTTCTCCTCCAGACCGGGGAAACTGATTGGCTGTGGGTGACAGGAAGTCAGACAGATGTGAGGTGGTCAGCAGCCTATCAGTGCTGGTGTATCCCCGGGCCCTGGGGCTACCTCTCCCTCCATGGCTCTGATCAGCTGCTGCAGCTCCCAGCCCTGCAGCTCCCATCCCTGCAGCTGCAGCAGGGAGGTGATCTTCACCTGGGGACAGAGAACAGAGTCTCACCTGGAGCACACGCTAACCCTGGAGCACATGCTAACCCTGGAGCACATGCTAACCCTGGAGCACACGCTAACCCTGGAGCACATGCTAACCCAGGAACACACGCTAACCCTGGAGCACACGCTAACCCTGGAGCACATGCTAACCCTGGAGCACATGCTAACCCTGGAGCACATGCTAACCCTGGAGCACATGCTAACCCTGGAGCACACGCTAACCCTGGAGCACATGCTAACCCAGGAACACACGCTAACCCTGGAGCACACGCTAACCCTGGAGCACACGCTAACCCTGGAGCACACGCTAACCCTGGAGCACACGCTAACCCTGGAGCACACGCTAACCCTGGAGCACACGCTAACCCTGGAGCACACGCTAACCCTGGATAACATGCTAACCCTGGAGGACATGCTAAGTGGAATCTTACACAAAGCTCTGGACTGAGCAGAGCCGTGATCTTCAGTTGCATCATGGGATCCGGGCTCCAGGCGTTGCTATGAGACATGCGGACGCATTCCAACATGGCCGCCAGGTTGTCGTCATACCTCATCTCCCTGGTGACGGATGTGACAGTGATGTATGACCCCTAAGGAGGACTAGTATCTGTACAATCAGTGTGTGTGTGTGTGTGTGTGTGTGTGTGGACTGTGGGACTGTTCTGGTCACTAGCCACATGTCTGCTAGCTAGCGGTTAGCCAATCGAGCTAACGCCTAGCTAGCTAAACTGGGAAACGTGCCTGTCATGACCAGTTAGTCTAGCTCGTTCCTAGCCCAGGTGTGGGTGTGGCCTCTTACCCAGTGCCCTCCCCCAGGTCCTCTTCTATTGGCACAGCCAGCATGGGGCGGAGTCCCAGGGCACTCATCTTCTCCATGGAATGGCTGATCTCGTCCTCCGTCTCTCCAGCCACAAACTGGGCATACACGAAGGGGCGGAGCAACAGAGCGAAGCCTCTTTTACCCAGAATGCTCCGAGCTATGGACATGAGCTGATACAAGGATGGAGGGATGGAAGGAGGGAAAGGAAATGGCAAAGGTGTGAGAAGAAAATGGGAGACAAAAGTGAAGTTAGTGAGAGGGAGTGAAATCAGAGTTAAAGAAACAGAAAGGGGGGATAGAGAGGGGGAGGTCGAGACAGGCAGATGGACAGAGAAAGAGAGAGAGGGGACAGAAAAGACATGCAGAAATAGAGATGTAAATGACTGACCCGTGTAGATGACATGACGGCAGCATTGCTGACCTACATACTATATATGCACACACAAACACCAGGCAAGCACTTCACCATCTGCCTCCTACCTCACCCCACACTCTATCTCACACTCTCTCATCTCTCCACATCACTCTCTCATCTCCACATCACTCTCATCATCTCCACATCACGCTCGCATCTCCACAGCACTCTCACTCCACATCACTCTCGCCTCTCCACATCACTCTCGCATCTCCACATCACTCTCGCATCTCGCCACATCACTCTCTCAGCTCCACATCACTCTCTCATCTCCACATCCCTCTCGCATCTCCACATCACTCTCTCACTCCACATCACTCTCTCATCTCCACATCACTCTCTCATCTCCACATCACTCTCTCATCTCCACATCACTCTCTCACTCCACATCCCTCTCTCATCTCCACATCACTCTCTCATCTCTCCACATCACTCTCATCTCCACATCACTCGCTCATCTCCACATCACTCTCTCATCTCTCCACATCACTCTCTCATCTCCACATCACTCTCTCATCTCCACATCACTCTCATCTCCACATCACTCTCATCTCCACATCACTCTCTCATCTCTCCACATCACTCTCTCATCTCCACATCACTCTCTCATCTCCCACATCACTCTCTCATCTCTCCACATCCCTCTCTCCTCTCTCCACCTCCCTCTCTCCTCACCTTCCCACAGTTGTTGACCAGCAGAGTGCTGGAGCAGAGCCTAAACACTCCCAGAGCTCTGACCAGCTCCGTCAGGCTCTTCACCCTGAAGGCCCCAGGGTCCTCAAAGGTCAAGAGGTCAGGGAGGGGTGGTCCCCGAGGCGGAGCTGCCAGGGGGGCGGGGGTCAGTCCCACCTCGGCCACGCCCCGGGGCGCCGCCGTACCCAGCAGCCTTGGCGACAGGAAGTGATGTAAGGAGGGTCGGAGGAGATGTGACCTGATCATACTTCCTGACGGACCCAAATATGCTAAGTGTGTGTACTTCTAGATGATGAACTGTGTGTGTGTAGTGTGTGTTCCTAATTCCAAACCCCCTTGGCAGAGAAGCAGGGTGAACTGCCGTTGGCTGCTTGTTACGCTGCGTGGAGTGTGTGTGACGTGTTAAATATAGCAGCTACATACAGCGCACACACACACACACACACACTGAGCTACACACACACACACTGAGCTACACACACGCACTGAGCTACACACAGCAGATGGAGTTTCCAGAAAGTCTTGTCAGAGGGCTGCAGAACAGGAGAACTTCCCGGGCTGGAAGACAGGAACGTCGAACAGAGAACGTGTAAAACCGTACGCACCACAACAAATACAAGTTTTAGAACGTTAAACTAGATAAATAAGAAAACCTGAACATGTTTCGAGTTATCTAGATAGCCAGACTTGATTCGCTTTTGATTCCTTTTAAAAGACGCTTTTAAAACGACGTAGCTGAGGATTTGAACTTGGAACATCTTGATCTGCAGTGAAATTCTGTACTGTATGCAAACCCTCCCTGTTGCCACATTTAGCATATTACATTGAACTAAAATCAAGCACATCTACACTTTGACAGGTAAAAACATGTGTCGAGGGGGTTCTTACCGAGTGCAACCAGACCTGACCAGCTCCAGAATGAGGGATGAAGGTTCCTCAGGCTGTTGGAGTAGCAGGTTAATAAGTGGCTCACAGTTCAGTTTGTGTCAACAGCAGGTTGACCCTAAAAAGCACACAGGACCAGAGACTAACAAGCACTTGACAAACACACAATATTTCATAAAGTAGAAACTGCTTTTTATGTGGCAAGTTATAGTTTGAGAAAAGCCTTGAAAAGGAAATTCAAATGACTTCCATGAACCCAAACTCAACCAGCGCACAAACTAGATGTTCTGTGATGTACCCTGTAGCAGAACATTAACAGTAGTAACATCAATGAACAGTTGTCCTCAGTGATACACCAGGTCATCACTGCTACAGGTCAGTGATCCTCAGTGATACACCAGGTCATCACTGCTACAGGTCAGTGATCCTCAGTGATACACCAGGTCATCACTGCTACAGGTCAGTGATCCTCAGTGATACACCAGGTCATCACTGCTACAGGTCAGTGATCCTCAGTGATACACTAGGTCATCACTGCTACAGGTCAGTGATCCTCAGTGATACACCAGGTCATCACTGCTACAGGTCAGTGATCCTCAGTGATACACTAGGTCATCACTGCTACTGGTCAGTGATCCTCAGTGATACACCAGGTCATCACTGCTACTGGTCAGTGATCCTCAGTGATACACCAGGTCATCACTGCTACTGGTCAGTGATCCTCAGTCTACACCAGGTCATCACTGCTACAGGTCAGTGATCCTCAGTGATACACCAGGTCATCACTGCTACAGGTCAGTGATCCTCAGTGATACACCAGGTCATCACTGCTACTGGTCAGTGATCCTCAGTGATACACCAGGTCATCACTGCTACAGGTCAGTGATCCTCAGTGATACACCAGGTCATCACTGCTACTGGTCAGTGATCCTCAGTGATACACCAGGTCATCACTGCTACAGGTCAGTGATCCTCAGTGATACACCAGGTCATCACTGCTACTGGTCAGTGGCCCTCAGTGATACACCAGGTCATCACTGCTACATGTCAGTGATCCTCAGTGATACACCAGGTCATCACTGCTACTGGTCAGTGATCCTCAGTGATACACCAG
The DNA here is from genome assembly GCA_903064625.1 of Mallotus villosus. Lineage (NCBI taxonomy): Eukaryota > Metazoa > Chordata > Actinopteri > Osmeriformes > Salangidae > Mallotus > Mallotus villosus. The sequence goes on along the minus strand of CAEFZP010002337.1, from coordinate 263,355 downwards.
GTCATCACTGCTACAGGTCAGTGATCCTCAGTGATACACCAGGTCATCACTGCTACTGGTCAGTGATCCTCAGTGATACACCAGGTCATCACTGCTACAGGTCAGTGATCCTCAGTGATACACCAGGTCATCACTGCTACTGGTCAGTGATCCTCAGTGATACACCAGGTCATCACTGCTACAGGTCAGTGATCCTCAGTGATACACCAGGTCATCACTGCTACAGGTCAGTGATCCTCAGTGATACACCAGGTCATCACTGCTACTGGTCAGTGATCCTCAGTGATACACCAGGTCATCACTGCTACAGGTCAGTGATCCTCAGTGATACACTAGGTCATCACTGCTACAGGTCAGTGATCCTCAGTGATACACCAGGTCATCACTGCTACTGGTCAGTGATCCTCAGTGATACACCAGGTCATCACTGCTACAGGTCAGTGATCCTCAGTGATACACCAGGTCATCACTGCTACTGGTCAGTGATCCTCAGTGATACACCAGGTCATCACTGCTACAGGTCAGTGATCCTCAGTGATACACCAGGTCATCACTGCTACAGGTCAGTGATCCTCAGTCTACACCAGGTCATCACTGCTACAGGTCAGTGATCCTCAGTGATACACCAGGTCATCACTGCTACTGGTCAGTGATCCTCAGTGATACACCAGGTCATCACTGCTACTGGATTTACATACTTCCTGAGTGGAACCTCTAACGTGACTTGCAGTGGGAACCCAGCAGGTGCTGAGAAGATAGGAGAGGACGTCTCACAGATCATTAACTCTGCAGATAGAACTGAACCCAGGACACATGGATGACTAGAGGAACGGAGATCTGGATTAGACGCGAGTG